>CM054114.1:167401322-167441090 GCA_028673005.1 Tanypteryx hageni | reverse complement strand
CAAAACGTGAAGAAAGGATACGCGAGGGTTAGGTGGAGAGCCAGCGAGACTGAAAAACGACGTGAATGCATAAATAATTAAAGCGTATTCGACAGCGTCGCGTTTTCTTTTTCTTCCTCCAGAGGTCTCCCATTATCACCCAAGGGGAATACGGATGCAATAATTTTCGCAATGACGAAAACGAATCCTACTTTCTCTAATTTCGACGAAGGGAGCATGAATTGCGAATGCATGTTGCATTCCGGAACGCGATTAAATGGACGTATCTTCCAATAGCAACGGATTAAAAAAGGAATAAATCCATGATCGAGACGGGTAACTCAAGTGATGTTCGCTAGAGGTCACGCCTGAGAGGTATGGCGCTTTGCGTCCAAGTTCATTAAACTCCTTTCTTCATTTCCGTCACAGTTACGTCGTTATTTACATATTGCGGAGGAATGATTTGATTCGCCGCGGATATACTATGCCACCTACTGTCGGGGAAACGAAGACAGAAGGACAAAAAAAAGAAAAAGGACGCGAAAGTCAACCACGCCCGCGCTGAAAAAATAGACGATCGAGCCGCGCTCATTTATTATCTCTTTTTCTATACGGACTAGAGGGCAGTGAAGAATTCCAGATCGAAGTAAAAATAAAAGAAAAGCGTCGATCCGAACGAACCTGCAGTTCCGGCAATTCACAAGGAGTGAGCAAGTCTCAAGGAATTGAAATTTTTCGAAAGGGAAGTTGCGAAACGTTTTTCCACGCAGGTTAAAGAGGGCGTGCCTTCAACCAGGAGGAACGACACGCGCAGCGCTATGCGTTCGGAGAATAAAAAGAAGAAGGAACCAACAGACAAAGTTATACTACAGCGCAAGGGAGGTAATACGAAACGAGATATCGTAGGGAGGAGAGGGGGAGGAGAGAGGAGGAGAGAGAGGAGGGGAGAGAGAGGAGGGGAGAGAGAGGAGGGGAGAGAGAGGAGGGGAGAGAGAGGAGGGGGGGAGAGAGGAGGGAGGAGAGAGGAGGGAGGAGAGAGGAGGGAGAGGAGAGAGGGGAGAGAGGGGAGAGGGGAGAGAGAGGAGAGGAGAGAGAGGAGAGAGGGAGAGAGGGGAGAGAGGGAGAGAGGGGAGAGAGGGGAGAGAGGGGAGAGAGGAGAGAGAGGAGAGGGAGGAGAGGGAGGGGAGAGAGGAGGGAGGGGAGAGAGGAGGGAGGGGGAGAGAGGAGGGAGGGGAGAGAGGAGGGAGGGGAGAGAGGAGGGAGGGGAGAGAGGAGGGAGGGGAGAGAGGAGGGAGGGGAGAGAGGAGGGAGGGGAGAGAGGAGGGAGGGGAGAGAGGAGGGAGGGGAGAGAGGAGGGAGGGGAGAGAGGAGGGAGGGGAGAGAGGAGGGAGGGGAGAGAGGAGGGGAGAGAGGAGGGAGGGGAGAGAGGAGGGGAGAGAGAGGAGGGGAGAGAGAGGAGGGGAGAGAGAGGAGGGGGAGAGAGAGGAGGGGAGAGAGAGGAGGGGAGAGAGAGGAGGGGGAGAGAGAGGAGGGGAGAGAGAGAGAGGAGGGGAGAGAGAGGGGAGGGGAGAGAGAGAGGAGGGGAGAGAGGAGAGAGGGGAGAGAGGAGAGAGGGGAGAGAGGAGAGAGGGGAGAGAGGAGAGAGAGAAGAGAGGAGAGAGAGGAGAGAGGAGAGAGAGGAGAGGAGAGGAGAGAGAGGAGAGAGAGGAGAAGAGAGAGGAGAGAGGAGAGGAGAGGAGAGAGGAGAGAAGAGGGGAGGGAGGAGAAAGATAAAATAAAAAATAACAATGAAGGGAGTTACCATACGTTGAGAAGTATTAGAAGGGGATTTCGAATTATAGTAATTGGAGTGGGGACGATACAAGTGGAAAAAGGAGAACCTGAGAAGGGAGAGAGAGATTGAAGAAAGGAGTGAGAGAATGAGGAAAGAAGAGAGTCGAGATCGAATAGGTAGTGGATTATAGGAAGACAGGATCGGAGATTGAGAGGATTCGTTTTCTTAAGAGGATTAGTGGTAAAGATGACTCAAAAAACGTAGTATTGAAATGATGACAGAGACATGCGTTTCAGTGGTGATACACCGATAGCCAATTGGAGAATCGCCGTTGAGGACGGCTGTTATGCAGCAGAGTTGCTCATCCGGGTTTTTAACCGCTCTGTGTATATCGAAATTATATAAATCATCGATTGGATTCGAGACATGAGGTGAGTGTGATATTTCATATATGAATAGCTATGGAGGAAAGGTTAGGACGACTGAGGATTGGAGTAAAGGGAGAGAGAAAGAGAGATAGAGGGGGAGGTAGAGGGGGAGGTAGAGGGGGAGGTAGAGGGGGAGGTAGAGGGGGAGGTAGAAGGGGGGAGGTAGAAGGGGAGAGGTAGAAGGGGAGAGGTAGAAGGGGAGAGGTAGAAGGGGAGAGGTAGAAGGGGAGAGGTAGAAGGGGAGAGGTAGAAGGGGAGAGGTAGAAGGGGAGAGGTAGAAGGGGAGAGGTAGAAGGGGAGAGGTAGAAGGGGAGAGGTAGAAGGGGAGAGGTAGAAGGGGAGAGGTAGAAGGGGAGAGGTAGAAGGGGAGAGGTAGAAGGGGAGAGGTAGAAGGGGAGAGGTAGAGGGGGAAAGAGAGGGGAGGGGGAAAGAGAGGGGGAAAGAGAGAGAGAAAGAGAGATAGGAAAGAGTGTAAGCCGATAAAAGGGAGTAAAAAGAGTAAAAAGAAAAAGCAATGGAAATATAGTAGTCGGCCTCTGCAAGGAAGGGAAAAAAGGAAGAGCAAGATAGGGTACGCAAGAGGAAGCAGGAAATGGGAGGCAGGAGGAGAGAAAGGGAGGAAGCAGAGGAGGTAGAAGGATGTATGAGGGAGGGGGAGAGAGGGGGAGGGGGAAACGGAAGAGAAATAAGAAAGGAAGGAAGTTAAGCAAGGCTGGGCGTCATTAAAGAAGCAGTAGAGGGAGAGAGAAGGGAAAGAAGAGGAGAGGGAGGGGAGGAGGAGATGGAGGGGAGGAGGAGATGGAGGGGAGGAGGAGATGGAGGGGAGGAGGAGAGGGAGGGGATGAGGAGAGGGAGGGGAGGAGAAGAGGGAGGGGAGGAGCAGAGGGAGGGGAGGAGGAGATGGAGGGGAGGAGGAGATGGAGGGGAGGAGGAGATGGAGGGGAGGAGGAGATGGAGGGAAGGAGGAGATGGAGGGGAGGAGGAGATGGAGGGGAGGAGGAGATGGAGGGGAGGAGGAGATGGAGGGGAGGAAGAGATGGAGGGGAGGAGGAGATGGAGGGGGGAGGAGATGGAGGGGAGGAGGAGATGGAGGGGAGGAGGAGATGGAGGGGAGGAGGAGATGGAGGGGAGGAGGAGATGGAGGGGAGGAGGAGATGGAGGGGAGGAGGAGATGGAGGGGAGGAGGAGATGGAGGGGAGGAGGAGATGGAGGGGAGGAGGAGATGGAGGGGAGGAGGAGATGGAGGGGAGGAGGAGATGGAGGGGAGGAGGAGATGGAGGGGAGGAGGAGATGGAGGGGAGGGGAGGAGGAGATGGAGGGGAGGGGAGGAGATGGAGGGGGGGAGGGAGATGGAGGGGAGGAGGGAGATGGAGGGGAGGAGGAGATGGAGGGGAGGGGAGGAGATGGAGGGGAGGAGGAGATGGAGGGGAGGAGGGAGATGGAGGGGGGGAGGTAGGGGAGGATAAGAGGGAGGGGAGGATAAGAGGGAGGGGAGGATAAGAGGGAGGGGAGGATGAGAGTGGGGGGAGTGAGGGAGGGAAGGAGGAGTGTGAGGGAGGGAAGGAGGAGAGTGAGGGAGGGAAGTTGGAGAGTGAGGGAGGGAAGGAGGAGAGTGAGGGAGTGAAGGTGGAGAGTGAGGGAGTGAAGGAGGAGAGTGAGGGAGTGAAGGAGGAGAGTGAGGGAGGGAAGGAGGAGAGTCAGGAAGGGAAGGAGGAGTGAGGGAAGGAGGATGGCGACTAGGATTATAATGAATAAAAATCTAGTCGCTTTTATTTAATGCCGCAGCGTCACTTCCGATAGACTAGGTAATGCCGTCTCTTCCTAAAACGATCTTCGCGACAGTTTTCTGAAAGACGAGTCTTTCCTTACATCGATAAGTGGCCAATAGACATATAAAAGAACGAGATTTTTTCAAATCAATAAAAAAGAGACTGGAATGAACTGTAAAAAAAAACCTTTTAATTCCTTTCCCTCCAGAGGGAGATGGGGAGAAGGCGGCTTCAGAGAGACACGCCGAAAAGGAAGAGTATGCCATAAAAAATCTAGACCGACGGAACGTATATAAAATAGAAAAAAACCCTCCACACATATAATTAACGAGGCGCGAAGATTTTTTCGGAGAGCGACGAAAAATTTTTAAGACCGCCATAAATTGATTAAGCCGCGAAATTTCCGCGGCTTTCTGGGGAAGGGAGGAGAGCGATGAAAAAAAACATCTCTCTCTCTCTCTCTCTTTGCTCCTTAGGCGAGACGTAGAGATAAAATAAAAAGAAATAGAGCAGCTTCGTTTCGAACGGCGGCGGAGCGAAAATCGTCCTTCTTTTGTCCAACCGTTATATTTAAAAAATAAATAAAAAACGATACGAATTTTTTAAAAGGGATACGCGAATATAAAGCTGATTGGGATGATGGCGCTGATGGTGATGGCGAAATCCTCTCGCATTAAAATAAAAATAAAACATTGATGTAAATAGCGGACTATAATCCATTCAATAAAAAAATAATTTTTCGCATCCGTTCCGAAACCAACAGATTCTTTTTCGTGAGTTCCCTTTTTGGTACCGGCCGCTCGGGAAAAACTTTATTATTTTCGCTTTCGAAAGGTCGTGGTTGTAATGAGGATGAAGATAGGAGAAAGGCAGGGCTATATTATAAGATGGAGGAGGAGTAGGAGGTGTAAGAAGATGAGGCGACGTCGTGATGAACAAATGAGCGTTGTATAAAGTGAAAGGGTATGTAATGGCTCCGGGAGTGTCTGTGTATATATATATACGATATATGTTACGTGCTTCATCCTAAATTGCTCAGGGGTGAAAGGAAAGGAGAAGTCATCAAAATGAGTGGAGGGGGAGGAAGGGAGAGGGGGGAGGAGGTGAGAGGGGGGAGGAGGTGAGAGGGGGGAGGGGAGAGGGGGGGAGGGGAGAGGGGGAGGAGGGGGGAGGGGAGGAGGGGGAGGTGAGGAGAGGGGAGGAGGGGGAGGTGAGGAGAGGGGAGGAGGGGAGGAGGGGGAGGTGGGGAGAGGGGAGGAGGGGAGAGGGGAGGAGGGGAGAGGGGAAGAGGGGAGGAGGGGAGAGGGGAAGAGGGGAGGAGGGGAGAGGGGAGGAGGGGAGAGGAGGGAGGAGGGGGTTGAGACCAACTAACCTCTGATGCAACGCTAATGATTCCCTCCGCCAGACGGAGCCGTTAATGAAACTCTTCCTCGTTCTAATCCCCTCCATCTTTAAGCTCCCCCCTCCCCATCCTCCAGGTCTCCTTATTTCCAAAATGAGATATGACGGCGGAATCGCGTGCGATAGGAAAGGGGGGCGTTTTTCGCACGGCGCCGTTTGTTACCAGCCGCCGGCTGCCGATTTCGAGCCGTAACGTCGGGTGCACTTACTGGCTCCCGTACAACGCGTTTAATGGGCGCTTTAATTAGAATGTATGTAAACGAACGGGAGATATGTAAATGTAAACGAGCTCAAAAGTAGTGGAATATGTCCGAAACATGAATTTTCTATGGCTCGAATTCTTCGTCTACAATCGAAATTCGAGTTATGGAGGCTTGACTGCATATCCATTAAACAAATGTAGGTATATGTAAATGCGTGGGTGTGCGCGCGCGCCTGTATGTGTACAAGTAAGTGCCCATTGGGCTCTTCCTTCTACATCTAGTTGCCATATAACATCATCATAGGTAGTCTGTCCGTAGACAGGTCCGTGATTATTCTTGGTTAAACCTGCTTCTCCATATACTCCTATTTTCCGCTGTTCTCTTCATATCTTGATAACTCTCTTTCCCTTTCAAATCGTCTATCAGCTGAAACCTTTTCCTACCTCTTTCCCTTTCCCCATCTAGTTTTCCTTCTAACAAGTCTTTAATCATACTCTCTCTCCTCAGGTAATGTCCAACCCAGTTAGCCTTCCTCTTTCTGATAGTCTGTATAATCATTCGCTTCTCTCCTATTCTTCGTAGCACTTCATCGTTTTTCATCCTCCATTTTATCTTCAACATTTTCCTCCAAGTCCACATTTCAAAGCTTTCCAAGTATTTGATGTCATTTTTCCTTAGCGTCCATGTTTCTGCTCCATACAATGCTATACTCCATACGTAGCATTTTATCAACTTGCGGATATCTTCCCTTATATTCCCTGTAAGTAGTTGTTTCTTTCTCCTGAAAGCCGCTTTTGCTTTTCCTATTCTAGTTCTGATCTCATACGTACATTTTGCTTCTCGTGTTATGATGCTTCCAAGGTATTTATATTCTGAAACTTGTTCTAAAGGCTTTCCCCCAATACTTCTGTTCAGATTATCTTCTTTACCCGATATTCGAATGACCTTGGATTTTTCTGTATTTTGCCATATATATATATATATATATATATATATATATATATATATATATATATATATATATATATATATATATATATATATATATATATATATATATATATATATATATATATATATATATATATATATAAGGATGTCAACAAGGTGTTGGGATGAGGAAACACAGTAAACACTCACCAATCAGACGACTTCAGGTTGGAGAGGCCCCGGGGATGTCGAAGCGACACACGTAAAAAGAACACTAAAACACAGAAACATCACAAACGTAGAAGCTTTCGGAATTATTCCTTCATCAGCTACACTGTTTCTGTTTTAGTGTTCTTTTACGTGTGTCGCTTCGACATCCCCGGGACCTCGCCAACCTGAAGTCGTCTGATTGGTGAGTGTTCACTGGGTTTCCTCATCCCAACACCTTGTTGACATCCATACACCCATTTTACCTTTCCTTTTCCGTAAGCTGTTTATATATACATATATATATATATATATATATATATATATATATATATATATATATATATATATATATAAAGTCAACAACCGTAACATTCACATTGTTACGTCACAAACGAAACGTTTCCAGCGTAACCACCCACCCGACAATCGCGACTCATTTACATTTAAGCGGGCGAGCTCGAAAAAAAAATGTTTGCGGCGAGACTGATAGCATCGCTATTTCAGGACGGAAATTCTTCTCAAGGAAACTTGAAATAATGACCGAAGCAGCTGCTGCGATTGTTGGGGTTTTTAATTGTCAAGAGGCGCGCGGCTATAAAACGTAACGCGATTTAAAAAGGAAGAAAAAAATAAGTAAATAAAATAACCCTTTCCTGGAAGCGTTTAAATGGCTCGCTTTAGCGGAAGGTTTGAAAAAATATATACAATAAATATGGTAGACGGTCAAGATAAGTTGCGGGACTCACGAGCGAGATTGCAGAAGATTATTGCGACCCAATTGATAAAGACGAATTCCGCTTGAGTTACGAAGACAGCTCGCAGCGACCTCTCGCGAGCGACTCTCGTGATAGAGCTAATGATAAAGCTATGGTCGCAACAATAAACGAATGGACGACCGACACCGTAATAACGCAATGTCATAATAAGCTAATCTAACAATAATGTAGTGTCCTTAATAATAATTCAATGTACAAATAATTTAATGTAACAATGATGAAATGCATGTAAGTGTATTGTAATAATAACGCAATTTAATAATAATGAAATGTAATAGCAAATCAATGCAATGAAGTTGATCGTGCCAGGCAGGTATAAAAGTCTCGGGCAACGACCGATTGCCTCCTACAACAATGACTTACGCGACTCTACGCCCGAGCTTTGATTAACTTTTTGGCGGCGTCGAATTCCATCTTATTGAAAAATTATTATCTCAGCGCAAAAAGTATTATTCTGCTCACCTCACGCCTCGCATTCAATAACAGATACATACAAGCAGCGCCGTAACTAGCTACTTTAGCACCCGGGGTAAACTACCAAATATGCGGCCCCTCCATAAATAATTCTCTAATACCTATATTTTTTACCATATGGATTTTGGGGTGAACAATTAATATATAAAAATAAACTATCAATGATATAATTTTTTACTATCAATGTACAAAATTTAAATTCATAATTATAAATATAATTGCCCACATACATAATTACACACACACACGATTAAAATAAATATTTCAATATTAAAGAGTTGTTCTACGTTATTTTAATGCAGCAAACTCATCAATGACATCATCGAAATTTATAGTTTCTGCTATGCGTAACATCTGGAACAATCAGTAGTAGTGAAACCGCCATGCAACCTCGCACAACTTGCCATTAACAATTTTTGCGCCCCTCCTTTAGTTCCGCCCGGGGCGGATGCCCCGCTTGCCCCCGCCCTAGTTACGGCACTGCCGACAAGGCGTGAAAACGGTGGAGCCAGCCAGATGCGCGCGTTTCAGCTGTGAAGTATCAGTGGCAAAACAACACACGATCGGAATGAAAAGAACGGATTTAAACGCAACTGAAGAAGCATTGAATTTAAGGCAATTTAACGAAAGCCGTCGGGTAAACCGAAGTGCAATGCCATAATGAAGTGAGAGAAGGGGATCACAACGAAAGGACCAGGCACTTCGCGAGCGTTATACGTCATCTCAAGGGGCGAGATATTTGATGCAAGCGACGCCTGACAACGGTTTTCTCGTTGCCCGCAGTAATCGAAAACCCGCACATCGATCTCCTTGGAGAAAGGAAAACGAGGCCTGAAAACTAACTCGGAGAACGGAAGAGAGTGAGAGAGAGAGAAGGAAAAAAACTCCGCCGAAACATATAAAGCGATAAACAGCGAACTAAAACTCACCCCCAATCCCTTATTTTTTGACGTCCTCGCGCCTGGGTTGCCACGACGACGAGTGCTTTGTGGCGTAATTACGCGAACTCCGTCCTATTTCACGCTTTGTTTCGGAACGGCTCGTTTTGGGAGGAAGAAACGAGAAGGAAGAGAAAACGAGAATGTGGATCTTTCTTTTGGAAAGAAGCAAAGGATTTCGCGACAAGATTTTGCCGCCCGGGTTTCGATGTACGTGAGACATATAATTGGATGGCATCGGGATCGAATAGTTTTTTATTATTACTAGCCCATAATAAAACAACCGGGCGCCTGGTGTCTGTATGACCCCGTGTTACATTTACGGCAATGTTTATTCCATTTACACGACGAATTATACCGATGGAAAATACGCTTCAGTGATGTATGCGAGCAAAACAATTGATATCGTATAAAACGAAAACAAATGAAATAAAATTGCTTGTGGTCTGATAAAATGGTGGGCACCCTGTGGCCCGCGACTCAATTTCAGGTGGCCCGCGGAGCCTTCAGAGAATTTTCACTTACGAATTTTATTAACTCGTCGGGTTACCTAACCGCCGAATCATTAGAGAGGAAGATAATAATCCAGAGACGAAAAAGACGGCTTTAGAATGGAAATTCAATCTACCACAAGTATCGTACTTAAATTGTCTATATATTGATGGCATGTTTTTAATAAATTGCGTGGCACTTCGCAAATTTATCCGTGATTAAAAAAGGTTGCTCATCATTGGTATAATGGCCTATTAAAATATCCAGTGGGGTCATAACAGACCCCCAAAGCGCCTACTAAAAAGGTTAATTTTTTGCGCTCGGGGAAAGAAGTTTTTACGATTCGCGTTTTCGGACAGATCCGGCGGGTAACTGCGGAGTCGACGCGCAGGTCGCGAGAAACATTCTTGAATTCGCGAAGTGGACAATCCGAGCAGGAGGCGGCGGAGGTGGGGGTGGTGGAGCGGGGAGGGCGTGGAGGGGGGAGGGGCGGTCAGCGGCGCCTCCCTACCGAAATCAGGTCGCGCCTCCCCCCCTCCCCCTTTCATTCCTCGACCGACTCCCCCGCTACGTATCGTGACGCAACAGTAATCCGCCGTCTTGGACGGGAGGCGGAGGAACTTTCCAAAACAACCTCCCCACCCATACACACACACACAACAAATAACCTGGGTCTTTTACTTTTTAAAGCACTTCCGTAGCGTTTCTATGTGTACGCGTGTCTGTGTGTGTGTCTGTCTGTGGGTGCAGCAGTTGAGCGATCAGAGGGGAAAGGGGCTTTTTTGTTTTAAAAAATAGTTCGACCAGAATTGCGAATGCCGACGTGCTGAAAGCAACATCCGGAACGATTAAATTCTCCGGAAAGGAACCTAATGATGGTGATAAATATCGAAAAACATTTCCATGGCTTTTGCTACTCGAAAATTTATCGCCGAGACAAACAGCCTCGAGGATATCTATAAACTCTTGATATTCGAACGTGCTAAATTACACGATTCTTCCGGTTGATTTTCCATAGACGACGATTGGAATATTGGAACATGAACATTTTTGTCTTCCGCGTGCACACCTTTTTTTAATTCGAAATTTCGCCAATGGCATGCATGAACCCTAAGGATATGCTGTGGCCATCGAAATTTTACAATCTATGTTTAAACGGAACAGAAGTCATACTTTTCGCTAGTTAGGTGAAATTATACGACAATGTTACGGTCTCCCACACCGCCATTGATTTTAATCATTACTCAATCACTAGTTATATATACCAATGGATTTTCCGTGCCTAATAATATGTCATGAGCGATAAAGAGGCAACTAAAAAAAACTCAATATTCGTTTTCTATTTTTGTGAAATGTAAACTCGCGGAAAGTGAAATAGCTGGGTCATTTGTCGCGGTCATTTACAAGGTTCCTCGCAGATCGCGCATCAGCAGTTAATGGTAAACATGAAAAGTTAACAAAAAAGCAGGGAATAATTCCACTGTATTAGAGAATTTTTTTTAAACTAGCCTTCTTCGGGTACAGCACTGAAAACGACAAATTCAAGAATAAATACTTCGATACAAAAAAATCGAAAAAGTAAGCACGTGTCTAGGATATCTCCAATAGCCACATGAAATATTATTGGAGACACCTCAGTTAAATACTATATTTTTTCAATTCTTTTATTTTTGAAGTGCTTGCTCATGAATTCTTTTTCGGCCATAATACAGGCTCGACAATACTCCAGCGAATCGAAGACGACGACGAAACGAATGACGACTCAAGCCCTCGAGAGAAGCAAACAAAACAAAAAGATCTTCCGAAATCCATTTTAGGTTTCCTAGGCGACCAGAAACGACGGAAAACAAACGGATCCGACCGTTTTCGACTCTTAAGATCACTTACGACAGAAACAAATCGCGCAAGATTTTCCTTTAGACACATGCATATGATATATATAGAAACCCAACGTCAACCATAGCATAAAATAAAAAAGCCGACCTCCTTCCATTAACGCACGTGAGCAAATCTGCCGTCCCTTTTACAATATATAAAAACGTATACTACTATAAATATAGTTCTCGAAAAAAGTGAAAACGTCTTTTTTACGCGACTGTTTCTGGTAAGGGGGAAAAAAGGAGGTTTTTCATTCTGAAGTGGTGGGAAGTTTTTTTTTTTTTAAAGAGGCTAAGTGGTGTTCTCGGAGGAGTGAGCGAATCGTGGAAGTGGGAGGGGAAGAGGGGAGGAAGAGGGGGGAGGGAGAAGAGGGGGGAGGGAGAAGAAGGGGGAGGAAGATAAGTGCCGAGTGGAAGGAGGTTTCTGAAGGGAGTGAGATAGAGGGGGAGAGATAGGAAATATTGATGGTTCCAGACTGGAAGAGGTTTCTACGGTGTGTTGAAGGAGAAGGGGAAAAAGAGTCAGATAGGGAGTGAATGATAGGGAGGGAGGATTGAGTGAGAGTAGAGAGAGAATCGGAGGTTGGAGCACGTTTTTAAAAAACAATTTTCAGGGTCCTGATTCGTCTCCATTATTACAGAAGGGGACAACCAGAACCGCTGGAATGTAGAGATCCTCGCTAAACCTTCCCATCCGTGAAAACTTCACTCCTCTAGCTTCAGTAGTTTGCCTACAATACTGTTTCAAAATTTTTGAATTTTCCGACTTTCGAAGTCACCTGGCGGAAAACCTACGAACTGCCGGGAGACTCCAATCGGTGGAAAATTCATGGATTGATGCACAAGGACTATCTAATTCAGGGGTGGGCAAACTTTTTACGTGGCGGGCCGCATTAACAGTTGCAGCCTCTTAGGCGGGCCGCATTAACAGATGAAAATGCTTCGGCGGGTCACGTTGCGGTTCACATCGGAAGTTATTTGAGATAATGCGAGAGATCCTGTTGGTGAAAACAATAATAAATAATATGTTATCCCCATAACATCGCCGGAAAAGGTTTTTTCAGCTTTAATATTAAGCTACAAATATGTAATTATGTATATTTTACATAATACGGTTCGCTTTCATTAAGGCATCGCGGGCCACATAAAATGCCCTCGCGAGCCACATTTGGCCCGCGGGCCGTGGTTTGCCCACCCCTGATATAATTCAAAAATAATTTTGCAAATATCTTTTAAACAAAAAAAGTTTGCCGACAGACAGATGGACAAACAGATTGAATGATCACATTAGCACGTTTTTTTTTCTGTTAAGAAAACGTGTTGAAAAGGGATGGAGTTGAACTGAAGGATGGAGGAGGAAAGAGAGGTTTTAAAAAAATCCACTTTCACTTTCTCTCTCTATCTCTCTCTCTATCTCTCTCTCTATCTCTCTCTCTCTCTCTTGATCTACCCACTCCAAAAAACTTGCGACACACTCATGCTCTCGCGCACACACACGCACGACGTTAACCCGAATGAGGTGAGGCGGCGAAAGAAACTCTCTTGTGAACGCGAAAAAGGACGTTACGTCACTCTCTTAAGGAGAAGGGCCTACCTAACCGGAAATAGTTGCGCTGTGCCCGATGGGAAGTGGGGAAGGGAGAGAGGGAGAGGGGGGGGGAAGGGAGGGAGAGGGGGGGGAAGGGAGGGAGAGGGGAGGAGGGAGAGGGGGAGGGTAAGAGGGGGGAGGAGGGGTGGGTGTAGGGGGTAAGGAGGTGGGAGATGAGGAGGGGAGGGAGGGGGGAGGCGTCCGGAGGAGGAGGAAGGGGAGGCGTGCGGGGGAGGAGGAGGGAGGAGGCGGCAGCGGAAGGACGGAGGAAGAGCGCATTCGAAAAGGGGGAAAAGGATGAAGAAATCGATAACGCCATCAACAACCGTACAATTATTAATGCCACAGTTTGACGCACTTCCTCCGATAAGGCAGGCAAAAAAAACTCTCCAATCAGGAATTCCGCGAACCGGTTTCAACCGAAAACCTTAAATGCCACTTTTTAAATTGACCAACCTATAATAAACTCTTGCAGTTTCATATACGTTATTACCTGAAGTTAAAAAAAAAACACAAATGTTAGTTTTTTGTTCAACGGCAAGACGACTGAAGGAACCTTGTGCAATTTCATAATATTCCATATTTATCCATTGAAAAATACATCTAAAATCGTCGAACTTATAATAATTAATGTAGCTTTAATACATACGTATAACGTGAAAAACGTGACAAATAAAAAAAACAAAAGTAAGTTATTCGCGCAATAACTACACTATTGAAGAACCATCCAAGTGTAGGACTATTACATATTTACCAATTTAAAAATACATTTGAAAACAGACGATGGATTACAATTCACGCCTTTTAATATACAAATATCAACTGTAACAAATGACAAACATAAACGCAAAACCTAGTTTTCCGTTCAATACCTACACTATATGATGGAGCCTTAAAAGAATTAAAAATTTCACAGTATTACACATCAATCAACTCGACGAAACCCCGACTAAGAACTTCCACGCCGCCTATTTTTCGAGAATGGAAACACCCGGACATAATAAATCTACCAGATCCCGTCCGTTATTATTTATAACGAGGAAAAAAACAAACGGGAATTATTTGTTTCTCCCGGCGGCGATACGCCGCACGCGAAAAAAGGATTTGGAAAAAAGAGATACCTTTCGGTATGTTTATTAAAGGTTAGAAAACCGCATCTTCCCCGTCGAAACACAGCTCTCTTTTTCCTCTACGGCTTGCGTCATAGGAGACGGCATTCTTCGAGCCGAGAAGAGTGGGCGGAGGAGGAAAAGAGGATCGAGAGAAAGGACGGCGGGCATCGAAGCGGAGACTCTCGCGCAGATGCCAAGCACAATACCGGCGATAGAAAGAAAGAAAAGAAAGACAGAAAAGATTTAATGGGTAGCAACGCGGTTGATAGACGCAGGAGTGGCGTCAAGACACCTGGTGCCGGTGACGCAGCAATGGGTGGCGTGGGTGGCCAAATGCCTCGGGCCCAGGAACCTGAGGGACCCATAGGGGGCGCACGAATATTTCCGAATGTAGAAAAAATAAATGTTATTTGGCGATCTGTCTGAATGAATTTCCAGTGAAGCATTATTTCTGGATAGAGTAAAAGCCTAATCTTTTCCGGATAATTTGCGTTTTTTTTTAATCCGCCCATGCGTTCGGTTAGACCGTCCGTCTGTCTGACGCGCTAACACCTACTAAATTAGGGGTAGGCAACCTTTCAAAGTAAAGAGCCAATTTTTGTTTTTTGTCTCATTCAAAAAATACTTGGGATCCGCGCAGTGAAAATCTGTACGTCCTTTAAAAAAAAAGAAATTCGAGTGATTGCTATAAGCATGTTTCATGACTGATAAAGGTATAAGGGAGCTTAGCTAACTTCTAAATAGCCGGAAGTGCGTATGTACTCAAGGAGCCATATCCGAAGCCGCAGGTTGCCGACCCCTGCCTAAACGAAGACACCTACAGACTCCGTTTTTTCGCCAATCGATTCAGTATTCTGCATCGCTGTGCACGTTTTCTCAGTTTGTCCGTCTATCTAATTTTTTTAATTGCCATCTACTGTCTGCTTGAGCAGCTCTTTACTTGTTGATTAATTAGTGTGACTAGGTAGGTTTTACAATGAGATTCAGCTTTAATTGGATATGTATAAATGTGTTGGGTGTGGGAGACAGAGAGAGAGAGCGGGACGATAATATTACGCCGCGGGTTCCTTAAACAACTAGTTGCCTGATCCGTGCATCACGGGCGAAGTTCGGACAGACGGAGGGGATTAAATAAAAATACACGACCCGTGCAGCTGAGGCGGCGGAAGTACCTCACGAGATAAGATTGCGACGCAAAGTCTCTTCGGATTTTTTCTTTACCACTATATTGCGTGGGGGCGGGAAGGGAGATGGCTCGAGAAAAGAGGAGTGGAGGGGAACGAGGGGGGTAAAGGGGATGAGGGGGGGATAAAGGGGATGAGGAGGGGGGATAAAGGGGATGAGGGGGAGGGGTTAAAGGGGATGAGGGGAGGGGTTAAAGGGGATGAAGGGGAGGGGTTAAAGGGGATGAGGGGGAGGGGTTAAAGGGGGATGGTGGGAAGGGAGAGGGGAGGAGGGGGTGGAGGGAGAGAGGGTGGAGGGAGAGAGGGTGGAGGGAGAGAGGGTGGAGGGAGAGAGGGTGGAGGGGATGAGAGGGTGGAGGGGAGAGAGGGTGGAGGGAGAGAGGGTGGAGGGAGAGAGGGTGGAGGGAGAGAGGGTGGAGGGAGAGAGGGTGGAGGGGAGAGAGGGTGGAGGGAGAGAGGGTGGAGGGAGAGAGGGTGGAGGGAGAGAGGGTGGAGGGAGAGAGGGTGGAGGGAGAGAGGGTGGAGGGAGAGAGGGTGGAGGGAGAGAGGGTGGAGGGAGAAGAGGGTGGAGGGAGAGAGGGTGGAGGGAGAGAGGGTGGAGGGAGAGAGGGTGGAGGGAGCGTCGGATGAGGAAGATGCGTCTCTGCGCTTCTAGTTGCCGATAAGGTTCCCTCTCTCTCTCTCAACATTGCCCGTATCTCTCCGCTATCTCTACATCAAGTTGCCAGAGTCAACAAGAAGCGAGGAAACGGAAATTAATGGTGTCGCTCGGCTCGCCTCAGTGTGTGTGCGGGTGCTCAAGGGGAGAGGGATAGATAGTGAGATAGAAGTGGGAAGGGGGAAATACGTAGATGCACGCATAGCCCTTTCAAAAACATTTTGAGGGATTTTTTTCGTTTTGCGGCGTCCTGCTTAAAAAGCGTGAATCGCGCTCGGGAAAGAAAACTGCCCAATGAGAATAATTGAATTTCGCAATTTCCACGTGAGGAGGCAGACCGGAGAAAAAATAACTCTTTCGGTTTACAAATGGCGATAAACCAGCTAGCTCCGACCCCAGCGATGAATAAGCCTCGAATCAGACCTCCAGAGGGAAGTATCGATACATATCGATGCGTCGATTGTGGGAAATCGGTCGTGGAAGTAGTCTCTAGAAAGCCGCCGCGTCCGAGCCTCTTTAATACGAACATATAATAAGTAATGAAAAAAAGCCAACCGCGTCACGGAACAAAATTCAAATCTCAGAAGACGAGAAAGGAAAACACATCGTCGTCGATAGATCGAAAAGTCGACTCGCAGACGTACCGATCTCTTCCAGTTCGACTTTACTAAACGCTGCCACCTCCGAAACCAAGCGATAACATATAACCGAAATAGATACCATTTTCCGACGAGCGATATCAAAATCTCCTCGCATGAAATCTTAACGGCAGACGGTTGCGACAAACTTCTCGCGCTGAAGACAATTAATTTTCAGAATGACACTTTCCTGAAATCTTGACTATCCAGGAAAGTGTGGAAATATATATTTTATTCCACGAGCGAGTAACTTTTAATTGTAATCTAAGCACTTATAATATTACCTCGATGCGTTGTGCGTTCGAAACGGTATACCACGATAAAAGATACCACAACCGTAATAAAAATATTATGGCTGATCGAAACAGATGTGTTTCAGGCACGAAGTATCCGACAATACATCCGATCGCCGATAGTAAATACAGCCATGTCCCGCTTTGCGCGATCCCGTTTTAAGCGGATTCGTTATACCGCGAAGCAGATCCGCGCCTATCAAAAACAAAGGCGACCTACAATTGAGGCGGCCTAACCATATATGTATTAGAAATTCCATTTATGTTTACAGGCTTGTGGATTTTAGTATAATCGTCTATGGGTCCCCATTTAGGGACAGGATTGGCACACCCATGATATAAAAAACTCCCCAGGACGGCACACCTTTTCCGTATCGCTTGATCGTCGCCTACTTTGGCGTTATAATTTATATAGAAAGTGACTTTCCGAATAAAACTTCCTCGCCGATTCATTTAGGATTTAATTCACACGGGAAATATTTACCATGAATATAATTTAGTTTTTAGTTTTCTATACTATTTGAAAATTACTAATGAAGGTAAGTTATTGAAAAATTTAAAGATTTGCATATGGCGCTGATAGATGGCAGTCGACAAGGATATGTTTTTTAGGTAAACGGCGTATTTTTATTAATATTACACTTAAGTTTTTCGCGTTCGTGGAACCTATCCTCATTGACATAATGACCCCGTTTTGCGCAAATTTCGCTTAGTGCGAAATTTTCAGGAACCTATCTGTCGCGCAAAGCGCACCGAAGCTCTGCGGCGAGCGAGCGCGCGAAGTTCGTCCAACTCCCTCAAAGTACGGAAAAGAAGGGAAAAAAACAAGAGCGGTATTCGAGCGTCTCTGCGGACACTGGCCAAGGACCCCTACGCGCTGCCACCGTCCCCCCATTTCTCCCACACCAAAAATTTTCCTCTTCTCCCAAACCCCCTCCCTTCAAAAATACACCCTCGCAAACAAATCCTCGACGATCCTTCGCAGCGCCGCTTTTGAGCCCGAAGCTCTTTGAGAGACGGTAAAGAAGAGGCGTTGGTAAGGTAGGAGAGGAAGGGCCCCAAGGTGGAAAAGCGGGCCCCCGTCCCGTCCTTTCGCTCTCTTTACCCTGCAGAAGTACCCCAGCCATCATCATCCCTTTGTTCCCGGCCAAAAGTGGAGAAAGGGAAGGCAAGGGGCGGAACGAGTCTTGAATTACGTGAGATGGCGGGGGGCATTCGAGAAGAGAGAGCTCTCCCACCTCTCAGCCTCTTGCAACCGCTGCATCTCATCCCATCCACCCTTTCCAACCGCACTGCCTCCCCTTCTCCCCAATTTCTCGTCCTTTTCCTGCCCACGCATTCCTTCCACCCCGTCAATTCTACCCTCCTCCCCAATACCTCCTCCAACCTACTCTTCAAAAGAGTTCCTACTCCGCCCCTTTAAGAAGAAGAAGTTCCGATTCTCCGACCTTCCATTTCTCCCGCCTCACTTTTTCTGCTTCCACCTTTCACCCCCTTACCCAAACCTTAAAGCATCCGAAAACCACCGCAACCACCACCACCATGCATCACTCTACTGGTGAGACCAGTGGCCTTCCTAGGGGAATGGGTAGGGAAGAAACAAACCCCTTCCCTACTGCAGGGACGTTATAGGTGGTTGCAGGGACCTTTCCCATTGAAGTTAAGGGGGGAGGAGGAGGAAGGTGAGAGGGGTGAATGGGGAGAGAGGGGGGAATGGGGAGAGAGGGGGGAATGGGGAGAGAGGGGGGAATGGGGAGAGAGGGGGGAATGGGGTGAGAGGGGGGAATGGGGAGAGAGGGGGGAATGGGGTGAGAGGGGGGAATGGGGTGAGAGGGGGGAATGGGGTGAGAGGGGGGGAATGGGGGAGAGAGGGGGGAATGGGGAGAGAGGGGGGAATGGGGTGAGAGGGGCGAATGGGAAGGGAAGGGGAGAGGGGGGGGAATGGGGGAGAGAAGGGGAGAGGGGGGGAATGGGGGAGAGAAGGGGAGAGGGGGGAATGGGGGAAAGAAGGGGAGAGGGGGGAATGGGGGGAAAGAAGGGGAGAGGGGGGAATGGGGGAGAGAAGGGGAGAGGGGGGAATGGGGGAGAGAAGGGGAGAGGGGGGAATGGGGAGAGAAGGGGAGAGGGGGGAATGGGGGAGATAAGGGGAGAGGGGGGAATGGGGGAGATAAGGGGAGAGGGGGGAATGGGGGAGAGAAGGGGAGAGGGGGGGGAGAGGGGGGAGAGGGGGAGAGAAGGGGAGAGAAGGGGAGAGGGGGGAGAGAAGGGGAGAGAAGGGGAGAGAAGGGGAGAGAAGGGAGAGAAGGGGAGAGAAGGGGAGAGAAGGGGAGAGAAGGGGAGAGAAGGGGAGAGAAGGGGAGAGGGGGGAGAGAAGGGGAGAGGGGAGAAGGGGAGAGAAGGGGAGAGAAGGGGAGAGAAGGGGAGAGAAGGGAGAGGGGGGAGAGAAGGGGAGAGGGGGAGAGAAGGGGAGAGGGGGGAGAGAAGGGGAGAGGGGGGGGAATGGGAGAGAGAAGGGGAGAGGGGGGAATGGGGGGAGAGAAGGGGAGAGGGGGAATGGGGAGAGAAGCGAAGGGGAAAGAGTGAGGAGTTCTTGCGATTCGCACGCGTTTTCGCCTGTCGGGAAAGTGCAGCTCCTACCACAGATCTTAAGCCCTCCGTATTTTTTTATTCCATCGCCTCAACAGACTCTACCTCCCTCCTCCCCTCCCCCCCTCCTCCTCCCTCCCCCCTCCTCCCCTCCCCCTCCCCCTCCCTCCTCCCTCCCTCCCTCCCTCCTCCTCCCTCCCCCCTCCTCCTCCCTCCCCCCCTCCTCCTCCCTTCCCCTTCCTCCTCCTCGCAATATCTTTCCGCACCCTCGGGATTTCAATGAATAAGGTGGTTCGTGTCTGATCCGCCGAACCCATGTCCCGACGCAGCAGCTCTTTTTTTTCCTTCCACTCTCCACTCCTTTGGCAAAACCTCCCATTATCTCTCTCTCTCTCTCCACTCTCTCATTTCCCTACCTGAACGTCTAGCGAATCAACCCTTTCCTTTTTTACCTCTTCTTTGGAGGTAATTCCCATTCTGGTGCAACCTTCCTTCGCTTATTTATATTCCTAACTGCTTAATATAACGCTTCGCCCTGTTTACACGGGCTAATAACAGGATTTAACTGAAACCGGAAGCAAGTTAATTGCTTCAACATTGTTTCAGGTGGGAGAGATAGAGAGTGCGATAGAGTGAACGGGATGTACCGAGGCGACGAACACATAAAAAACGGTGAAAATATTTAAATGCAAGAATTTTACGACAATGTGACAATCATTAAAAGTAAGTAACATTCGTTATGGTCGATTGTGCGTTCAAGTTTACGCAAGATACTCATGCTCGCCAATGCTTACGATGACGCACGTCTCAAGATATGCCCCTAAACAGTGGGCGGGCCGCATTAGGACCGCGAGAGCATTTTATGACGTCCGTGAAGTCATCATGAGAGCGGACCGTTAAATTTAAAACGGACAAAACCAACTCGTTTTACTTAAAAATATCGCCGATGAACATTTACCACTGAAGACGATAAACAAAACATTTTATTTATTTACTTTGGTGACAGGATACCTCGCAATCCCTCAAGTAACTTTCGTAAACTCATAATGCTTAAGCGCTACGCAATGGCTAATTCGGCCCACCTCCTAAAAAAAAACTTCCCATTCTAAATCATCTACTGCCTTCCCTCCTTTTACGAACTTAATTCGTTCTACGAAAACTGTTCGTTATGCGAAAACTCGTAAAACGAAAATTATTTTCCCATTACTTCCAATGTACAAAAATGCAATCTGACGAACTTTACCGAACTTTCCCTAAGCGGATAGAGCACGTAATTTATTCGACATTTGAAAAATAGGATTTTCATGCGAACGCAACGAACTCGTATAAAGCGAAAATTTATTCGCAAATCGAAAAATAGGTATGAAATTGCTCAGTTCGTATAAGCAAAAACTCGTAAAAACGCAAGTTCGTAAAAGGAGGGAAGGCTGTATTTAGCCACCGTGAGATCAGAGGACTTTCCTAACATTTTTTTCTTCCATAATTTTCTCTCTATTCCTCCCCATCCTCCTAGTGATATTTGGTGCACTGCACCCCCTTCCACCCACCAAAAAGGTGACTTGCAGGGTATCATGTAGCTGTACTCCTCTTCCTATTTCTTTCATTCCTATTCCTCCACAGGAGACCGCGCAAATTCAGCGTTCCGTCCTTCGGAAGGGGCGTTAAGCCGTTGCCCACCTTGGTATTCTCGTTAAGAATACGCTAATGCCGATACGGGGTTTCCCTCACCCCTTGTGATAGTGTTCGGTGTGAAAGTAGTTATGGCCATAATAATCCAAGAGGTTGATTAGCCAAAAAATACTTACACACCTATTCCTCCTCTGGCTCCCCAGCTATAAGTAGTGTAACTCCCCCACCCCCTTCCCTATACTCCCTCTTACTCAGTTCACAGAAAACTTCATGCAATGAAACGCTCGGAAGCAAGCGAATTACCCGTCAAAATTAAAACGTTTAAAAAATGGCCGTGTTGAGAGGAAAGAACTACATATTTCTTTCTCCCTCTCAAAATCCCTCTAGCGGACAAATCGGTAAACTCCTTCCCAGATGAAGTGCACGGGATGGTTGTTGTAAAATCAACGCCGCGGAATTTACGAGGGCGATATTTTTTCATGCCATGTCCTACGGCGGAGCTGCTGTATCCTGCCTCACTCTTTCCTCCTCCCCCTTTCTTCATATTCCGCTAAGGAGCGGAGTGCGTCACCGTTTAGTCACCCTGTCTAGTTGATGGCAGAGGGGAAGTGAGTCACCCATCCCCCCGCCCTCCGGCTATGGCGCTGCTGGTGCTGCTGCGCGAGGTATGAGAGCACCTCTTTTAATTTGCGCGTGATATTCGGCTGAGCGACGACTTACCCTTTTCATGGAGAGCGATCGAGAGATGGGGGGAGATGAAACTACCACTGAGCTGTTCCGGACGAGGGGAACGGACCACCGTCCATTTAACCGTGACGCAGAGGTTTTTGAACAGGAAGAACGGACCGAAAATGTCACCGTTCGCCTACGATTGTTTTTTTTTGTTTGAATCTTTTGAAAAGGCGGGTTCCAACAACCAACGACCCCCAAGAAACCCTTGGCATTCAGCTAAGCAAAGTGACCGCTGGACTGGGCAACCGCGTAACATTCCGTAACAGGTTTTACTGCATACACACATTATACGTTTACATACAGGGTAAAAACCAAGATTAATCGCCGCCGTTTTTCCATCACTGGCATTGGCATTAAAGCGGGGGAGGCGGTAAATAGAGGTATATGATTGCTCTCTGTAATCGTATGGTGGATCTTCGCAACGATTTTTGGGCGGTGTGCGGGGGTGGCAATATATACGGCGTCGCCAAATCGGAGTTTTTCTGTACATACATTTTTTAATTATTTAAAGTAATCCAACAACAGCCATTATTAGATCTATTGCAGTGGATTAAGTAATAAAAATAATTTAAAGTAAAAACGAAAACTTTAACGTATAACAAGACATACATACACAGTGAAACCTCAATATAGCGAAAATTTATAAAATTCATAAAATACTCGTTCTAACGAGTATTCGCAATATTCAAAAATTAAAATCCGTATATGCCACGTTAAGAAATTTCCGGCGACGGTGTCGCTACAATGAAGTTCTTGTCATATGACGTACTCGTTCTATTTTAGGCTAAACTGGACATAAAAACTTGGGATGCTGAAATCCATCGCATTATCACTTTTAGCGGATGGCAAAGGTAGCAATAACGTCCAACCGAATCAATGAAACCATTCAAAGACGAACGGATCATGGTTGCAGGAGTAGCCACCGATTCCGTCTAATATAGCGTTACAGAGGCTCATTCTTTCCGAGAACAATACGAGACCACAACAGGAAGACAAATCTGCGAGTAATAACTGTTAGGTAGACCTCGGTGCATTGCACCCCCTGCTACCCACCAGTTTGAAGAATTGCAGGGTAAAGGTGCGTTTACACTACATACATGTGTATACGTACCTGGGAGATATGGCGCCTATGGAAAAATTTAAGAAAGCATCTAAGTTACACAGATTATTATTTTTCCTGTATTTTAATAGAGAATAGTAACATTTTATTAAAGATAACTTTTACATACGAGCATTAAATTAATACTTATTTATGGGAAAATAAACTTTTGACATTTTTTTCGGGAACCTTTGGAACCTTTTGCCACCTTCGCCATACCCTAGTTACGTCACTGAAGTATGATAAATACAAATCTTATACATGTATAAATAAAAATCTAGAAAACTACAGGATTTGCAGAAGACAAGCCTAACGATAAGATTTCTTCATGTTATATACTGTATGATACGAGTCTTATACAAATCTGAAACTTTCGCACCGAATGGGAAACTTGTATTTATCCACCAACTCGTGCATGCACTGTAGGACTTAAACCATCTGTCATTTGTCACTCTACATTGTTTATGTGCGGTATTGTTGAGTTCGTGGGTGACTTAAAACAGTGTTTTACTATTAGTTTACCTTTTCGATCTTACAATTAGATTTTTAAATCATTCATTATTGATGGATATGCATTACTTCTACTACTACTGCTTCTTTTGCACAAATAATTTCTTAGCCACCATCGACGTTCCTTCTTATTTGCTACTTTCTTGTTAATTACGTAATTTGCGATAGCACAAATGGACAGATATTCTCGTTCGAAGACATATTGTTTATTAACCAAATGTGAACGCTTCAAAAATTTATACTTGTATTATACTTACTATATTAGATTTGTCATATTCATGTATCTAGTGTGAACGTACCTCAATATGTACAGATCTATTGAAAGCTTATGACACCTAAATGCACGAAGAGTCACGTGATGTAGGGGAAGGTGGCTGTGGAGGGAAAAAGCTTAAGGGGAAGGTGGCTGTGGAGAATAACTGATTACCCCATGCGGATATACCCTCACCCCCGCGTAGCTCGCTTTCGAGAATGGACTCTTCCATGCTGAATTCGTGTTTGTGCGCAGGTGCCATAAGCTTTCAATAGATCTGCACATCTATATACACCTACATGTTACCCTGCAAGTCACCTTTTTAGTGGATGGCAGCGATGTAGATGTAATAGAATTGTATCGACAGGAAAGAGAACTGTTACCTTTGCTAGGAGGAAGATAACGTCGCACGAAGATCATCTTTCTCTATCTCTAATTTGCGATCGCTTCTTCTTGTTCCTTTCCGAGCGTCGATTATACCTCTGACATCATCCTCGAGATTCTCTTTAACTTTCCCGGAAGTCCCAGCTTGGCTCTGAGGCGGCGGCGCTCTTTCAACGAAAACCCGATCTCCGAAGCGGTTTTAATGACAATGAATTAAGCAAATCTCGAGTATTTCTCTGGGAAATATCTTTCGAAACGACCTCAGGTGTCAGATATGGATTGCGCGACCTGTCCATAGGAAAATATCATCGTTTAGCATTTCCGCAATCGTACCGGACGAATCGCAATTGCAGATAACCCTCAGTTGCGTGTTGTTGCTATATCTGAAACATCATTTTTTAAAAGCGTACCAAATCTCTTCTTTGAGATTTTTACTATCTAAAATGAATAATATATAAATATATATATTTCTTAAAGCAAACAACTTATCATATGTATAATCAGTTCTTTAATACGCAAGAGCTATGAAGTGGTATTTCATTTAAATAATAATATTGAGCTAAATCCTCATGTCACGCTCGACTGTGGCGACGCAGGAGGTGAGCCTGCAAATTACTCTATTGCATATGATCCATAAGAAACATTTTACGTTAAAAACAACATCTTCTTTTACCAAATAAAACGTACGAATTAAAGTAAAATAGACCAATTTTGCGATCAAATTGCTTAATCGATCGATTAATTAATTAATAATATACGTTGTCAGCCTAGATTGTCAGCAACAAGAGGAGTACTGTTGACATAAACAAGCCCCTACTTGAGTCATAGAAAGCTGACAATAATAAATAATATTAGTTATCAGTTAAAGAGTAAAGCGACGTTAAAATGGACGATAAGAACGTGGAAAACGACTGACCAGAGGCCGAACTCGAAGACGAAGATTAACTCAGCATTTGGATGAAAAATCTAAAATATATCCGAAATATGATCAAACCTAATTTCTTTTTGTTCACCCGTCAACTTTGACGGTTTGGCTGGTACTTTAATAATATGAATGATCTCCAAACAAAGAACTGGCATGGAAGGCTTAGTTCTAAAAAAATCACGCATTTAAGAAATAATGTATCTCTCGTGGATATCGATAAAAAGTATGGACAAAAGCTTATAGACGCTTAAAAGAGTGCGTCACATTCCGTTTCTGTTCTTGCTCCTCACATTTCCCACCTCTCTGCGTTCCCAGAAATGGGGGAAAACATTCGGCTTTTCCGCAAAAACGGGAGTCCAGAATTAGCGATACCTGGCTTGTTTTGAAGGATGGGTTTGAGGATTCGGAGTGAAGGGATGAAAGGGCAGTCTTTTCCTCACTCCTTAGGAGCGGAAAAATAGTCGGTAAGGAGCGAGGGAGTAGATGGGAAACAGAGTGAGAGGGAAAGAGGAAGAGGGGAAGAGGGAGAGGCGGGGGAGGGAAGACGAGAAAATGGCGGCCATCCAAGACGTTTGAAAAATAAACGTATATGGGACGAGGAAATAAAGGCTGTCAAGAAGGAGAAGAAAAAATATTCTAAACGAGCGAGCGTGAAAACTGTCCCCCTCCTTTAATACCTCTGATGGAGACTGAGGAGAAAATAAAACAACTGAAAAATAATCCGATCTCCCAGGGTTTAAAAAAATTATTTCTCGAACAAAAAGGGACAGGATGGGAACATAAATAATGCGCAGCATTAGATTCGGTGTCTGCGGCGTCGTGACCCGTTTCATCTTTTCTTCCCATTACGCGATCGTCTATTTTTTCATATGATCCGTTCACGATCTTTTCGATTTACATTTTTTTTCTTCGTTTTCGAGCCGGATTTTCCTCCCCGAGTTTGGTAACAGACGCTAATTTTTTTTCCTCGAAAAAATTATCCGAAGAACACGACGAAAATTGGTTAGCAAATGACGTGTTTTAACGTTCCGCCGCTGATGGACGAAAAGAAGGCTCTTGGTTGAGTTCGGGTAAACGGGCGTGATAAACATCTGCGTACACGCAGACATGTTTAATTAAGGGGCGAGCGCAGAGGGGATGCGATCAAAAATCCGAACGTTCGAATTGCACAACTTGAAAAAAAAGTGACGGGGGGGAATAAAAAGGTCCTTCGAGACGCATATGTGAAATTCGAGTTTCAGAAATTTCGATTTGCGGAGGTTCAGGACGCAAGAGGTTTACACGCACGCGAAGCGCTATATCCGCGTGCCTCACGAGAAATAATTAAAGCGCAACAGGAATCGCGTGTTACGACCGTTCCAGGCAGATTCCAGAGAACGGATGCGGAGGATACCGGATGCATTTCCTGAGAACTTCATGGGAAACGGTTCTCGAACAAAAAACAAATGCGAATCGAGATTCCGTTTCCCTTTTATATATATATATATATATATATATATATATATATATATATATATATATATATATATATATAGGTGTGTCACTTCAGCATCCCCAGCATCTCGCCAACCAGAAGTCATCTTATTGGTGAGTGCTCACTGGGCTTCCTTATTCCAACAACTTGTTGCCATCCATTTATCCCGTTTACCTTTTCTCTTCCGTAAGCATATATAATATGTGTGTGTATGTGTGTGAGAGTATGGAGAAGAATAGTGAAAATAAAATGGAGATATAGAAAGAAAAACGAAGTACTAAGAAAAATAGGAGAGAATAGACTATAAGAAAGAGAAATGCGAACTACATCGGACAGTACCTTAGTAGAGGGAGCATCATTAAAGAGGTGTTACAAAGAAAAAGAGAGGTGCAGGAAAAAGATTCAAGCTGATAGACGACTTGAAAGGATAAGGGAACTATCAAGGCATGAAGAAGACTGCAGAAAATAGGAGTATGGGGAGAACCAGGTTTCATCAAGAATAATAACGGACCTGTCTACGGACAGACTACCTATGATGATGGTATTGCTTAATAACAGCCGCCAAACGTCCCGTTCCCAGCAGGACAGGATATGCACACACACACGCAAACACACACGAACGCGCGCACACCCACACATCAAGTACGAGCGAGAGAGGCGCCTCTGGGCACTTGGGACCTTTCGACCGAAATTGCGATGAGAGAACGGGTCCCGCACGGTAGCCGCCTTGGTCCACCCTTCTTTCAACTTGCCCTTCCCCTCCAACTCAACCATTTCTCTCTCCCTCCCCCTCTCATTCCTTTCAGACATACCTTCCACTCCCCCTTCCTCTTTCAACGGTCGCGAGCTCTTGGCGAGTCCGAGAAGGTTTTGCAAGAGGTCTCTCTCTCTCACGCAAGAGGGACAGAACCGCTGCGCCTCGGATGTTGTAGGCGTTGCTAACGGGAAAAAGTATTACGCGATCTTCAAGGCGGTCGAAAGTTTTAATACGTTATAGAACTTAAATACGAAGGACTCATCATCTCGTTTGGATATGTGGATGACGAAAATATACAAACGAGATAAATACGCAATCATATTTTTGAGAGGATGTGAGGTTTGGAGAAAGAAAGGTAAAAAGGTGGTGGGAGAGACGAAGGACTTTATTAGAGGCAAAATTGAGGCTGTATAGTCCCCTTCTTACATTTGATGGAATTAGATGAGGGCTGATGTAGCTGGAGAAATCGGAATGTTCCCGGTTTTGCTGCGAAGACCAACGACCAACTGTTAGTGTGTTTTTCTTCTTCGCCCGCATTATCTGTAGTATTTATTCGACGTTTTTTGCTTTTACCCTCATGGGTTACATGGAAGAAGAGACCACCTAGTCTCAATCTCGCCCAAATAAAGGAGAATGTCTATCTATTTCCGTTTAATTTGATTTATTTTCACGTCTCTCTTATGCGGTCAATTAAAAACGGTCTAATCAGTGTTGCAGTTGGGGTACGGCGAAGGTGGCATTTGCCATAGGCTCCAAGCTTTCCCGCAAAAAAATTACAAAATTTTATTTTCTCATAAATAGGTAGGTATTAATTTAATGCTCAAATGTTAAAAGTTATTTTTAATAAAAATTATATTATTCTATATTAAAACGCAGGAAAAATGTTATTCTACATAACTAAGGAGTTTCCTGAATTTTGTCTATAGGCGCCAATTGTTCCAGTCACCTCTCTTGGTCAAATTACGGCTATTTATGATCATATCAAGGTAAATAAAGATCAATAAAACACTGAATATAATAATAATATAATAAACAAACGAAGAGGGAGAGTGGAATAAAAAGGAAGACGAATGGAGAGGGTCGAAGAGACAGACATGAGATATCACCATTAAAAACAAAAAAGACTCCCCAAGTTCCATCGCGTTCGTTTGATAAAAAAGAGACGATGGAAGCGTAAGGGATCTCGAACGCTTCGGAAAGGTCTTCGTAGCGACGTTCGTTTTTTTTGTTCATCTCAATCCGATCGTTACCTTTTTTGGAGAGTGTTTTAGGTTTAAGACGTAAGAGGAAGAGAAATGCGGGATATGCAATGGGCGGGTTACGACAACCGCCAGAAAAGGACCCAAATGTGATATACCGGGTCGGAAGCGGTGGAGAGAGAGAAAAAGAGAGAGAGAGAAAGAAAGAGAGAGGTTCAGCTGCGAAACGTCCGGAACATTTGACTTATTAAACCACTTAACCGAACGAAGGAAGACACGGTTTTTAATTCTTCCCTTCGAATTTTTCCCCCTATTTGGCAACCAAGTCCGTCTCTTCTTCTTCTTCTTGCTTGCGTTGAAGCTAGGATGCGAGACGTTTTGTACGATTACGAAACACCGAATGTCCTCAAGATGAAGACTAAAGAATAAAAAATCACGAATCATCGTAAGATTTCTCCGAAAACTTTGACCTCCGCCATTTTGGACCGAAATTAAAATAATACACCAATCCCTCGCTTTACGCGACACGTAGGTTCCTGGAAAAGACCGCGTAAAGAGAAACCCTGCAGGAATACATGATGTTACCTTTGGAGCGCCGCCTCTAGTTCAATTTAGTTATATTTGAATTCCGAATTCATTTCTTTATTCTCTCGAGTGTAAATGAAACATTTTGTTTTATTTTTTATTTTTGGAGACAGTTCCGAAACTGTAATAACGTGAAATTGATGGTCGTGCAATTCAAGCGTGTTCTCCATAATGAAAACTGCGTTAAACCCAAAACGCGTAAAGCGAAACCGTGCAATTCGAAGGAAGAGTGTAACACTAAGGAGAGCTGCGAGCAATGGAAACCTCAAAAAATAAACACTTCGGAAAACCGAGCCAATAAGATTTGGGGGTTGAAATAAATGAAACGCGATGAAAAAAATACATTTGCAGTTCTCTAGTTACTTGCAAGATAGATTTTAAATAAAGAAAGAGAAAAAACCGCTTTCCCCCGAGACGCGCGACCGGGGATAGCTATTTGAAACGACACAGAAAAAGTTCGGGCTAAAAATAAACTATTAAAAAAAGAGCTTAACTTTTGGCACGCAAAAAAACACGTGTACGCAACAAGGTTCTTGGTGAGACGCTGAGTATAGGATGGAGAAAGGGAGGTTCAGAAAGGAGCGGAAAAAACACCGCGCAAGCACTAACCGGCGGATTGGTCGTAAAATGGAATTACGATGGGACTGGGTGTCCTTTTTCAACAGGAAGAGAATCTTGTGTGTGCGTGCGACTCTTACGTTAGCTAGACCAAGACGAGCAAGAAAAGAGGTTGCTAGGGTAACCTCCGCTCTTCTCTCTCCGCCAATCTCTCTCTCTCTCTATTTACTAACTTTCAATTCGAAAGGAGAATCAATCGAATGAGCGTCCTAACTAGTCTCGAGAGCTATAATAAAAAGAAATAGCACCGAAGAGATGAAATAAGGAGTAAGAAATTGTCAACAATATTTTATTACGAAGTTATAACCCTCGCGACTTTTTGAGATGCAAAATTTCAAACATATTTTAAAAGAACGATATATTCAGTCGTAATAATAATATTAACTAGCAATTTATTTTATCCTACACCCAGGCCTCCCATAACACTAGGGTCGCGTTCTGAAAACGCTCCGCTTAATTTGCACCCGTATCATGCGAAACAAGATTTACATATAGAAAGGAGGGTTGTGTTCCATATCCCTTCAAGCATCTTCCTCCAGTACCAAAATTTCCTAAAACCTCTCTCTAAAGCATATATATGCACAAATGGAGCGTTGCTGTCAATTATTTAAGCTTAAAAAACAAAACACTCGGGTCCTCCGACATGTTCCTCCATCGCTCGGCAATGTAGAGTCCCACATCCGACCAAACAGCGTTAATGCGAACCAGAATTTGCGTTATTTCAACTTTTAGTGCTAAAAAAAAACAACCCCCGTTGTAGCGAAACCGTGTTCTAAGAGTTACATATATAACTTATTTTTCCCAATTACTGAAATTTCGCAATTTTCGATCCTATAATTTATTGAATATATCTCGTCCTTAGAAAAAAGCCACACTCTCAAATTTACCATGCGAGATATTGCGTTTCGAGATTTTTTGCAATTCGATGCTTTTCCCATCCCCAGAAACCCGCCAAATTCATTTTCCGTTTTTTTTTTATATTTCGCGAGGCAAAATTTCATTTGGATTCTTACAATTACCACGAGCGCTAAAACCAACGCCATCCTTAGGTCCGAAACGACACCAGGAGCGAAAGTGAAAAAGTCGAAGACAGATGAAGAAACGAAAAGGCGCGAATCGACAGACGGACGGACGGACGGACGGACAGAGACGTCGATTTAGGGAGGGGGACAAAGGTTTAATTTCGAAATTTTAACCGTAAAAATCTAATTTAGACTCGATTTTTACTCGTGTGATACCAGGGTCTCTCTAGGTAACTTCTGACTTAAACCAGCCAAAGAATTCTCAACCACGGATGCAGCCCGCCATGTAGAAGAAAGATTGCCCACCCCTGATAAGGAGGATCTTTTCTTCCCTAGAACAATTAAAGACACCTTAGCAGGACATTAAAAGCCTGGAAGCGGGATTTTTCTGTAGAGAATCTGGTGCGCTGCACCCTCTGCCACAAACCCGTCTGGCGAATTGCAGGGTTCCACGTAGATTGTCTCCCCCGGCGACGGTGTAGCTTCGCATTTATTACGGAATCTAGGTCGTGCTCCAATAATTGGCGAAAATTCCCCGGAGGTTTCCTTCCTTTCTCTCTCTCTGTCTCACTCCACCCTTTACCGCTGTACGAACATTTTCCCTCCCTCCCTTCTCCCTCCTTCCCCTCTCCCTCCTTCCCCTCTCCCTCCTCCCCCACCCACTCCCCCTCCTTATCCCTTCAACATCCCTCCCAGTTCCCTCTCGCGTAAAGCTTTACTCCTGATGCTGTTAACTTAATTCCATTGTGTGTGAGAGTGTCGGAAAGGTAATTAAACTCGAGAGATGGGCCATTTCCAGTGTTTTTCTCTTCTCTCTCCGCAGGAAGAAACAAACGGCTCCCGAAAGGATTCCTATTTTTTTCGACTTACGCTTTTCTTTTCCTCGTTTGTTACTGCGTAACTCGGAGTTGCGTCATTCGCGAGGTGATTCAGATTATTTCCGTGGCTGTATGAGAAGGATAGAGGGGCTTTTTGCTCTCGGCTCACGCTCTTCTGCCGTTTATTCGAAAGCAAAAATAAAAGACTCGTTTTATTTTCGACGAACGGCAGGGTTGACTCGATTTATCGAATATTTTTTCCCTAATGCGAGATTTTCAGAGTTGACTGTTGAGGTAGCCATGGAAACAAAAGAGGTTGTTTACGCCCATAGTAACCTTAAGGCCCGCGCATGTGGCCTTTGAGGGCATTTTTATGCGACCCGCGAAACTGCGGTGAAAAGGCGATTCTTAAAATTTAACACGCAAAATCATATCTTTTGGTAAAATTATGGTGATAAAACCTTCAATTTTTAAATTTTAACATTAAAAACCAAACTTGATTTTCACTCATATGGCACCTCAGGATGTAAGGGTAACTTCCGATTTAAACTCTTATCCGGCTCGCCGGAGCATTGGAAACTTTCAATGCGGCCCGCCAAAACATTTGTATCTACTAATGCGACCCACTGCGTATTAAAGGTAGCTCGCCACTGCCACAGTACATAGTTGTCTACATCAGTGGTTCTCAAACTTTCAATTGCCGCGGCCCCCTTTGAATTGTAATTAGTAAAAATAAACTTTATTGCAAATTTTTTCACTTTATGTAACTATTAATAGCTTTCATCAAATCGTATTTCCTAAAATTCCCTGATAAAATTTTATTATTTGTGAAAACTTTATTTTTCGACATTTTATCTTACATCCAAAATAATTTTGCTGCCTTCTATGGGGCTGCGGCCCAAAGTTTGAAAAACACTGGTCCATATGACTCCTTCGACATAAGCTGAGCTCAGTCAGCCGATATTTTGATGCATTAACCCAACATGTTATTCTCGGGCACTTACGATTAGATATGTGCATATCTGCGTGTAAATAACCCTCAGACAGGTTAACCGCACATTTGTATGGACCTTTGCTATCCTACCTCAGCAGTGGTTGCCCATTTCCTTTGCCCTAACCCAAGTTACAGACTCGTCCATTTACCTTTTCCTGCACCAAAACTTTCCTCGGATTCGCACTGCTTACACGAAACTGCCCTCCTAATTTTGTTGCCCTAAACCGCACATAAACGCCATCGGCTGCTCCATAAACAACGAAATCAAGCATCGTCCATCACTACAGCAGCGCCAAAAAAAAACAAGAGCGCGGATAAATTAATTTTCCAATAAAAAAAAAAGAACCAACCTCGTTCGAACGCGTTGAGCTGCTGTCAGACCAAGGAAAGCCAGATCGGGAATACATACTCATTTCGACTCGTTCATCGCATGAATTTCGCAATAATTTTTTTCTCTCCCGCTTTTCCTTCGGACGTGCCTCTTTCGATACGCAGGTCCGTAAAAGTATAAAAAAACAGTTCACCCTATCGACCGGATAAGGCCTCATCTTCGGCCAACGTTCGCGATTCAGCCCGATTTTCTTCGCGGCATTCCATCCACTTTCACTTTCCAATTCTCCCCCTCCCCTCTCGCCCTCCCCCCTCTCCTCCTCCCCCTCTCGCCCTCCCCCTCTCGCCCTCCCCCTCTCGCCCTCCCCCTCTCCTCCTCCCCTCTTCCCCTCCCCTCCCCTCTTCCCCTCCCCTCCCCTCTTCCCCTCTCCTCCTCCCCTCTCCTCCTCCCCCTCTCCCCCTCCCCTCTCCCCCTCCCCTCTCCCCCTCCTCCTCTCCCACCCCACGGCGCTATATGGAATTCTGCGCGGACGGAGAAAGAGTGTTGGTCAGGACCCCGAAAAAGTCCTCTGGCGCTGTTGTCTAGCTAGTGGGAGAACAACATGCGATAAAACTCTCCAGAAATGACGTAACGCCCTCTCCCTCAAAATAAAATAAAAAAACGTCCGCTCTCCATTTTTTTATTCTCGAAGGAAGTACAGTAAAACGTCGATTATCCGGGCGCGGATTAACCGTGCGGCGGATTATGCGTGATAGGAACATTTAAAAAGGGACTTCTCCGTTTTTCTACTACAGCGGAAAGCGATGATGAACAGCAATCCGCTCGGCAAGCGTGTAACGAAGAGGCATTAGCGGCAACAGAGACACTTCTAGCATATTTTGTAAACCAAGACGGTACTGACTTTACGGAAAATGTAAACATCAGGGGTATTAAGTCAAAAGAGCGGCAGCAAAGAAAGCAAACTAAAATTACAAACTGTTTCAAGTAATTAAATGATTATATAGTTAAGTCCATGCATTTATCACATTTTGATATTTATGAGTTTGGTAGGTCTAGGTACTTCTTATGGCGTCTCACTGGTGTCGCAACAAAGTTTCAATAACGTAAAATAAATTCGTACCAACAGAATATCCGTGTTTTTCAATCATCCGCTCCTCCGCCGCCCCAATTAACCCGGATAATCGACGTTCTACCGTAGTACTGACTGAGTGACGGAGAAACAAAACACTCGCGTTTTCTCCCTACCCTTCTCCCCCTTCCAACTCCCCCCACGGACCGGAGACATTTCGAGTTAAGGGAAACAGAAAAGCGAGACAGAATAGGGCGGCGAGAGAGATCGGACACGACCTATTTCAATCCTCTTAACCGTAACGGAAATGCCAAATATTTCGCGACCTGTGCGTAAAGGTGGCTCGGGTTCCTGCCTCGGCCGATGGAACGAGAAGGGAAAGCTAAAAAAGAGGCTTGGGGGGAGGGGGGGAAGGGAATGTTTTTCGAAGTTGTGTAATCGATTCCCGCGCGCTCCGAATGTTGAAAACAAAAAAAAAGTCCGTCGTTCTTTCTGTAATCTAGCGATTTAAATTGCTACCGACTACTAGATCCGCGTGATCCCGTGCGTGTGTGTGTGTGCGCGCGCGCGCGATCCCACATCTTCCTCGATTATGGTCATCGTGAATGATTACTGCGTTCGTCGTCGCTCGGATTCGATCTCTCGGTAGGACTTTGGAGGGAAAACACGAACATGGCTTAGTGAATATCATTCCTCGTTGCATCATGTTGTTTGTCGTATTAGGCATTTTAATTCCATGGTGCTATCACCGACGTATATAGGTAGAAATGATCGAGACGATAAAATACGTGAGATCGATTGTAGGACGGAACGTTATCTAGGCTCGTTCTTTCCGAGGACAATAAGAGATCACAATAGGAAATTTCGAATTGCGTTAGACAATCTTTAGGTAGGATTGGTGCATTGCACCCCCTGCCACCCACCAACTTGGTGAATTGCAGGGTAACTTGTAGATGTAGATGTAGAAATGCACAATGCACAAGAGCACAATCATCAAATCCATTACGCATCAATTGGAAAAGTTCGACTTTAATTTCCACCAATATGGATGAGCGGTATTTTCTGATAAATTTCTTTCTATATCTGTAATTACCGCGGATGTCTTGTCTTGGTCCGACCCCTTGATATTTAATTCCTCTACACCAGTGGTTCTGAAACGGTGGACCGCATGTTTAGGGGTTGTCGCGACAAACTTAGTTTAGTAAATCAACGATATGGACGAGTTCATAGGTGATTAAGGCAATATTTTTTTCTCTAATGAATTGATTACGGTGTAGCTACAAAAAAAGATGCGTCCAAAGGTTTTAATACTCGTATTTAAAAATGTAAAAATCCTTGTTTCAAGGCTGGAATGCCCCGAAATTTATTTTATCTGTGAAAGGGTGTACAAAAGGTTTGGGAACCACACCTCTGTACAATAATAGTGTATCGTGCGCATAGCACAGCTCATAATAATCCATATAAAATAATAGGCAATTACAGTGCATTCCTAGGTCGGTAAAAGGGATTTGATATCGAAATACTACTGATAATTGCACCCATAAACAAAAACTCAACCGTTACTAAGTAGGATTATGCGAACTCGCATTCTAATAACATCGAGTTATAGGCTAGATGAGAGACATGCCAGCCTTCGGAGAGGCACAAATGAAACAAAACCGACGGGAAGAGAATTAACGGTTGCAAATCTATCCAGAATGGTGACGGCGACTCCGGGCGACCAATCACCTTTCCGCTCGAATCAGTTATCCCGAAAACAATTGCCTGGTGAATCTCTCCACCTTTTCACTATTCTCCAAGTAGGGCCGAAGAAAACGCATCGTGCGTACAATGACAACGATGCAAGGTGGCGCGCTTTATTATTCCTTTTTAGGTGCGTTTCGCTTCCAGCAATAAGCACCTGTTAGCATCGGTTTGTCCGTCCGTCTATCCGTCCGTCCGCGTGTTCGTTCTCGGCTTCTACCAAACGAATTTGTATGAAATTTGATATTAAGAACTTAAAGTCAAAGGCAATAAGAAAATAAAAAAATAAATCACGTAGGCCAACCAGGGGTACCACTTTACTGGTGACAAAAAATAACTTTCCGTTATATCTCGTAAATTTATGGTGAAATTAAAATGGTTTTCAAATAAACTTGTAAAACTAGTAACGTAGAGTATTTATTTCCCTGTACATTCTTAAAGTAGGAGTAGCCGTTATCAAGAAAATTGAACAAGAATGTCGTAATTCCCTTTGAACTTCGAAAAATTCAAGATTAGCTACCTAATAGTTGTCAACGTAAATAATCTTATTGGTTACTGAAGTAAATAAGATCGGCTATAATTACAAAATACATTTAATTCCTTACGCGTGCATGACTGATTCTGTAAGCGGAAGGAAATGGATCATCTACGGCGAAGAAAAGAACATAAACGTAAATATTACAACCACTGAATTCAAGTGAGATATGTTTTAAATAATTTTCGATTGTTTGGTTGATTAAAACTGATTGGAAAATAAACGGGTAAATAAAAATTGAATATTTCCCTGGAATCATTTCTGATATATCGATTTGCAGTATTTAGTCGTTATAATTAGGTAATATGTTTATTGATGCGCCAACTAAGAGGGGGAAGAAATAGACAAGATATATAATTGGGTCAAGATGTTTTGCTGTTTTGTGGTGTGTGTTCCGTCAAATTATATCGAATAGTTTCAAACACTCAATCGCACGAAACGCGCCTGTTTGTGATATACTGTACACTTTCCTAACTTGTTTATTATTGCCGCGAATCCACGCCCCATAATAAGAAATACGTGTCGCCTGCGAACTGCAGGAATATGGCGCCACCTCCACCTCCCCTCCCCATTCCTCCTCACCACTTGTGCCGTCGACGTTTTTTTTTCGAAGGGTGCTGACCTATGAACCTCACCCCTTTCCCCTTGGACAGGTGTAAGGGAAAAAAAGGGTCTTGGTAGGCGAGGTGCGCTAATGGCCGAACCCTGAAGCACCAGGTTGCCATTGCCCCCGCGGGGTGGAGGATGGGGAAAAAGGGGTCGCAACTAAACCCCGTCCCTCTCCACCTCCTCATCATTCTCGGAGCAACCGAAAAACAAACAAAGGAAGTCGTCTGTGCGATGGGAAGGAGTAGGCGTGATTCTCTCTCCCTCGTGTGACGTCCCAAAGGGGCACGCATGGGCTGGAAGGATTTTATGGGACGAGAGAAGGGGGGAGTGCGTGCGTCGAGACGGGGAGGGAGAGAGGAGTGATGGAAGGAGGGAGAGGGAGTTATAAAGAGTGGGGGAGAGACAAGAGGGAGGGAGAGATAGGAGGTCGTAGAGGGGGAGATATAGGAGGAGAGAGGGAGGGTCGTGGGGAGGAGGGGGAAATATAGGAGGAGGGAGGGAGGGTCATGGGAAGGAGGAGGAGATATAGGAGGAGGGAGGGGAGGGTCGGGGGGAGGAGGGGGAGATATAGGAGACGGGAGGGAGGGTCGTGGGTAAGAGGGGGAGATTTCCCAGAGGTAGGTTACATGCGCGGAAGAAAGGTGTGTCAACGAAAACGACGGTATTAAAGGTGAACTGCATTCTTTTCCGTCCAACTACTCCGGGCAACTTTTGTTCCTTGGGACGGCGACGGTTTTAGGACGCGTTGTTGTGAACTCGCAATTTATATCTCGTAGACCTTTTGCCGATTGTTTTTTTTTGGTGGAACTTTTGTACAGATTAAGAGCGTGACTCGCAAGATGCGTGCAAGAACACGAAGTTTAACAGAATATTCTCGTAGTTTTATATTGAACTCCATATAAATCCTGTTCAACTGATTCACCATTGTATATTTTGAAACATTGCTCTCCCAACAGAGAAATATTCGTAGAATGTAGGGGTGTGCGTAAACAAAAACAATAATGAAAGGAATGAGACAAAACTTTTCGCTGTATAAGTTGGTTTGGTTCCAATGCAAATACGTAATTTTTGTTTCATTCCTTTACAAGGTGATTCGAAGAAGACGGGCAACTCGTCGAATTCTATGTAATACGATATCAGTATTTACTGAAGGTACATTCGCCGTCTCGCGTATAGCAACAAAATTATCGGCGGACCGTACGACAGCATTCATTATCCATAAAGACCGAAACTGTAACGTTCACTTAGATTCAGAACTGTTGATTCAATCGCACGGTTCGACTGTCATTCTCGCGAGATAGAGATCGCCATAATCCTTTCCACACAGCGAAAACGGCGAACAACGAGAAGCGTGATCGGACGACGTTAAAAAAATATCTTCCGGGAAAACCGCGTCACTCCTTCGCGCCCTCACACGAAGAGAACGAGCAAACAAAAGCCGCGCGAAAAACAAACGAGCGGCTAAATTCCACAACCAGAGCCGGAAGTTGGCGTATACCACCTTTTAAATAAATTTCGAACGCACCGAAACCGCGGCGGATAAAAAAAGCTCCATCCTCTTCCTACCAGAAGGATATAACGCGCCCAGGAGTGAACGCAGACGACAAACCCGTGCGAAAGCTAAAAACAAGGGAAGAAAGGAGGGGTAACGGGGCGCACATACACTAACCCCCCTCTATCGCACGTAGAATTAAGCATCAACGGCTAAAAAGGGGCCGTGTAGACAGCGATAAGCCGCCCTGGATTTAACCAACCCGACGTCCGAAACTACCTCACAAGAGTCCATTCATTGGGGAACAACCCCTCGAGGGATGGTTGTTAGCCCGTGTACGTGTTGAGAATGCAGGCTTCACGCGAGTTATCGACCATTGGATGAGGGAGAGAGAGGAGAGAGAGAGAGAGAGGGTGGAGCAGTAACCTAGGGAGGAAGAAGAGGAGCTTGGGGCGGAGGAGGAGGGAAGGAGGGTAACGGGGGGTGGTGAAAGGGGGAGCGGTAAAGGATAGAGGGCAGGGAGGGGTCACGGAGGGGAGAGGTATAATCGAGTGTAATGGGGAGGAGGTTATGCACAAGGGATCCAATCTCACACCCTAAGGGGGAAGAGTGGTGGGGGGGAGGGAAAGAGGGTGACGCCACAGCGCTTGGATGCGGCGATGTGAGGGGGAGGTGGGGGGAATGTAGGACGGGATTGAATGAGTGAGAGAGAGAGAGAGGGAGGTTAAATGATGCGGGAGTGAGGGAGGTAAGAGGGGGAGGGGGTTTGATCGAGAAGAGCATGAGGAAGGAGGACAATTATAGGAGAAGAGAGAGAAATAGGGAGGGTAACTTTAATGTGAGGGAGGACCTAGTGTTGCTGGAGAGTAAATGGAGATAGCGAGAGAGTGGAAATGCGAAAGGGGAGGGAGGGAAGGAATGAGAGGATAATGAGGAAAGAATATTGAAAGGAACTGGAGAGGAAAAGGGAGAGAGAAAAATGGAGATAGGAAAAGGGGAGAGAGAAAAATGGAGAGATAGGAAAATGGAGAGATAGGAAAATGGAGGGATAGGAAAATGGAGGGATAGGAAAATGGAGAGAGAGAAAGAGGGAGAGAGAGAAAGAGGGAGAGAGAGAAAGAGGGAGAGAGAGAAAGAGGGAGAGAGAGAAAAAGGGAGAGAGAGAAAAAGGGAGAGAGAGAGAAAAAGGGAGAGAGAGAGAGAGAAAAAGGGAGAGAGAGAGAGAAAAAGGGGAGAGAGAGAGAGAGAGAGAAACAGGGGAGAGAGAGAGAGAGAGAGAGAAAGGGAGAGAGAGAGAGAGAGAGAGAAAGGGAGAGAGAGAGAAAGGGAGAGAGAGAGAAAGGGAGAGAGAGAAAGGGAGAGAGAGAGGAGAGAGAAGGGGAGAGAGAGAGGAGAGAGAGAGAGAGAGAGAGAGAGAGAGAGAGAGAGAGAGAGAGAGAGAGAGAGAGAGAGAGGAGAGAGAGAGAGAGAGAAAGGGAGAGAGAGAGAAAGGGAGAGAGAGAGAAAGGGAGAGAGAAAGGGAGAGAGAGAAAGGGAGAGAGAGAGAGAAAGGGAGAGAGAGAAAGGGAGAGAGAAAGGGAGAGGAAAAAGGGAGAAAATGGGAGGAAGAAAAAGGGGAGAGAGAAAGGGGAGAAAATGGGAGGAAGAAAAATGGAGAGGAAAAGAGAAAGGAGGAAATTG
>CM054114.1:166921306-167400822 GCA_028673005.1 Tanypteryx hageni | reverse complement strand
CAACTCCCTTTAGAAACCTCCTCCCCACCCTCTCAACCTTCTCCTCCGACCGCCTCCATTTTTTTCCTCCCTCTAATCCACCACTTCCTCCTCTTTCCTCTTTCTCTTTTTTCTCTCCCTCCCTCTCTCTCTCCTAACCCTCTTTCTCCTCCTTTGCTGGCTGAGAGGGAGACCCCAACTTCCTTCCTCCCCTACTCCTGCTTCGCAGCGAGCCGGGGTCGCCCAGTACCACCAGACGCCTCCTCCTCCCCACCACTCCCCTCCTCCGACCCCTCCTCGCCCTCACCACGACAGCAGCACCACAAACCAAGGCGAGGCGAGAGAGAGAGAGACCCTGCAGCTCCCGGAATTTCGAACACAACGTCCTTATGAGGACACGGGAGAATGCGAGCGGAAAGGCAGGCGGATCTTTTCCCACTTCGAACGTCTCGTGCGTGTTTATATAGAGTGCATTTCTTCGACAATAACCGTAACGCTTTTAACAAAAAGCACGCTTAGATATTATTTTTTTTAAAAGTGGGGTTAATCATTGTTACGTATGATGCCTTCGTCCGATTCTTGAACTTATCTTCGTCAAGGCTGGAGGACATGGCGGGAGCATGGAGGAAAATAGGTTTACAGAAGCGTGCGTAATCCCCAAACAGCTTATTATATGCTGAAATCCATTATCACGAACCGTAGACGGGAAATAAAGGGGTACTGTTTTAGGTAATTACGTAAACTATGTTTGAAACAACCTTGACACGCTAGATCGGATTGCCTGACGGTGCGACGAACAGGTTATATTTTTCTTTAGAGTTATCAGAGATGATAGTTATAGAACCAAGCCTGAGATTGAGTAATTTGAAGAATGCATTGATGCATCGCACCCTCTGCCATCCATCAATGTGGTGATACGTAGATATAGTTGCCGGCGTAGATAAAACAATAATGTCTGAGGTATGTACTGCAACTCTTTGCTTAAAACAACCTTGACAATTGGAATTTATGGAGATCAGTGATGAATTGGAATCCGGTTGGCCACCCATTGCGCTAGATCGATGTGCGATGCTCAGGTTATATTTTCCCTGTAGCTATCGGAGAAAATAATAACAGAACCAAGCGTGAGAGCGGGAAACTTTTGGAACGGATTGATGCATCTCAACTCCTGCCACACACCGATCCGGTAATATGTGGCTATAGATGGTGGCGTGAATATGGAGAGAGAAATAGGATCACATGTGTAAACATTTCCGCTCGAAGGGGCGCGTCGCACCCAGCATTCCAGCCCTGGGCGGATGGTTCACAGAGGGGGGCGGCGTAGGAAGAGTCGAAAAGATGGAGGCTTCTTCCTCTTTTATTTTTTATTCCACTCTTGAGGTTCCTTCTGCGGTTGATGAGAGCAACAGATCTTCCAGGTGTCGGCAGGACCCCGCCACGCCATTGTATATAAAAAAGTCTTCTTTTCGAAGCGTCTTCTCCTTAATTGTGAGGATATGTCGCGAGATGGCTCTTCGCTCGCATGCAGAGGCGATGGAACTTTCTTGGCCGCAAGGGTTTAGGGTTAAAGAGTTTTTTACTCTCTCTTTCCCATCCATCTCACGAGAGGAGGTTGAGGTTTGCAGGTTACAAACAAAGCAACGAGTGCGTGAATTACGGCCGCTGGAGGTGTTCAAGACGTTAGGAAAGACGAGGTAAACATTTCATTTGAGAGAAAATCGCGTTCGAAGCGGCGGATAACACACCCGGCAGTTTCCGTGATACGAACCACGCCTTTGTTACCACTTGTAGCATAACGAAAAGCACCGACCGACTTTCGTACCTTCGCGTTTAAAAGAGTTTGTACGTGCATAACGATCCTAATCCGTTCAAATCGTGTTTCGAGCAGATTATTCACCGGCAAATAAAACCTTTAAAACGTCTAAAATTCTACTTTGAGCGTGATTTATGCCAAGAGGCTGGATTCGTACAAGAAGACGATCTATGACGAAGTCTCCTAGGAGGCTAATATACTCACATAGTTAAGCTGAGCGCAACGGCAAAGCTACCCTCAAAGACGCATAAATCAGAGCATTCGTCGCAAATCCGGAAAATAACCACCGAATGCGTTGGGCGACGAGATACCGCATTCGTGCATGCAATTTAAAATCATAAAAAAAGCTGCCGATGAATTGGAAGAAGAAAGTTGTTTCATTTCCGCATTAATAAATCAGAATCTCTTTGTAGCGGTGGGGTCCAACCTTTTTACATGGAGGGCCGCATTCGTAGTTGTGAATGCTTCGGAGGGCCGCATAAGTCACGAGAACTTCGGCGAACCGGATGAATGTTTACATTGTAAGTTACCAAGGGATTCTTTGGTCTATTAGTGAAAATCAAGTCTAAATAAATTACTAGTGTTAAAGCTCCACCAGAAAAGGGGTTGAGACGATAGTTATACTGAAAAAATATGAAATTGTCTTTATCAAAGTTTACCGATCACTAACACTAACTAAACGGAAACTTCATCAGAAGAAGAGCAGGAAAGGGTAAAAAAACAATACAAGCTGTAGAAAACGAGCTGAAGAACAACATTACGAGTTATAGAATCACAGACGGGGGTGAGGGAGTTTGTAGTGGGAGGGGGAGGCTAATAAGGGGAGGGAGGGGGAGGCTAATAAGGGGAGGGAGGGCAGGCTAATAAGGGGAGGGGGAGGCTAATAAAGGGAGGGAGGGGAGGAAAATAAGGGGAGGGAGGGGAGGCTAATAAGAGGAGGGAGGGGGAGGCTAATAAGGGGAGGGAGGTGGAGGAAAAGGTAAGGCTCGAAGCTCGATACATACAACTTTTCCCTCTTTTTCACACGCGAGACCGAAGTCGGTTGAGCCGAAGTGGGTCGCTTTAGTCTCCCTCTCATCGAATCACTTTCTTATCCAATCCCGACGCCAGAGGGAAACACACGAGTTCTCCCGGGGCATTAAGCGTTTTACATCATCCTCTCCGGCCTTTTGAAGCATCTTCCTTCTCCACCTTTCTCCCTCCCGTCACCCCCGACCGACTCGCTGAAATAAAACTCACTTCCCCTTCCACATACTCTCTCCAGGCTGCGTTATATACGAGGGAGGATGATTAAACGCGAGAGGGGTCGCGACAAACAATTACCTCACAATGTTTTTTATTTTATTTTATAAAAGCGAGAACTCCACATTCGCCAGTTCTGTCTCGTCTCCCTAGCCCGATCCGACGCGACGCGGATTCGCTCGCCCTTTTGTATCCGATGACATTCCGGGATTTTTAAACGAGACTTGAGGCGAATTCCGCCGCTCTACTGGCGTTACGGAGATTTTGAACGGTGGCGAAACCGACTTATGAGCGTGGTGTGGGAAGGTTTTTTGCGTTTTCCGGTTCTAGGTTTTAAGCGCAGTGAGCCTTCCCGGAAACGTCCGGAAGATAACTCGTTACACTTTTGGAGAAACGGTCGATTTTTTGCTTAAAAAATAGGCAATTTTCCGGTTCGATTTGTAGCGAGCGTCACGCGTAGGCGCCACGCTACGTGACACTGACGGTTTCAGCTCGTGTGGTAAGTGTCCACTGGGCTTCCTTCAACACCTTGTTGCCACCCTCATCACTACCTTTTCTTTTCCTTAAGTTTATATAATTATATATATATCCATATATATATATATATATATATATATATATATATATATATATATATATATATATATATATATATGTGTGTGTGTGTGTGTGTGTGTGTACATATATATATACACATATATATATATATATATATATATGTATATGTATGTATATACCCCAAAGGGTGACATGTTAGTTCCGCCGTTTGAAATCCGCACTCATCCGAAGAAGAAGAGCGCGAAAGATTCTCCGGATTCAGGAAAAAAATACGTATTTGCGATCGCTATAAAGTGATCAGCGGGAGACGGGTAAAGGGGACTTCGATGGGGTAGGGTGAAAAGGACATACGATTTTTGCATTCCGTCGCACATTTCGTATTCACTCGATAAGACGCATGAAAGCAGAAGATCGCACCCCGTTTCTTAAGTGACGCGGTCCTGGCAGCGCCCACTTTCCGCGAATTTCTCGGAATATATTTTGGAGTTTGACAGAATGTGCCGAATGCGCCCACGGTGGCGTAACAATGGGGTGCCACGGGAGGGTACTGCGGAATTTTCCAGTTATAGAAGGAATCGAGACTTTTTTGCGATTTCTCTTTTTATCCTAATTTCTGAACGACTTGATATTAATTTTTGGACAGAGTCATTTAAAAATAATAACCATTTCAGAATATTCCTGACAATTGATTAATAATAATCACTTGAACGATGGGTTTCGGTTTTAATTGAACGCATGCATTTTTCCAGTAGATAGGGTAGAGGGGAAGGCCCATCTGCTCCATAGTTACGCCGCTGTGCGCCTCTGGTCAACTTGAAAGAGATAGCGGAGAAAAATCGGACGCGAGATGAGGAAGTAAAAGTGCATAGCGCGCACTCAAAAAATAATCTTTTTTTTTAAATGATTTGCTTCGGCGATCCCGAGAACGAAGCATGAAGTAGAGAAGGTACTCGGCAGCACACGTGCATCGTAATTGGGCTGTCGATTGAAGATCGCATCTGGTATTCCCATGTAAATGGTTCGCGAAATGATTCGGGAAATCCAACACAATGTGCGTGGGAGGCTGAGATGATGGTAAGGATTCCAATCCGAACGAAGGATTTGACTGAACCCTTTCAATGTACAGAGTGAGAGAAAGAGAGGGAGAGGGAGAATGCAATATTATCAGGCGTTCGACGAACTGCTCGTGGAGATGGGAAGAGATTGGATATGAGGGGTAGCAAGGAGGTCGAACGAGGTGGTTCAGCACCCACGGGGACTTAAGTTAAAGTGCAAAACGCTCGCGTAATTTGGAGATCTTCCACAAATAGACTTCAGTTCGCGCTTCGGGGAGTTTTCTTTTCTTTTTAGTACATAAACGTCGCGCCGATACGTGTATTACAAATGTCTGAAATGCCGTTAAAAATAATCGACTACGCGCGGCAAATTTCGTTTTTAAAACGTCGTTAGAAAGACGACCCAGGAATATTTAATACTTTCGTCTCGCGGTTATACCAATATTCTTTTATACAGAGTTTTTTTCCGACGAAGGCAATCACCTAGGAAATTTTGAACCGGATAATTAGTGTTAACGATCTGAATGCGAAAACACTTAAAATTTATCGTTTCGACGGGAAAAAATATTATGAATCATCATCATCATAGGTAGTCTGTCCGTAGACAGGTCCGTGATTATTCATGGTTAAACCTGGTTCTCCATATACTCCTATTTTCCGCTGTCCTCTTTATATCTTGATAACTCTCTTTCCCTTTCAAATCGTCTATCAGCTGAAACCTTTTCCTACCTCTTTCCCTTTTCCCATCTAGTTTTCCTTCTAACACGTCTTTAATCATACTCTCTCTCCTCAGGTAATGTCCAACCCAGTTAGCCTTCCTCTTTCTGATAGTCTGTATAATCATTCGCTTCTCTCCTATTCTTCGTAGCACTTCATCGTTTTTCATCCTATCTGTCCATTTTATCTTCAGCATTCTCCTCCAAGTCCACATTTCAAAGCTTTCCAAGTATTTGATGTCATTTTTCCTTAGCGTCCATGTTTCTGCCCCATACAATGCTATACTCCATACGTAGCATTTTATCAACTTGCGGATATCTTCCCTTATATTCCCTGTAAGTAGTTGTTTCTTTCCCCTGAAAGCCGCTTTTGCTTTTCCTATTCTAGTTTTGATCTCATCCGTACATTTTGCCTCTCGTGTTATGATACTTCCAAGGTATTTATATTCTGAAACTTGTTCTAATGGCTTTCCCCCAATAGTTATGTTCAGATTCTCTTCTTTACCCGATATTCGAATGACCTTGGATTTTTCTGTATTTATTTCCATACCGTATTTTCTACCTGTTATCACTAGTCTATTTATCATTTTTTGTAGCTCCTCTTCCTTTCTTGCTAGAAGTACTTGATCATCTGCGTATTTTACTGTTCTTAAAATCCTTCCTCCAATTTTGAAATCCCCTGTGCCTTCTAAAGCTTCTTGCATTAGACTTTCTCCATATATTATGATATTATTATCTATTATGAATATCGCCTCCTAATTTAAAAGCAACAACTTCTTCAATTTAGGTTCCTAATTTATGATAAGTAAACAAATGGGTAAGACCGTATGCAGTTAAAAACTGTAATGAAGACACTTCTGTTGGGGCATGTATGCTGAATTCAGGTTTATGGATTAGTATCGGTGATATCGACATAAATCGATTGTACGTACGAAAACAAAAACAAAAACAACACCGGGAAACGTTTTAGAATTAGCTAAACATGACACCAATAAACATCGCTGCCTCCAATTTCCTCGCAGAGAAGATTTTTTTTAAAAACTTGGCTAACGTTTGGATAACTTACGCCAACATCTCGATGGAAATATTGATCATGTCACATATAAAGAAGTAAACAACACGCCAGAAAATTCAATTCAAAACAGTTCTTGAATCTATTTTCGACTTCACTCGCGCTCTGTCGTTTCTATGGCGACGCACGCAAACAAACTCGTCGCCCACGAGAAGCAGAGGTCTCGGGTATTTGACCAACGACGCGATAAGTGATGCGACGCGTGAGAAATCCGTCCGAAACGGGATTCGAAGGAATGGGAGAAGGAAGCCAAGGAGGCGGGAATAGCCGAAGGCGTCTAGGTTCCCGGAATACCCGGAAAAAGTCATTCCCGACGACCTATCCACGGTCCGTGGTACTCCGCAAGGCGACACCTGTTGATTCCTCGGCTACCGTAATTAGGACCAATAAGGCCCGTTGATGGATTGCTTCAATACTGTCGAAGGAAGTATGATCGGGCACGTAGGGAGCGTGAGGTATCTGCCATTCAAAAGCATTGCGTAACCTTTTCTTCGTTTATACTATAGGTGGCATCGACCCACGTCACACGGCACGCCAAAATGCCGCGATTGTTCAATTTACTGTCGATCGGATAGCATTCGAACGAAGAAAAGTAACAAAACTGTTTCTAACGAGGGGAATTTCAAGTGATTATGCGACGAAACTATGGCTACGCGATTTAAATCTAGTTCAACTTCTAATTTAGGCTGAGATTCGAGGAAAACAAGCGTTTTACTAAAACGGAAGTTAAAAAGTGGAGATTCATTACAAATATAATAGAGAATATAACCTATAAAACCTTCTCATGATATGCATGAAAAATAGCGACAACGGCAAACCTTAATCGCAAATCACTTTTTTACGCGAACTAGATTCGAAAACTTGAACGTGGATACATATCTGTGTACATATGACGAAGTAATATACACACAAACAGGAACACAAGGCAAGCGAGGGCAAGTAGGAAAAAACAGAAGCCGCTCGCACTTCCGCGGAAGTCACGTGACCGATTACGTCGCAAACACCTACTTAGAGAGGGGGAGGGGTGGAAGAGAATGGCAGGAGGAGGGGGGAAAAACATTTTTTCCCGAAAAAAAAAAATAACTATAACGTTTTAAAATCTTAATGTTATGTATCAGGTACGAGCCGTTCGTTCGGATCGCTCGCGATGTTCATTTTTTTCATCCTCCACTTCCTGTTCAAAGTCGCGAACGAAATGGGATAATGATATCGCTCGTAAATCATATCCTGCCGAGTATCTCCGCCAGCGAACATTCATTGCCGTTTTATTGACTTCCTCCCACAATGCTCCCTCTAAACGAATAACAAGAAGGCTTAATTGGGCGTATGGGGAGTCCGTTTTTCTTTTTGTAATAATCACACGTCCGCTGAGATGATCCGGGTGAAGTAGGAGAGTTAAAGGGAGAGGGAAAGGAGGAGAAGGGAAAGGAGAAGGAACAGGAGGAAGAAGAAGCGAGAAAATTGAAACGGTTTCCTCCTTCAGAACTCCTAAGACTTATATCAATCAGTCTTAAAGAAACATTTATAAATTAGCTCCCCATTTCAGCCTGTTCATGCTCGGATGCCGTGGCGACAGACTTGAATCAACTGGCTGTTTTCAAAGCTTTAAGGGTTGACAAATCCTTAAGGAAAATACGTGCCCGGAAGACGCATCTCCAAGATATGTACTAAAACCCTGTCTCTCGATAAAAGAGAACACTCGTTTGCCAACTTATAACCAAGATCAAAATCAAATACCGCAAAAGCAAATTTGACGCGCGTGATTCAATTTCAAGCGCATTATTGATTCCAATCTTTATCGTGAATGCGAAAGAGGAAGTTTTTTTTTCCAAAGAGAGTCCTCCACATGTCATCAAATTTGACATTCATCCGGTAATTCTGTACCGAATAATAACATCGACGCGATTCGAAGTGACCACGGAGTGTTGAATTTTTATTATTCTGCAAAGACTAGCCACGAAGCAGTAAGAGAAGCTAAATGCAATTCGTTCATTCGCTCGCATCCGGACAAAAGGACCAACATCTGCGGCGTCTCACGCACCTCGACGTGATATCGTCGGGAGGCACGCAGTAAACATTACGGAGCACCGCACGAAGATGACGACGAGTTCGAAAGAATGGCCGGCGGGAGTTTTGTTTATATTAATGACGTCAGCCATTCGCACCGCGCAATGTGTCCTATCGGTTGTTTACGTGCCAATTTAGCCTGCATACGTACCATGGGAGGTAGAGTGGGAACGGGAGACGTAAACAGACGCGTCGCCCGGTGGCAAGGCGTGATTTTTTTCCTCCATTTTTAGAGAGGGAGATGCACGCAACATGGAAATCAGTCGTACCACTTTTGAAAAAGTGCGGCGCTCGCTTCGTAAACGGAAGGCATCTTAATCTCGCGATTTTATTTCCCGAGGCCTCTTCGGCGTTGCCAAATTTGCAAAGGAAGGGAGGAAGAGGCCAGGACGAAATCCCTCGCGACTGTCTCTCCCGACGTCCGCATTGAAAAAACAAGAAAAGAACGAACTATTTAATCTGGAACCACTTTTAAGTCGTTATCGGAAATTGACGACCCGTGGCGTCATCGCACACGCGAGAATTCTCCGCTCAATTGTTTTTTTTGGGTTTCCTTTCGAGACCATCGCGATTATCTGTTCGTTAAGAATAAAATGACAAATCCGCTGAAGTTTTATAACATCCCCCCCCTCTCTTCCCCGCCAGTTCCCCCCCGCCGCAAGAACATCCCAGACGCATCCTGGTTGCCACACACTCTCTATACAAAGGCATGTGTTAGCAATCCACCTGACACAGCGCATAGGCCAGCCGGGCGATAGGGATATGTTCATAAGACACGCGCAGATGCCGTCCTTCCCGTGAGGTTGGAACCATAACATCGGTCGATATTATTTTAAAATTAAAAAAATACATAACGCGCGATAATCAAAGGACGGACACGTAAAAAATAATCCCCGGTTGTCTTTCGTGTAAACATCACGTGCGGTTTATTTTTTTCACTTTGGCGTTCAGGACGCTCGAAAAGAATTTGACGATTAAGGTCGCCAGACTTGTCCTAAGAAAGAAGCTGAAGAATTCGTGTTTATCAGAGCTTCAAGCGGAAAGGAGAAAAAAACAAACTTTTTCCTCGAACTGCACACTCTTCTCCCAAAAAAGTAAAAAGAAACGAACTTTGAACCTTCGTAACACACCGAGAAATGCTCAAGATGGGAATGCAAACTATTTTTATGCGAAAATAACTAAATTTGTAAGATTAGCGATGCTTATATTCTGTTCTATATCTCGATACGGGCGCCTACTGCTGTTTATTCCCCAGCCTTCGCAAGCACGGCCTAAGTGCGACAAGTCTATGCGTTATCACTCGTCCGGAGAAATTTTTGCGGATACATCACGAAGTGAGAGGGAGTAAGAGAGATAGAGAGGGAAGAGGGAAATGAAGGGGAAGATTAGCGAACCTCGAACGAGGGATCTGGGCGAGTTTCGATACGTGAACCTACGCAGCCACCCGTCAGAATTAAAAAAAAAAACTAGACAAATTTTTTTTTAAAAGTTGGCTAGGAAGCGTTTCTTCCTCTTGTTTTGGAAGGCCAAGATATTATATATCCCTCTCCCTCTCTCTCTCACTCCATCCCTGATTCTACGAAGCCTTGCCAAAACCTTAAAGAGACACAACACACATAAAACACCGCACCGCAAAGAATAAAATGAGAATCTCTTCACTTTTAATTTTTTTAAAGACTTCCTGTTTATCAAGACGATAGACACAAACTCCATTCCACTGTGATGAAGGAACGAATAAAAAAGTGAGGTAACCAACCAAAAAATAAACACTCCCAAGAGACCACGACGAAGAAGAATCGCATAAAGTACTGATCGGTTTCGAAACGAAAACCCAAAACTTTCGAGACAAACATGACTGGCGTAAAATCACTGTGCGGATAAACAAAAAACATACGCCGACCGCCGCAAATCCAGGGTAGCGCGGCGGCTTAAGCGTTGTATTTCTTTCTGCGAGGGATACTGGGATAATGGTGGATGATGGCATTTAAACAGAAAAAAAGTCGCACTCATACGTGTGTTTTTATCATTTACCTTGAGGGCGTTCCTCCGGATCGACTCCGTGTGAGCTTGAAGAAGACAGACGAGCAGCGATGAAGCGCCCTTTCCCTCGTCCTCGCTGCACACACCTTCGCGCCGCGAGCTGGCCGAAGAAGATTATATCGAAAAAAATCCCGTCTCTTCTCTTTTCTCTCTCTCTCACGCGAAACGGCGAGAACGGATTCGGAAGCTTCCGGGACGTTCGTTCTTTAATCTTCCATTAAAAATCCTGACCACCCGAACGGCGACAACAACAACGGTTTTTTCCCCGTTTCGCAAAAGTTAAAAACTGGTTGTTTTTGTTTTCTTTGCAGACCGCCGCCACCTTCGGAAAAATCTGTCTGGTTTGCCCCTCGTACGAAGCGCCACCTGTCTGGCCCTCCGCTTACGAACAGCGAGGGCAAACGGCGAGCAGTCGGACGCAGACTGGTCTCAACGACGCAAGCCGCCTCTGCCCGGGTTCCTCCCTTCTCTTTCCCCCTCTCTCCCCCTTCCCTCCCGATCCTTCTCCTCTTTTCCTCCCTCCCCTTCCTCTCCTCCTCTCCGCGAAGCGTCACCCCTCCCCCGCATTATAACCGCCCCTCCTTTCTCTCTCTGCGTCGGGTCGGGGTGGAAGCAGTTAGTTCCCCTCCCCGTCGTACGAAATCCACCCGCGGCGGCGCTGCAGTCGGGCGGGCGGGTTAGGGAGGGGGGAGAGAGAGAGAGGAAGAAGAGGGGGAGGGAGGTTAGAGAGAGAAAGACTTCCTCTCCCTCCGCGAAATATGAAGGATATCCGCTTCGCAACGCTCCCGCCTCTCTCTCTCTACTCCCTCCGCCTTCACCCCCACAAACTGCGTTGTTTCCTCGAACCTTCTTCTCCTCCCCTCCCCCCTTGCCTCAACCCTTCCCACAATTCCCTTCCCTCATCCCAGACTCCCCCTCTCCTACCAGATTCGCGGAAGAAACTAGGCGCGGATCATCCCGATAGGGCGAACCCCATTATGTATGGGAGGTTTGAGAGAGGAGAAAAAAATGAGGAAAAAAAGAAGAAAAACGAAAATTCGAAACGCGCGCACCACCACGCAATCATTTCCAGTTCCCCAAGAGCATCGTTCAAAGCTGTTACGTGGCGCCTTCTCTCCTATAACACTTTCTTCCCTCCTTATTTCCCTTCTCTGTCCCTGCCCCTCCCCCCTCCCCTTATCTCACCCCCCTTACCTCACCCTCCCCTCCTCGCCACACTCTCTCTTCACTAACTCCCCCTGTCCGTGGCGGTTGATTCTTACAGTGCTTATTCGGATTCATCGATGGTGCGGTTTACTTATCGTCAGAGATCATCTCGAAAGTGAGGGAAAAAACAGAATAAATGATTGTTATTTCATGAAGGCTGATGTTTGGACGGAGCAGAATGGTCAATTGGGAAATGAAATAGCCAACCAGTGGCTCCGGAGCCGCACGCGGCTTTTTTTTTAGAGTTTGTTACGCGGCCCTTTGAAATGTTGGCTGCCTTGCAAATGGCATAATTTTCCCAGTACAGCCTTCCCTCGTTTTACGAACTTCCGTTTTATCAGTTTATGCTTATACGAACTGACCAATTTCATAACTATTTTTCGATTTGCGAATACATTTTCGCTTATACGAGTTCTTTACGTCAGCATGAAAATCCTATTTTTCGAATATCGAATAAATTTTAGCTTATACGTGCTGTATCCGCTTCGGGAAAGCTCGATAAAGTTCGTCAGATGACACTATTTACATAGGAAGTAATGAGAAAATAATTTTCGTTTTACAAGTTTTTGCCTAAAGAACAGTTTTCGTGGAACGAATTAAGTTCGTAAAACTAGGGAAGGCTGTATAATGCGTAAGGAAGTTTTAAAGACAAAGATTACCATAAGTCCCACTAAATAAATGAGTAAGTTATTATTATTATTATATGCTACAGCAGCTATATTATGTGTTTAATGTATTTTATCTGCTCATTACGTGTTACTGCGGCTCCTCGGTGATGTCCGTTGCAGTTATGTGGCTCCAGCTCAGGCCCAGCTCGGCCACCCATGCAGTGAATCTAAAAATTGCAATTACAGTCAAACCCCGATTTAGCGCCCTCCACCTATATAGCACCATTCCCGCATACCGCCCATTAACCCCTATGAGCAGAACTTCCACTACGTGATTAAGAGCAGTGGTACTCAACGTACGGCCCGCGACCCGGTTGCGGCCTGCGAAGGGTTTCTGTGAGGCCCGCGAAGCTATGGTGAAAAAGTAATTCGAAAAATTTAACATGCAAATTCATATATTTCTATGAAAATTTGGATAGTAAGACTTTTTATATTGAAATGTTAACCAAAACCCTTCCCCCCTCTCCCCTCCCCGCTCTCCCCTCCTCCCTCCCCCCAAAAACTCGAAATGTTCTTCCTTAAGTGCTCGCATGGGAACGCCGTTCCACTTGATACAAAACGAATCTCTTTGCGTTCCCATTGTTAAAAAAGCAGATAAGAACGTTCTTGTTAAAATATTTCAGAAAGTCGGCTTCGCGCGTATGAATTTGAAATTTACGTTGGCGATTTTATTTTGGACCCAGAGTCGGCTTTAGGGGGGGGGGGGCTAAACGTGTGGTCGCCCGGGGCACCGAAGGAGCCCCGTGAGGGCATACATTGTTCTCGAGCGACAAGTGATGTAAGTGAGCGGAGGTCCTAAAAGGAAGCGTGGGTGCCCAAGGCGTAGGCAACAGCCACAGGCGACGTTCCTGCTGCCTGTACCAGGGAATCGTAAGTCTGGTGGCACATCCAAAGGACAATAGGGGAGGCGGCGTTGGTCCGCGTACTCTTAGAGAAATACTGATTCTGCGATGGGGACACCAGAGACGGGAAATGCGCCTCCTTTTTCGGAAACGGGAGTTAGTCAACATAGAGGACTAAGGATGAAGTCCATGGGTGATTCAAGAAGTAAGCTTCCTTTTCAGGAAAAAGGTCCATAAGTATGCTGGAGGGAGGGGTAACATGAAAAGAGCGTGACAATGGGTGAAAGCTGGAAAACAAAAAAGTTACAACGGATGGGTGCAATTTAGAATCGACTCGCCCGCTAGATATCGTATGCTGTACGCCACACCATATGGTTATCTGGTATTTGACCACAAGCACTGTCTTGACCAGGACTCGACCATTCTCTTTCAAGAGTTCGAGCTGTCCTAAGCTCAATTTAAGTCTCTCATTCTTGTGAAGTAAGCAGTGTGAAAGGGCTCTTAGTCATTGTGTTTTTGTTTGATTTTTTGTAAAATTCGTTCTGCAAATTGCATAACTATCAACTAGCCGTTGTTCGTGGCAATTATTTACTTCCTCCGATTCTTTTCTGCGATCAGCGATCTGTATTATCCATCTCTTTAGACGTTACATCGGCCATAATAAAAGAACGCATCGTAAGTGCGGGTGTCTCAAATTTTATAAGTACATATAGCTCTGTATAGTGGTTCGTTCATTTCTTAGAAAACAACTATTGATTGCATAGCCATGATTTGAATTGAAAATATCAATTTAAATTGCTCTGTCTTATCTTTCAGTGAAAAGTTTTGAAAATTTTACATTATAATTTTCTTTGGAATTGACTTTGCCCTAAGGTATGTAGTTACATTGTGCTGAGATTTTGGTATAATAAAAACGGAAATTTCAACTCATGGTTCGCTATATCTAATGCTATGATATAATCGACAACTTTCGTATATCATCAATGAAGCAAATATGACAACACTTTTGCCATTTTATCAATTGAGTACGAAATCGTGAAAAAGTCGGCCGTGCGATTTATATATTTATGATATAATTACTAAATACTTCTGCAAAACGATACATCGAAAATGATGCCAGGAAAATATTAATTTTTTATTTACCGATTTGTTTACTCAAACAATCCAAAATTATTTAAAACACTCCAAATTAGTTAAATATGTAGTTGTAATATTTACGTTTACGTTCTTTTCTTTGTCGTAGATAATCCACAAATTGTCGCCTGCGCACGTAATAAAATTAAGCGTATTATCGTAATTTTAGCGGATCTTATTTACTTCACTTGCCGCTAAGATTGTTCACGTTGACAACAATTACGTTATCCACGCATGAATTTTTTCAAGAATTACGACATTCTTGTTTAATTTTCTTGAAAATTACTTCTACGATAAAAATGCATGGAAAAAGAAATATTTCATTTGGCTCTCTCTACACATTTTTTGCTATGATTAATAGTTTACGAGATATGAAGAAACGCTCGTTTTTTTGTTTACATTAAAGTGGTTCCCATGTTTGGGTAACCTGACTCATTTATTCCATTTTCGCGTTGTCTTTGGCCTCAAGTCATTAATACCACATTTCATGAAATTCTGTTCGGTAGAAGTTGAGAACGAACATGCGTATGGACGGACGGACAGAAGGAAGGTAATAGGAGCTTACGTTGGAAAGGAAACGGGCCTAAAAAAGCGATTTAAGTCCCACGTTGTTCTAACTCGAAGCGCCTTATCACGTCGAGTTTTTTCTCCAACGTAATGGCACGTTTATATATATCACGGGATCCTTTTTAGATGTCATATTTTTATAACAATCTGATGTGCACAGCACATGACATTCTCAATGCGAGGTAATGCATATGATTGCAATAAAAATGAAAAGTTACATAAGCGTCCTTATAGACAATCATAATCGTGAATAATTATTAAACACTTTGAATACTTTTCACAGCGAAAAATACTTTGAATCACTTTTCACATTGAAAGAACAATAATAACACGGTTGTTATCTGTAGCTATGGATAGGAAAATAACAACGCGCGATTAAAATCACGGCTGGCGGCTCTAGGATCGTAAATATTTACAAGATTTGCACTAAAATAACTTTAAACCCGTGGATTTGGCTATCAATACACGTGCCGATAGATGAGATGGAAATAAACTCATTATATTTTTTTTTAATATTCGACCCTGGAACTAATTTTATTCTTTCGCGAATCTAAATAAAAGTGGGATCGGAAAAATCAAAAGGAAAGCCTTGATTCTTTGTTGTTTTAATGGGCTAAATATAAGAAATTCTTCGCCACATCCAGAACATCCTTTCCTTTCTGTTTTGCGGAAAAATAGAATTTCATTTTTTTAAAAACGATTCTTTTTTGTCGTTTTTCGAGCGCTTTAAAATAAAGTACGAAGTCGAGAAAGCGGACCGCGCTCTTGAAAGACGGAGGGAAGACCTCCAAGTAATGTTGAACTTGGTCATTAGCGCGAACACAAGCGCGGTCATTCATCTCGCGAAGTCCTTTTGCATCCGTCTCTTCTACGGCTTTTTCCGAAGAGAAAAAAATATGCATAACATGCGCCCATTTTGTTTTCGGGGCACGCGGAAGTCGGATCGGTTTTGCGTGGTTCTTTTTTTTCCTCTCTTGGTCTCCTTCAAGAGGTGAACGACTGATTGATTTCGTAATATACGAACCATCCGAAACAATGGGTCGATTGATTGTTGGCGATAACAATGCACCCGACCGAAATATAAAATGAGAAACGACAACAACAACGGTTGTTGCGCAGGGTATCTATCCGTTCCTGATTTCTCCTAGGCTGGTGTGGTAAAAAAAAATTAAATCGTCGCGCCGAAGCGGTTTCCAAAACTGTGTGGTCGCGAAATGCTTTGCAAGGAGGGTCGCAAATGAAGAATGTTTTCGTTTATTTTTTTATTGTTTTTTGTATAGGCGTACATCTGGCCCCGTCACAACACGGGCTCTCGTAACGCGTATCCGCCACAACGCGGTTTGCTTTTTTCAATCCAAAAAATTCATCCAACGCGGATTATGGTTTACGCTGACGCGGTTTGATCTTTTTCATGTAAGGGGGCGTATTTGCAGTGAAATATATTTTTTCGTAAACAAAACAGATACAATAAAACCCCGATTTAGCGCCAGATTTTTGTCCATCACCGACATAGGCGCTGAAGCGGGGGTGGCGGTAAATCGAGGTATATGCTTGCTTCATGTAAATTTTAAGGTGAAAGTTCTGTTCATAAGGATCAATGAGCGGTATACGGGAGTGGCGCTATATAAGGGGGGGGGGGGGCACTAAACCGGGGTTTGAATGTATAACATTTTGAAATTATTGTTACGTTTTGTATTTATTGGCCGATGGATGGGGTTAAAGGGGCGGTGATACGGTCGGTTGCCTTAAGAGGGGGTCGCAGATGCGTCAAGTTTGGTAACCGCTGGTTGTGACGGATTTTACCGCCATGGGTGGCGACACGGTAGATGGGTGCTTGAATTTTTATCCTCACCACGAAAATTGATTATAATTCTTGGTACTTTGGATAATACTAATGGAATCTGCATGTTCGTGTAAGCTTCGCTGGTTAAAACGCACTAATAATCTCGCATATTCTTCTAAATTCGCGTCTCCATTCTCATATATTTCACGAACTGCACAATGAGCTCTGATTTTATACTCATGCACAGACTGTTTCTACCCGGCCCTCCTATATCACGAGGGAAGCCTTCTGGAATATACTGTGTAATGTCAATCAGTGTAATGTGAATCCGTGTAATGTGAATCCGTATGATGTGAATCCGTGTAGGGTGAATCCGTGTAATGTGAATCATTGTAATGTGGATCCGTTTAATGTGTATTCGTGTAATGTGAATCCGTGTTATTTGAACCTAGCATTACATAGCGAAAGGGGGGTTGCGTTCCATACCCCTTCAGGCATCCTTCTGACCGAAGATTTCCCAACCTCTCCCTTTCTCTCTGATGTATACATATGCACATCTACAAATGGACCGTTTTCGGTTATCTAAGCATATTAACAAAGCACTCTGACCCTCGGACACGTGGATTCCTCGCTTTGCAATCTGGATTCCCACATCTCAGGTACGACCAAAACCGCGCTAATGCACTAATCTCCATTGGATGAGTTTTTCTATTTAAGAAACGATCCTCGACGCAGCGAACCCATGTTGAAAGAACCCGCGTTAGAGGAGTGCTTGCTGTAACCGAGCGGGATTCAAATGAGCATAAATAAATCTTTTAAAAATGTTTATTGAAAAAGTATACTTTATGGGCGATAATTTACGCACGCACGCACGCACACACACACACACACATACACATATACACACACTCTATCTCCAAAGCTGAAGAAGGGCATATGCCCGAAAAGCTTACGTGCGTTTTCTTGTGTGCGTGTTTTCTGTCTCTTCGACGCCCCCAGCAGCCTGCCAACTTGGTCCTCAACTTAATAAGTGTCCGTTGGGCTTCCTTCAACACCTTGTTGCCACCCTCATCACTACCTTTTATTTTCCTTAAGTTTATATATATATATATATATATATATATATATATATATATATATACATATATGGATGTCAACAAGGTGTTGGGATGAGGAAACCCAGTGAGCACTCACCAATCAGACGACTTCAAGTTGGCGAGGCCCCGGGGATGTCGAAGCGACACACGTAAAATAACACAAAAACACAGAAACATCACAAACGTAAAGCTTTCGGAACTACTCCTTCTTCAGCTACAGAGAGAGAAGTATTAATTTAATACCCAAATGTTAAAGCTATTGCTAAGAAAAATTATTATTCTTTATTAAAACGCAAGAAAAATCATATTCTACTTAAACGAGGTATTTCGTTAAAATTTTGCCATTGGCGCCAAATCTCCCAGGTACGCCTTTGTGTGTGTGTGTATATATATATATAATTTATTTGTTTATTTAGATAAATTTAACTGAAGCGCATAGTTTCATCGTTTACCTTCGAGTTATTATTTTTTTAACACAATCACGGGATGGGACGCCAATACGATCCGCAACCAGGTAAATATCTCGAGTTGCCAACTTTATAATTGATTGTTTTCATTTCGGAGCTTCCGGTTCCGTTGGTCTCGGCTGCATTTGCGCGCTGAACATAACGCGAGTCGTTACGAAAAGCTCATCTCCAATGATTAAGAACTTTCGAATGAAAATGCACGCATTAAATTTCGAACGCGGTGACGCATTTCCTCGCCGTTTATTTTGACGGAATTCGTCGAACCATTTCTCCCAGAGGATTGGCGATCCCGGAAAAAAATATGCAAATATTCCTCGTTTTCCGGACGAACGAGATGTGTTCCCATTTTTAAACGGTCTACGTCCGGAAATTTCAAAATGCAAATTTACGTGCCTTTTGGGAGGTCGGCAGGGATCTAAACGTGTATCCGGCATCCGAGATAGTAAATGGCTTCCCTGGCACGGGGTTCATGTTCCTTTGGCGGAGGTTAATGATAAACATGATTTTAAGCAGTCGTGCTTCCCGTGAATACTAATTCATCCCGCGCGGCATGAATTAATTTCCTCGACTCGAATACAGTAAGTTACTTAGTCAACAGGATTCATTTGTATCGTCCTCAGATGTTTTCAAATTGCATTCTTGGCGATTCATATCATTCAATACGCGCCCGATGACGTAGCGTTAGACTTCAGATCCGGATGTTTATGACAAAATGACGGTTTTAAAAATAACAACTTCTAAACGATGCGCGGGATTTCTCTTCGAAGTGACTTTTATGCGTCAGAAAACCCACTGCTTCCAACATAACGGTTTGTGTTTTAAAGCAGCGATGAGTTGATTCGTAACGAAATTAATTTACGAAAGTTATAGACCGTTAAGAGTTGAATTTTCAAAGAGATCGCGGAGAACCATAAAGTTTAGGAGCAGCAGGGTTCCTTAAGACTCAAAAGAGTCAACGTGGAAAATTTATTATCATTGGTTTTATTAATAAAACGCCCAGAATCAAGCAATCAACGTTTTAAAAATGCCTCCGCTTCGAGATAATATAAAATTAAAAATGGTGGACTTGGCAGGTTATCAAAAAGGCTCCGGAGTGAATATTAAAAAGATCGCAGTCTATATAAAATGGTTATGTATATAAATTACGCAAACAAGAGGCTCGGAAGTTAAAATTCAAATGCAATGGAAATGTTACGCTCGTCGGTTACAGCGTCTGCATTCTCCCTGAGAGAGAGATTATTTAATTCGATGAAACTATCGACAAACAGGAAAACGGATTTTATCTGACGTAACCCAGTACTTCACAAACACGTGCGAAAAATGATATTCTTCTTATGGTATATTTTTAATTTTCCTTCTAAATTTTCCCTCTCGCCGAACGTATATCTGTTCAAGTTCTGTAAAACGGTTAATGCGAATATTTTAAATTTTACTTTGGAGATATGATTGCTTATTATATTTGCTTTTTTATTATTTTTTTTTAGTTTCTATGCTTGTTATGCGATCTTTAAGCTCTGATTAATTGGAAGTAGGGAATTTTCCCATTTTCGAAATCCCGACTTAAGAATTTAGAATAAATAATACCGATACTGAAAGTATGTTGTAAGGCTATCTTTTAAATTTCCAGCGTAAAGGGTAACAAATTAAAAAAAACGAGGCAAGAAACGGGATTAAATAAAAGAGCATGAATGCATACATATTATTAAAAGCACATTAATAGTTAAACACTTTGTTGACGTTCCAGTTCATCACATTTCGAAATAAAAAATTTAAATGAAGATGATTATCAAGATGGAAAATGTGAGGACCGACGATTTTGATCCTGAAGTGATCGTAAACAGAGGCATGTAAACGTCTCCGAACGTTTTGCGCTTAAAAATTCTAAATTCCATCTCATTTGACATTCACGTCACGCTTTGCTCATCTCAAGAACTTTCACCTCATGTGAGAAAACCTATTATTACATCGCCGGCTCCCACTCGGCTTAATTTGTCTCGCGTCTTTTAAATATCATCCTTGGGTAATCGGCTCGAACACACGGCGGAATCCCATCCAAACGCGAGGGACTCGCGAATCGAATCTATTATTATGTCAAGCCCGAATTATAAAACTTGTTTGAAACTGATGCACGAACGCGTTGCTCATCAGATCACGCGGCAAAAATGGTTCGAGTTTACTTATGAATTTTGGACGCGACGAAACTCCTCAAATAAGTTCCTCGGGATTTGAATAAAAAGCTTATTTGTCGTAATTCAGCGAAAAAGCTTCCAAACAAAAGGTCAATCACTCATTGTCTGCCTCATTTGAGCACCCCGAACCGGTATTAACGTTTCTCTTCGGGATTCGAGTTTATAAATAAAATTTCCGATTCTGAATTAAAAGAATGATTATGAACCCAAAAGTTTTATTTTTAGGTTAACACTCGTTCATAATTAAATTCAGGAGGGCGACGACAAAACGACATTTCTCCCACAGTGGAGCGAAAACGCACTGAACAGGGAGGGCGTACTTAACCCACGATTCTAATCCCGACTTAACCTTCGAGTCGAGAGATTACAAATTGAAACCAGCCTCTTTCGCCGGAGACACACAAAACGTCCCATTATTTCACGTCTCCACGTGGTAAAAAGTATTACGAGGCGAAACAATTCTCTAACTAAGCGAGACGCGACGCTATCGCGAGAGTAGTAGAGGCTCTTGCGAGGAAGGGAGAGGGAAAGAGACGAGTCCAATCAGGCTTTGGCGGCTCAAAGCGAAAGCCAGCGGTGATTAAGATGCTCTGACGTAGGTAGGCATGTACTGAGTGACTCAAGAAGAGGATTCTTCAAGCTACGCGCTGTCGCAATTTCTTCCTTTCTTTCACATCCTCACTCTCCCCCTTTCTAGTTTGGTCCTCCCTCATATACGCTCCACCTCTCTTTTCCTTTCAATTTCATTTATATCTTCCTCTCTGTTCTTTCTTTTTCTCTTTCTTCCATATCTACTTCCTATTTTCTCTGTCTTCCTATCTATCTCTGCTTATCTATCTTTTCCTTTCAATTTAATTTAGCTCTTACACTCTGTTCTTTCTTTTTCTCTTTCTTCCCTATCTACTACTAAATAAAGTCGTTTGTCTGTCTGTCGGTCTACTTTCTATTTTCTCTTTCTCTTCCTCCCAATCTCCCCTTATCTCTTTTCCTTTCAATTATCTCTTCCTCTCTGTTCTATCTTTTTCTCTTTCTTCCCTATCTACTACTAAATAAAGTCGTTTGTCTGTCTCTGTCTACTTCCTATTTTCTGTTTCTTCCTCCTATCTCTCCTTATCTTTCCTTCTTCCTCCCTTCTTCCTCTCTTATCACCACTTTCTCTTCACATTCTTTCCCATTCTTCCCCTCTCATCTTTTCTCTCTTCCACTCTTTCTCCTCACCTATTCTTCATCCTCTCTTTCCATCTTTTTTCCTATTCCTCTCTCTCCTCCTCTCGTCCTTCCATCCTCTCGTCCTTCCATCTTCTCGTCCTTCCATCCTCTCGTCCTTCCATCCTCTACTTCTTTCGCTCTCTTCATATCATCTCCTTCTCGTCTTCTTTCAACTTCCTATCTTTCTTTCCATCTTTTCTTCTTCTTCACCTCCCTCTTCTCGTACTTCCATCCTCGCCCCCTTTCATTCTCTTCATCTCCATCTTCCCTCCTCGTCTTATTTCAACTTTAGTTGTCTCTCTCCTCTCTTTTCTCTTTCTCTTCCCCGCTATCTCTTTCTATCATCTCTTCATCTCACCATATTGTCTCCTCTTCCTCTTTAATCTCTTTTCTTTCTCTTCCTTTCCTTTCTCACCCACTTTCAATTTCTCTCCCTTCCTACCCCTTCCTCTCTCTTCCTCTCCCTTCTCTGTCTCTCTTCCTCTCCATTCTTCCCCATCTCTCTTCCTCTCCCTTTTTCGCCGTCTCTCTTCCTCACCTTTCTCCACCTCTCTCCCCCCTTCCACTCTTCCTCTCCCTTATTCTCCATTTCTATCTTCCTCTCCCTTCTTCTCCGTCTCTCTCTTCCTCTCCCTTCTTCTCCGTCTCTCTTCCTCTCCCTTCTTCTCCGTCTCTCTCTTCCTCTCCCTTCTTCTCCATCTTTCTCTTCCTCTCCCTTCTTCTCCGTCTCTCTCTTCCTCTCCCTTCTTCTCCGTCTCTCTCTTCCTCTCCCTTCTTCTCCGTCTCTCTTCCTCTCCCTTCTTCTCCGTCTCTCTTCCTCTCCCTTCTCCGTATCTCTCTTCCTCTCCCTTCTTCTCCGTCTCTCTCTTCCTCTCCCTTCTTCTCCGTCTCTCTCTTCCTCTCCCTTCTTCTCCGTCTCTCTTCCTCTCCCTTCTTCTCCGTCTCTCTTCCTCTCCCTTCTTCTCCGTCTCTCTCTTCCTCTCCCTTCTTCTCCGTCTCTCTCTTCCTCTCCCTTCTTCTCCGTCTCTCTCTTCCTCTCCCTTCTTCTCCGTCTCTCTCTTCCTCTCCCTTCTTCTCCGTCTCTCTTCCTCTCCCTTCTTCTCCGTCTCTCTTCCTCTCCCTTCTTCTCCGTCTCTCTTCCTCTCCCTTCTTCTCCGTCTCTCTTCCTCTCCCTTCTTCTCCGTCTCTCTCTTCCTCTCCCTTCTTCTCCGTCTCTTTCCTCTCCCTTCTTCTCCGTCTCTCTCTTCCTCTCCCTTCTTCTCCGTCTCTCTCTTCCTCTCCCTTCTTCTCCGTATCTCTTCCTCTCCCTTCTCCATCTTTCTCTTCCTCTCCCTTCTTCTCCGTCTCTCTCTTCCTCTCCCTTCTTCTCCGTCTCTCTCTTCCTCTGCCTTCTTCTCCGTCTCTCTCTTCCTCTCCCTTCTTCTCCGTCTCTCTTCCTCTCCCTTCTTCTCCGTCTCTCTTCCTCTCCCTTCTTCTCCGTCTCTCTTCCTCTCCCTTCTTCTCCGTCTCTCTCTTCCTCTCCCTTCTTCTCCGTCTCTCTTCCTCTCCCTTCTTCTCCGTCTCTCTCTTCCTCTCCCTTCTTCTCCGTCTCTCTCTTCCTCTCCCTTCTTCTCCGTCTCTCTTCCTCTCCCTTCTTCTCCGTCTCTCTCTTCCTCTCCCTTCTTCTCCGTCTCTCTCTTCCTCTCCCTTCTTCTCCGTCTCTTTCCTCTCCCTTCTTCTCCGTCTCTCTTCCTCTCCCTTCTTCTCCGTCTCTCTTCCTCTCCCTTCTCCACCTCTCTCTTCCTCTCCCTTCTCCACCTCTCTCTTCCTCTCCCTTCTTCTCCGTCTCTCTCTTCCTCTCCCTTCTTCTCCGTCTCTCTTCCTCTCCCTTCTTCTCCGTCTCTCTCTTCCTCTCCCTTCTTCTCCGTCTCTCTCTTCCTCTCCCTTCTTCTCCGTCTCTCTTCCTCTCCCTTCTTCTCCGTCTCTCTTCCTCTCCCTTCTTCTCCGTCTCTCTTCCTCTCCCTTCTCCGTATCTCTTCCTCTCCCTTCTTCTCCGTCTCTTTCCTCTCCCTTCTTCTCCGTCTCTCTTCCTCTCCCTTCTTCTCCGTCTCTCTTCCTCTCCCTTCTCCACCTCTCTCTTCCTCTCCCTTCTTCTCCGTATCTCTTCCTCTCCCTTCTTCTCCGTATCTCTTCCTCTCCCTTCTTCTCCGTATCTCTTCCTCTCCCTTCTCCATCTTTCTCTTCCTCTCCCTTCTCCACCTCTCTCTTCCTCTCCCTTCTTCTCCGTCTCTCTCTTCCTCTCCCTTCTTCTCCGTCTCTCTTCCTCTCCCTTCTTCTCCGTCTCTCTTCCTCTCCCTTCTCCGTATCTCCTCCTCTCCCTTCTTCTCCGTCTCTTTCCTCTCCCTTCTTCTCCGTATCTCTTCATCTCCCTTCTTCTCCGTATCTCTTCCTCTCCCTTCTCGATCTTTCTCTTCCTCTCCCTTCTCCACCTCTCTCTTCCTCTCCCTTCTTCTCCGTCTCTCTCTTCCTCTCCCTTCTTCTCCGTCTCTCTTCCTCTCCCTTCTTCTCCGTCTCTCTTCCTCTCCCTTCTTCTCCGTCTCTCTTCCTCTCCCTTCTTCTCCGTCTCTCTCTTCCTCTCCCTTCTTCTCCGTCTCTCTTCCTCTCCCTTCTTCTCCGTCTCTCTTCCTCTCCCTTCTTCTCCGTATCTCTTCCTCTCCCTTCTTCTCCGTCTCTCTCTTCCTCTCCCTTCTTCTCCGTCTCTCTTCCTCTCCCTTCTTCTCCGTCTCTCTTCCTCTCCCTTCTTCTCCGTCTCTCTCTTCCTCTCCCTTCTCCACCTCTCTCTTCCCCTCTCTTCTTCTGCTCTCGGAGTCCAAACGACGCAACTGTCAGCATCCCTTTAAAACTATTCCGCTCACTCACTCAATTTCTCAATCCTTCCACTTAGCCTCTTACATATTTCTCCATCCTTCTCTTCCTTCTCCACTTTGGAACCCTACTTACCTTGTTTTGCGCGTTCATCCTCTTTGCATGAGGAAAAATAAACCTCTCTTTTAACTCCGCCGTAATTATTTTACTTCATCACATCCTTCGCCGATTTTCTTTTTCACGCTCATTTCTTCTTCCCGCCTCTCCTTCCCTCGATCGCCTCCTTCGGCCCGACCTCCGCGTCGAATACGGCCGAACTCGAACGTTTGCTGGACCGGAATTCTGATGATTTGAAGAAGGTATTTTTCACCTCCGTATTCGCACACGTTTAACTCTCGATGAATCGAAGTTTCGATAAATAGAAATTTTGATAGATCGATTTTTTTGGATCTTTTCTCTAAGTACGAGTAATCGAGGTTTGGATTTATTTCTTTCCTATCCCTCTATCATAAATCTATTTATCTCTCTAACTCTCTCTCTCTCTACCTCCTCTCGCACTGCCCCAATTTTTCTCCAATGTTTATCTCCATCCACTTTTAATCTCTCCCTCTATCTTTCTCATCTACCTCTTTCCCTTTCTCTCTCTGTCTCTCTCCTGCCCTCTCACTCCCACTCTCCTTCTCTGCCTCTCTTTCTTCATTCCCTGCTCCATCAAATCCTTCACCCCAAATACCCTTTCCTTTAACTCTCCAATCCTTTCGACCCTCAAAACTTCTTCTCTCTTTCCCTCCTTTTCATCTTTCTCTCTCTCTCATTCCCTTATAATTTTCGACACCTCCCCCTCCTCCCACCCACGTTCTATCCGGCTCTTTTTAAGCCTCTTTCTCACTCGATACATCCAGCAAACGCTGCCCTCCACCTTCTCCTCCCCCCTATCTCTCCCCCTATCTCCTCCCCCCTATCTCTCCCCCTATCTCCTCCCCCAATCTCCTCCCCCCTATTTCGTCCCCCCTATCTCCTCCCTCCTAAGTCCTCCCATCCCCATCCCCCCTGAGACGTCGGGAAAGAGGATTCACCTCCCTCCCTGCTCCTCCTCCCACCTCCCTCCCTGCTCCTCCTCCCACCTCCCTCCCTGCTCCTCCTCCCACCTCCCTCCCTGCTCCTCCTCCCACCTCCCTCCCTGCTCTTCCTCCCACCTCCCTCCCTGCTCTTCCTCCCACCTCCCTTCCCCTTCGCTACCCAACTTCCCCTCCGCCGCCTCTTCCTGCCACCAGCGCCCTCGTCAGGTCGAAGCAGGAAGCAGCGGCGGAGTATAATAGGAACATCGGAAGTGTGTGGGGTGGCGGGGCCTGGCTATTTGTGAAGATGACGCACGAGGAAGAGAGAGAGGGTGGGAGGGAGAGGTGAAGGGAGGGAGGAGGAGGTGAGGGGAGTTAGGGAGGAGATTGTAAAGAGTTGACTGCGGAAAGGTGGTATGGAGGGAGAGAGGGAGGAAGGGGAAAGGAGGAAAAGTAAAAGGATGCTGCGCCGAGAGAGGTTGGGAGGGAAAGGAGTTGACGGAGAGAGAGGGAGGAAGAGGGAGAGAGAGGTGGGCGAAATTCTAGGAAAAGGGTTGAGCGAAAGAGAGGAAAGAGAGAGAGAGAATGTATTACCGGGAACAGGGAAGAGGAAAAGAGGGAGGGAGTGAGAGGAAGAGAAGGAGAGAGGAAAGAGGAGAAAAAATCCGATGTCTTGAAGTATGAGATAACGACGAATCAATAGCGTTCGTGAGATTTTCTTTTTAAATTTTTTTTGACATTTTTTATTTTTTCTATATCTCTTTCTGCCTCTCTCTCTCTCCCGAGTGCTTTTGGTATCATTATCTTCCTCCCACGCATCTTTCTTCCTCGCACCTCGATAAAATTAGGAAAAAAAGCTGTCATCGATAAAAGGAACTGTGGGCGTGCTAATGGTAACTTTGATTTCGTTAAGTCACTCGCGTACGCATAAGCATCCGAACCTGTTTAAATCTTTCCAAGAACAATAGTACGAATTCTGCGCCGCCAGTATTTTGGATTTTGTTCTAATGCTTTGCCGATATAACCACCACTTTACTGAATCTTTTCCGCACTCATCGTAGTTATCACAATTTCCTTTCAAATTCTCTTTGACGTTAATCGTTTTCGTTCTTACTTATATTAAACCAATAGTGTGTGCACCAATTTTTTCCATAAAATGCAGTGCCCTAAATATTTTGATCTAATGAGGATACAGTATTAGAATCTTCACAAATCGTGGGTTTAATGGCTTGTATTTTCCATCATCCGTGAGAAATTTTCGTTGCCTTCAGCATCCGATACATATGGAGCGATTGAGATTACGAAGTTCGTAGATCTCAGTAAAACTGTTACAAATCACAGAGAGGGTAAGAGGTCGTAACGAAAAAAACGCCGGGGACGGATTAGTTTATTGTTACTGGTACGGTACTCGTGACTGGAGTGAAACGTTTTAGCTCTCGCAATTGCTGAACGATATTATGAAAAGATCGGTGGATTGTCATGGAAGGCGTTCTTTTTCATCAAAATGGGCATCGGGATTCTCCAGCCATGTCATATCTGTCATATCACCTCAATTTGCAGTCAAAAATCCAATCTTATAGAGAGTTGGAGTATTAAATTTTGGTAACCTTCCTACAGGTGGACGTGAAATCCCACTACTCGCCTTATTTATTTTCGGTCGAAAATCGATTTTTAGAGGTTAGACTGCGTATTTCCTCATCTTAAACTTCTAATAAAGGAGGAGAAATTATGTTAACATTGTAACTGAGGTGTCCCACACAGCCATTGCTTTTTATAGTTATTTATTCGCTAATTATATACAATTGAATTTTCCGAGGTCAATAATATGTCATGAGGGTTAAAATGGTAATAAAAATTAATATTTGGTTTTATTTCTCTGTAAAAATTTAATTTTCTGAAAGTGGTGGAGAAATTTGACTCTATGATTTAGACCAGTGTTTTTCTAACTTTATGTATCGCGACCCATTGGAATGTCTCGCCACCCAGTCGAAGAGAGAAAAACATGTTCTGAATTGAGTTTTCACTAGCTCTCGATAAAGAATAACTTAAACCAAATGTTTTGCATAGTTAATGGTTCCAGACGTCACTTGGTAGAATTTCTTCATAATGTAAAACAAAGAGACTTGTTGTAATTCCACATAAATTTATTTAAAACGACCTAGGTTTCGTCAGGTGAATAAATTCAAAGCCGACAGCAATTTATAATAATAGGTACAATGGGTGGGTGGGGGAGGGTGAGTTGGGGAGAATAAAGAAAGGAATTGTGGAGCGAACACCATTGGAGGAAAGGAGTGAATGTATGTTCGTGGGAAGTGGATGAGGAGAAACGGTTGAGCTTAGTGATGTCCAGTAAGTTGGATAATGAGAAGACAATGGGGATAATTGGTAGGAATAATTAGATTGGTGAGAGGTCGAGAAGTGGAGAATGAAAAGGACATAAAATATCATTTAAAACTTCACAGTTTTATGAAGTCACACTGTATAATTTCAAATTGTTCCAGAATATCCAATACCTGACGAAACCTAGGTCGTTTTGACAAATTTATGTGGAATTACAACAAGTCTTTTTATTTTACATTAAAAGTTTGACATCTATATAAAGACAGCATTTAGTTCCCTATCATTTTTGGTACATACATTTCAGCTGGTTATATGCGTCAAGGGCAAAGATTTTTCTCATGAACCTCGCGACCCAGGATTGGGTCGCGATCCGTGCTTAGAGAAAGCACTGACTAAGGCGGTGTCTCGCAGACCGTCTCTCAAGTAGCTAAATCTCAATTCCTATACGACAACTGGAGGCAACACGATTCGAATTTCCCCATCGACGCGTATTTCGACTTCCTCCGAGATTTTTTGCGATGTTAAGTTTCACTCACGATTGCTCCCTTCCCTCCGCTTCGAGGAAGAGCCCTCTCCTTTCCACTTTCCCCCCCTCCCTTATCGGCAGAGAAAATAAAAGATACCTCCTTGCTTAACGCGCTAATTCAACGGCGTTTTCGAAAAGGATCCGTCGCTTCGGGAGTCGTTCGCTTCCACGTAAGAGGAAAAGGAAGATCCAAATGGAATTACGACACATCGCCGAGAACACGACACGACGGAATATCCGCGCTCCTGCGCCGGAGGAAAGAGGGAGAAACAAGACGACTGAGACGCGAGGTCGGAATCAAAACATAAGAAGGGGGCGATGCGTAGGAGGAAGGGAGAGGGAGAGATAAAATAAAAGACAGTCAAGGGGAAAGAAGCGTGCGTGCGTGGCGAAGATGGAAGCAGAGAGAGAGAGGACGTGCACAGTAGTAAATCGAACAACTGCTAATGGAGAGAGAGAGAGAGAGATGGATAGGTAGATAGATAGATATGCGTCTTTATTTGAGCGAGATTGAGACTAAATAGTCTCTCCTTCCATCTAACCCATTGTCAATTACAGACAGGAGGAAAGTGACAAATAATAAGAATAAAATAAAAGACTACATAAAATAAAGTACTACGTAAATACAATGACAAGTTAACATTTTAGGAAAAGTGATGGAGATTTGTTTGTGTGGAAAAACTATGGGTAATTAAAGTACTCTTCCCTAGGAAAAACCCCACTGCAGGAAAACACCCACACAAGAAGGGGGTGTGTGAAAAACCTGCGAAACCTATTGATAGCATTATTTAAAGATTGAGAGAGAGAAGATGTGGAGAAGCATATAATCCGACGGAGGAAGCGAAGAGGAGGTGAGAGAGATGCGACGCTTAGGGAAAGGAGGAAAAAATAGACTGACAGAAACAAATGGAAAAGCGCAGTCAAAAGTGGACATGGTTGAAAGGAGAATTTCTAGACAAGACTTTTTTTTTAAAAGGAGTGTGTGCGTGTGAGGGAGTGAAAGAGAGGAGAAAAGGAGAAGGGAGTTTAAAAAAGAAGGGATAAATGAAGCAAAAGGGAACGGACGTATAAAAAATAACGGAGAAAGACAGGATGATAACCTCCGGTTAATGAATTATGTAGATGAAAAGAAGAGGGAAAGTAAGGGAGGAGGAGCGGAAGAAAGGGAGAAAGATACAGAGAAAGGGAGAAGAGAAATAAAGAGGAGAAAGGAGAATAAATAAGATAGGACATAGAGAAAATAAGGTGTTAACAGATATAAATTACAGAGGGAAAATAGGGAGAAAATATGTGGAGAAATAGAGGGATAGAATAGAAAGATAGAATAGGGATTGAAAAGGTAGAGACCAGAGATAGAATAGTGGAGAATAGTGTGAGAATGAGGAGAGGATATGGAGGAGATGTAGGGAATACCGAAAAAATGGTCCGAGTATAGTGAGAGAGTTGGTATACCTAGAGTAAGGAGGGAATGAGTAAACAACAAGAAGGGAATATGTTAATAATTGGGAGAGAACAGGCAAAGAATAGAGGGAATAGGAAAAGAATATGAAGGAATTAGGTTAATATTACGGACAGGATAGGTAAAGAATACGGAGGGAATGAGTACACAACAGCGAGGGAATAGGTAAAGAATAAGAAGGGAATAGTTAAAGAATGGGAAGGAAATAGGTTAATAATATGGAAGGAATAGCTTAAGAATAGGGAGGGGATGAATAAACAACAGAGAGGGAATAGATTAATAATAGGAAAAGGGTTGATAAAGAATAGGGAGGGAATAGACAAAGAATAGGGCAGGAATAGGTAAAGAATAGGGAGGGAATAGGAAAAAATCAAGGAGAAAATATAGGAAGAGTACAAAAAAATAACATACAGAGAATGGGAAGAGAACGAGGAGCTATCGCGTATAGAATAGGAAAGAATAATGGGAGAATAGGGAGAGAGAGAAAGAAGAAATAGATAAAGTAACGAGCACACAAGTAGATAACACAAAGAGAAAAAAATAGGGAGGGAATAGGGGACAACAGGGGGAGAGGATAGAAAACAAGGAAGGACGGAAGGTAGAAAACGAAGTATTCCAGTGGACTAAAAGTAGATTTAGATGAATAAGGAAATAAGACGTTTTGAGAATGACTCGGAAGAAAAATGGTGTGCGTGAGAGAGAGAGAGAGAAAGAAAGATCCGGAGGTATGAGGAAGGACCAAGTTGGAAGCATAAAAGGGGGAGGGAGAGAGAGAGGGACGCTTCGGAGGAAGGAAAAGGATGAGTTTTGAGGAGAGTGGTCGTGGAGCTTTCAAGAGGAAGACGGGAGAGAGGAAAAGAGAGGGAGAGAAGGAGAGGTTTACTTGAGGAAGGAGTTGACGGGGAGAGAGATTGCGGACGGGAGGAAAAGCGGGAGGTGAGGGGAGGGAGGGAGAGAGAGGAAGGGGGAGAGAGGGGAGGAGGAAAAAGATAGTAGCGTGGGAGGGGAAGAAGGACTGGGATTCGTGGAGGAGTGGAGGAAGATTAAAAGTGGGAGAAAGGAAGGAAGGAGAAGATGGCTGGGAGGGGAGGGGAGGAAACGGAGGGAGAAAAGATGGGAGAGAGAGGGGAAGGGAGCGACTGGGAATGCGGGCGGAAGCGGGAGGGGTGGGTGGGAGGAGTGGGTGGGGGAGGAAGGAGGAGATTTAAGAAGGGTGGGTGGAGGAGACAGACTCGTAGGGACTCCTTGGACCGATGGAGAGAGAGAACACAAAAAATGATGATTTGGGACGACTTGTTTTGGCTTTCTGGTTTTTTTGAGGTCTCCCTCATATGGGCACTTGTAATATCTCGTGTGTGTGTGTTTTTTTAAAGAACGGTGTGCAGTTGCCGTGCTACAGCTACAATACATTTTGCCGGATGCTCTTGCCGGGTGACTCGCGCTAGCGCAGTAAAGCCTCGATAAAACAAAATCGGTTTGTACAAAATGATCGTATATCGGAAGTCTACTTCAGTCAGCTGTGGCCTCAATGAGTTCTTGAGGACCTGGGCAAGAGAATCATTTTAACCTCCTTTAGATTATATGCGAATCAGGCATTTCAGATTTAAATGTAGCTTTGCCCCACTCGTGAAGCTGCTATTTATGCAAGTACGTGGTTTGTGATTTATTTATAATGCAAATAGACGTGTAAGTTGAGCCACTCTCGATGATTTAGCCCATAATTTCTTTTGCAAAATTTCGGGACCCCTCTAACCACTGCTTCAGCTCCCTACTAAATCATAGGTATGTGTTGCCTGTTATAACGAACTCGTCATTACAAAATTCGTAAATAAGAATCATGAAATTTTAAGTCTCTTGAAGTTTGTACTAACGAAATTTTATTGTATTATCGCTTTGGTTGCGCGCGTATCTTTAATTCCGACTCGGAGGAAGAAAACGTTAACGAGAAGTGCGGTTTGTTTTGTTTATAAAAGGTGAGAGATGCGAAAGAGCATCCTACGAGTCCGAAAATACGTAGGCAGAAATCAGTCACCGATACTTCGAGTTTTATAAATTCGAATTATTGAATTGCGCTAGAAATTTCGAGTTATTTCTGTTCAATCTACATAAGTTAGAGTCAGACCCCGATTTAGCATCCCTTCTATATAGCGCCACCCCCGCATACCGCCCACGAATCGTTCTGAATAGAATTTCCATCTTATGATTACATGCCGCCACCCCCGCTTTACCGCTAATGTCAGTGTTGGGAAACTGTGGCGTTAAATCGCCGTCTGACTGTATTATGATAAGGTCATTGACGGAATGATTAAAAGGATTCGTGTTATGGAATGCGCGAGTCGCAGTGTGTCATATATAAATATCAACCGTCTTCATGAAAGCATCGAAAAATCCAACAAATGAAGTTCGCTATTTAGCGGTTCGACTGTTTATAATCGACATTTCCGCCGTCTGGACCGGCAACAATTTCACGAACCACCTTTTCGCGGTCCCACGCGGAGCAACAAGTGTGACAAATGAGCATCGGTACTCGATCCGAAAAAAATATCGAGAGCGGATGGCCGATCGCTGCCGATCCCCCTCCCCCAATCGCCTTCCCCCCCTGCCCACTTTCCCCCCCTTCAACGACCCATTTCCCCCTTTTCCTCCGTTGCCTGGGTTACACCGCTTCTGACAACACCCACTCACAACCCTATCGTCATCACTACTTTGGAAATTACGGTCGAAGGACGCGCACCGGAATTCGGAATAAGATTTTTACGGTGAAAAATGGCGCTTGACGGTTTACACGATACAATTGATGAGCGTGATGTTCGAGTTTGAAACTTAAATAGAATCGAGGGCGACCTTACGTTACGACACGAGGTGCTATTCAAGGTCTGTAAATAAAGGCGTTTTCGATTCTTCCGGTTTTACGCTCGAAATTTTTTTTTAACACTTCAAGGGTGTTGCCAACGTGACGCAATCTCAGTATTAGGTTGTTATAAACGAATAAATCAAAATACAGCGTGTATTCTCAAATTGATAATTCGACACCTATTTTCTTCCGGATAAATCATGGTTATAATATTTTGGTGTCCAAATACATGACATCAAGCTCAATATTTGCAATTTATACTACATAACAATTTGCAAGACAAATAATTGCAAATGTTATGCTAGGCGAATGGTAAATTGTATATAAGTCTTACGTAATTTCCAAAAAGACGGTATTGAAAGTTAAATTTTCTCAAATTAAATTTTATATGTAAACAAAAACGAATATTGTAAATTTATTGGAAATTTACAATTACGTTTTTATTTGCATTGTGGAATCTTTCCGCAAAGTCGAGCTTTCCGAGGTGGAATTTGTTAAATTTCATATCTCTCAAGAAATAAGTACACGAAATATAATGCTTTGTTAATATGTTAAGAAAAACTGGATTAGTTAAACTGAGAAAATCGCATGAAACGCCGTTCAATTTTTTTACAATAAATATTCATAGCCCAGATTATCTATTGCATCAAACAATCGATAAGCTTAACTCCTACTCTGTATAAAACGCATTTCGACAACAAAACAATTATCACGATCAATTGTCCACTCGCTGCTGATCCTAATGATGTTCACCATAAACTTAATTTTTGGACCAACGAAAATATTAAGCTACTAGACTGCTCCTTTCCAAACTTGCTTGCAAAAACGATAAAAAAAAGATTTTTATGACAAAAAGAATTCCACAATAATCTAAATAACTTCTCCATGCACGATAGTTTACTCGAGGGTGAAAAATTGAACAGTTAAAAAAATAATAACCTTCTTTATTTCGAAAGAAATGCCTCGACAGATTTCCCACTCATCAATAGCACATCCATTTTGACAGATAGTAAGTGATGTGGAGGGGAATCCCTTTTCCTCTCAATCTGCCAATCCCTCGTCTGGCGCTGACGCAGAGATTATGCGTCAATCGCTTCATTTTTTTAATGGAACGGTACAGAGAGAGGGAGTGATAGAGTGAAAGAAAGGGCCAAAGAAACCGATTGCAAACGCATCGGAAACGTAAAAGTCTTTCGGTGGCGTTCGTGGCATTCCGAAAGAGAAAATAATCGCGGTCATTAAATCAGACACGAAGGAGATGTTGCGTAAGCCTTTATAAGGACGATGGATTCGTATTATGAGGCGAGTGGAAGGATGGAGAGAGAGAGAGAGAGAGAGAGCAACGGAAACTAGGGAGAAAGAGAGGAAAGAAAAGGAAAGAGGGAGGGAGGAAAAAAAGCTAGCGAGAACGAGAGAGAGGAAGAGAAACTAGGAAGAAAGAGAGAGAAAGAGAAAATAGGGAGAATGAGAGAGAGAGAGGAAAGAGCAGGACAGACAAACATATTTAATCAGACATAATCAAGACTAACATTTAAACCTCCATAATATAAAACAGGTTGTATTTAATTTAATTTTTAAACGTTTACATAAAAGGTTAATGAAGAGAAAACTTTATTCGATTCCACATAAGATATTTATTGAAAAATAACACCCTAGGTTTCGTGTACACCTAATGTTGTAGCTAGGCTACGAAACTTAGGTTGTGTTCTGTAATAAATATCTTATGTGGAATCGAACAAAGTCTTCTCTTCATTAAAATGAAGGAGTTCTACAAAGTGTCGCCTGAAACCATTAACTTAATTTGCATAAAAAGATGTATGATATAGTACACTCATCCCTCGCTTTGCACTGTTCATGGATAATACCGTGTAAAGCGAAGCCGTGCAAAGTGAGTTTGGTTTTCCCCATGGGAATTAATGAGATTGCATTTGAAGTCAACATGCTACGATTCAGTATTCAGAATTGCTTCCTTTATTCTTTATATTACTCGTATAACCTCTGAGTCAAACTGAAACATGATTTTGAATGCTTGGAGACCGTTCGGAAACCGTGCTGAACCGAAATCATGTAAAATGAAATCGTGTAACTGATGTCATTCACTGGAGTTTTGACATCTTCATTTATGCCCAGAACTTAAACACAGCTTTCGTACATACTTTATGAGTAGTGCTCAAATTTTTTCCATTTTTAGGCTGGTTTCCAAAGGAAACGTAGCCTTATGAAATGGTCGTCTGTGTGTGTGTGTGTGTATGCCCCCTAATAACAACTTTTGCACCAATGGATCATTTTTCATGAAACTTGGTATAAGGCTCGTGCTGCCAGGATCCAGCTCCGAGCCATATTTTATTTGGCGAGGATTGAAGTCCCGGGTTTGATTCCAGGAACATTTCCCCCTATTTGTTTTACATAGGAAATCTCAAATCCATCGTGCAGAGATGTTTTCTTTAATACTTTAAAATATCTTAAAATATCGGAGCAAAGTTTGTACTGTTCTAAAGGGAAAATAATCTAGATTCTAATTCTTATCAGCGAATTTTGATAATTGATCGTATGTTCTTGAATTTCTACTAAAACAGCGTTTTTGGGTTTTAAATTGCATTTATCGGGTTGTTGCCACGGAGATTATTACCAAACTCGGCTTGAGCATAGACAAGTGGACAAATTGGTTATTTTATTTTCCACTCGACTTCCCTTCAGCAATGGACAGTTGACCCATACATATTAGCGTATAAACAGTAATATTTATTAAAAACACATGCAAAATATAATGCCAGGAAGAGATTTTGACATTGCTTTTAGTATTTTAAGCCTATTAATTTGTTTTCCAATTTTTATCTATCATTGATAAACTAATAACTGCAAATGGTATTTATGGTATGATAATTCCTTGGAATAACTGACACATACTGAAACATTTCCTGTCAATATAAGTTATCAATTCGGGACGTCAACTTAGGGTAACCAGCCTGCATTAGTCCTAGTTTGGACTTCTTGTTGATACTTTAGTTTTTATTCTGGAATTTCTTTCAGCCATAACGCGAGCTCGATAATTCTTCAGTGAATTATATGGGTAGTATTGAATGTCACTAGATCCACTGAAATTAAATCATAGAACATTGGTAACAACTAATGCAAGTATTTTCCTAACCAAGTATTATTGTAATAACTATAAGACATTATACTGTGCTAATATGTATAAGAATACTGGAGTATTGGCAATACCTCTACTGTACAAATATGTTTGCATTATATATGACTATTTTTCTAATAAATATAAAAAACAAATAGTAACAACACACCAAAAAGATATGAGAAATAAAATTAAATATGAAATTCCGAAGTACTTTAATAACAGTGGTGGAAGACAATTGAAAGTGAATATTCCTAATATGTTTAACAAATTACCTAAGGATTTACAAACACTAAATAGCCAAAGCAATGTGAAAACAAAAATTAAAGACTGGCTCCTTAGTATAGAGTATTCATTGCTCTAATGGTATGTTAGCAAGCATATGTTTATGTGTGTAAGTGTATATATGTATAGATATATATGTGTATATATATATATATATATATATATATATATATATATATAACGATACGGAAAAAGAAATAATATGATAAAATAAATGCAACGAGAGGTTGAGAGGGATAGGAAGGAGCCAGTGAACACTTACCATACGGTGGTGGACGTCCACAGCGATAGAGGAAGGCTTGTAATTTGGAGCTTTCGGGCAACACACGCCCTTCTTCAGCGAGAGTAAAACGAATATATATATATATATATATATATATATATATATATATATATATATATATATATATATAATGTTAAACAAGTTATTAACTCTGAGGAATATTATATGCAAATATTATTTTGTGAAATATTGTTTTGTAAAAAGGAAAATATTTATTTGTATGTATAGAGTGAGTAATTATTAAGAATCTAAAGACCGGAACCAAATGGAAAATTGGCACTTACAGACGAGCCTATGGCTCTGTAGGACCAGATCAAGATTCCTCCCTGAAATTTGTAATGAATTCCTTTTGTAATTTGTAATAATTTATCAGGACTTAATCTAACTTATGTAAATGTATTCCTAATAAATTATTCGTCTTCTTAACAGGGGAAGTAAGGCGAGAACTGATGAATCAGATATTAAGGGCGGGTGTTTTGTGTTGTAGCAACCTATACAAAATGAAAAGTCACCGTAGTTACGGCCCCATATAGATAGTTAATAAGGAATTTTTAAAATCCTGCTAAATGGTAAACGGACGGGTCCCAAAGTCAATAGGGTTCATGCCTCTCATCAACCAGAACTATCTTGAAGATTTGTTTGCTCTAACTTGAAGTTGTAGAAGTAGTTCACTAATTTAAAATTTTATTGTTCATTTTGTCTCCCACTACACCTCTTAGACTGCCCCTGGAGTCTCCGAATTGTATTCGCGGAAATAACTTATGCCCATGAACAATCCCTCAAAATTTGGTTTCTCTATCTTGAACGGTATAGAAGTAGTCTATTGGAAACAGACGCAGCGACGGGCGGACGGACGGACAAACCGATTACATTAACGGATAAAAAAAACGTTGAAAAGAGGTAAGGAAAGAGAACAGAGGGAGAAAGAGGAAACAATTGACGGACGAAAGAAGAGGGAAGAGTGAGTTTTGCCGCAGGGAGGCTATGGAAATAAAGAGTCGAGTCGTCCGAAGAAGAGTCGATACAAGTCTGTCAGGCACGCCTGGCCTCCTGTTTCGGGCGGTTATTGCCAAGTCAAGAGTGTGATTTCCACTTCTAGCCGCTTCTCTTCCCGTTTACTCACCTATAAACACTACTTCTTCGGTGAGGTTCGACGAACATGTCGGTAGGGGAGATTTAAATAAATGATACACGAATCTCTTGCTATGTATTCATACCCTCTCTCTCCCTCTGTGTCTCACGATATTTTTTACAGCGGACGAGTATTCTTTTACGCACGAAGCAAGCGCATGCGAAGCGTGATTTCGTAATTCATGCGTTCTTTACGCGCAGTGCACGAAGTGAATGCCTGTAGGGGGAGGTCGTGCCTTACATGTCCTTACAAATCTCATGGAAATTTGAGTGATTTTTGTGAGATTTTGCGTGGGATATCTGCACCAAAAGTTGCCGTCCTGATTTCATTTTGTTCTACGTCGACCAAATAAAACATTTCTTTTACAAAAGTACCGAAATGAACTTATAAAGAACCTATCCTGATTAATGCTTGTAGTTAATTCAAAGAGGGAATTGTTGCCGCGCGTTTGCCTATGCATGTGTAGGCATGTACATATCTATAAATAAACCGCAAAGAGCTCACGTGTTGTAAACATTAGAAAAGATATTTCCTACTGTAAGAAGCATTGATATAATACTTAATCATGGATCATACGCAGGATAGGTTTCGTTCTTGATCGGATAAATCTCCTTAAATTGGTGTTTTATGTATACAATAAAAATTCGAATGAGATTATGATAACATAGAAAATCATTAAACACGTACTTATCTCCATCTGCTAAAAAGGTATTTTCGCTCCCTAACGTGGGGATGAGGTCTAAATACTCGAGTGCTAGAGGTTGAGATTCCTAAGCTATTCATCCGGCATTCTCCAAATTTGTTATGTTGACGCGGGAAGATGAAACGCCGTTAATAGGCTATAACTCTTTTTCTAAATTCCCTGGGTTAGACTCCAGCTTCGAATATCTATTCGCCCTAAAAATACCTGGAAATGTACGCAAAGCACTATTATTATAATTTTAAAATATGTTACAATCGTCCAATACCAGTGTTTACCAAGCTTTTTCTGGTCGCGACACCCTGAGCCACATACCAAAATTAACGTGACACACCCCATCCATTTTTTCCCTATTTTGTACACGTGTAAGTAAGTACGTTAAGAAGCGTTCAAAATGTGTTAAATTCGTGTACTAGGATATACAGACAGGCAGAGACGTAACTGAGAGATATGGAGCCTAAATCAAAATTTTAGACAAGACTTTAGTTATGTAGAACATTATTTTTCCTGCATTGTAATAGAGAATAACAGCATTTTATTACAACTAAATTTAACATTTAAGTAATTAATTAATGCCTATGTATGGCAAAATAAACTTTTGGCATGTTTTGTGGAAAATTTTGGCGCTTTTTGCGGGTGGCGCTTTTGGCAAATTCCACATTCGCCATACTCTAGTTACGGCACTGCAGACAGGATATGTAATGCCGCAGTGTATGGTGAGTTTGCGATCACTAAGTAAGCTGAATAAAGAGGCGCAGGTTAACGTTTTATAATATAAATTTCATATTATAACCAAAAGCTTTTGATACTGATTAATGAGAAGCAGGTTGACGACCCATGGGTAAACAAGTTATGATATAAAGTATATATTATAACCAAATACTTTTTAAAATATCATTATTGAGGTTATGTATTTTTTTAGTTACAGTGTTGCTTACTTTATATATTCTTAGCCAGTTTGACTTTATGTTTACCGAAAGAATTGTACTTTGTATTGAAAATTTCTTGTACATATTATGAATATAACTCGCGACACACAAGTTACTTTGGTAAGAGGATGAAAGTCATTTTTCTCGCTGAGAAAGTTTTAATCCATTCCCAAATAGTCCGACGGCGATACGAGATGCGTGTATCGAAAAATGTTCCTAAATATAAGAATCGCGGATAAGCTAAAACGCGTAAATACCTGTATTTGGGCCGAAACCTGAGGTTGAATTTAGAACCCCGGAATAGCCAAGTCCCCCTTTTGGATTCGTGATGGCCTGTCACCCTCGCGGAAGAAGTTACGCGAGCGTTTGAGAGAAACGGGGGTTAGGGGGAGGGGAGGAGGCTAGGAAGCTTTGGAATCTTTAGACGGAACGGCGCTCCATTCGTTTTCGAAATAACACCCTCCCCTTTCCCCATCGGCAAACATCACGGGACTTAAAGGAAAGGCGGTGATGATCCTTCCGTAAGAAACAAAATAAGAACACGAACGGAATATTAAACCGTTATCGCATAAAAGTAATTCATACTCCTCTGCCACACGGATGGACCTTTCAACTCTTCTCTCGCTCGCTTCCTCTTCTTTAAGAGGTAGGAGAAAAAAATTAAAATGGCCGCTTAGTTGCAGACGATTGAGAAGGAGGTGGTAGAGAGGGAGAGAGAGAGAGAGGAATGTTTTTATTCGGGCGAAATTTGTATCATATGTTCCATTCTTATATTTAACCCCTACGGAGAGGGTGAGGAGGGAGGGAGAGGAATGAGGGAGGGAGAGAGAGAGGATAGGATAGGGTGAGGAGAGAGAAGAGGAGGGAAGGAGGGAGGAGTGAGGGAGGAAAAGTGAGAGAATAGAGTGAGGAGGGAGAAAAAAGAGGGATGGAGAGGGAGAGGAGTGACGGAGGGAGAAGAGTGAATGTGGGAGAGAGAGAGGAGAGGGAAAGAAGAGAGGGAGAGAAAAGAGGGAGAAGAGGGAGGGAGAGAGAAGAAAGGGAGAGAAAAGAGGAAGAGGAGATAGGGAGAGAGGAGAGGGATGAGGAAAGAAGATAAGGGAAGGAGGGAGAGGAGTGAGAGAGGGATAGAGAGAGAAGAGAGGGAGAGGAGGAAGGAAGTGGAGGGAAGAATATGAGGTAAGAAGGGAGAGGGGTGAGGAAAGGAGAAAGAGAGAGAGGAGAGGGATAGGAGGAATTGGAGGTGGGAGAGGAGTGAGCGAGAGAGAGAGGAGGGAGGTAGAGGAGGGAGGTAGAGGAGGGAGGTAGAGGAGGGAGAGAAGGAGAATAGAGAGGGAGAGAGAATAGGGAGGGAGAGATTGGCATGGAGAGAAAGAGACAGAAGACGGAAAGAACGAAGAAACATGCAGAGGATGGAGCAACTTACTTTTAACACGATATCGTACTTTTTTTAGTTATCTTCGCTCCTTTTTTTAAATAACATTTTCGGGTGCGTTTATCGCTTCTATCCTCCCTCCACCGCTTCCCGCAAAATATCAATTCCAGTTGGACATTTTTTTCGCGTATCGTAGACAGCCTTGAATGTCCGCTCCCTTCTTCATCCTCCTCCCTCTCCACCATCTCGCATTCTCTCAGTCTAATACCTCGCTATCTCGGAATTGTCACTTCCGCTATCTCTTTTATAACATGACGGGAATGAGAGGGAGGGAAGGAGAGAGAGAGAGAGAGAGATAAGAACAGAGGGAGGGATTGGAGAGGGAGGGGCAGGGAGCGGAAGATATGGAAGGATAGAGCCGGAGGGCGAGAGGATAGAAAAGAGAGGGAGAAGGGAATAGATAGATAGATATGCGTATTTATTTGTGCGAAATTGGGACTAAACAGTCTCTTCTTTCATCTAACCCATTGTCAATTACAGACAGGAAGAAAGTGACAAATAATAAAAATAAAATAAACGATTACTTAAAATAAAGTACTTAAATACATGGACAAGTTAGCATTTTAGGAAATGAAAAGAGATGGAGATTTGTAGCTTGTGAGGAAAAACTAAGGAAAATTAAAGTACTATTCCCTAGAAATAGATGAAGGGAGAGAGGAGGATAGAGAAAGATAGAGAGATAGATAGATATGTCTTTATTAGGACAGGATTGAGACTAGACAGTCTTTTTTTCCATCTAACCCATACAGATAGGGTGGAGAGATAGAGGGATAGAGAAAAAGGGAGAGAAATAGAGTAAGGTGGAGGCAGAGAGAGATAGAGCGAAAGAGAAAAGAGAGAGAGAGGGAGAGAAAACGAGGGAGAGAAATAGAGGGAGGTTGAGGCAGAGGGAAATAGAACGAGAGAAAGAAGAGAGAGAGAAGAGGGAGGTGGAGGGTGAGGGAGATGTAGGGAGAGAGAAAGAGGGAGAGAAATAGAGGGACGGGGAGGTAGAGGAGGATGGAGAGAGAGGAAGGTGGAGAGAGAGGGACATATAGGGAGAGAGAAAGAGGGAGAGATAAGAGGGAGGTGGAGGGAGAGGGAGATATAGGGAGAGAGAAAGAGGGAGAGAAATAGAGGGAAGTGAAGGTAGAGGTAGATGGAGAGAGAGGAAGGTGGAGAGAGAGGAAGGTGGAGAGAGAGGAAGGTGGAGAGAGAGGAAGGTGGAGAGAGAGGAAGGTGGAGAGAGAGGAAGGTGGAGAGAGAGGGAGGGAGAGAGAGAGGGAGGGAGGGAGAGAGAAGTGAGGGAGGTGGAGAGATAGGTAGAGAAAGCTGTGAAGAGAGAGATAGGGAGATGGAACAAGGGATAAAGTCGGAAGGAAAGAGAGTGGACAGAGAGAGAGAGCGAGGTTGATGGAAAGAGTGGAATAGAGAGAGATAGTAAGGGAGAGAGTGAGATAGGATGAGAATGTGGGAGAGAAAGAGGCAGATATGTTAAGGATTTGAGGAAAAGAGGACGGGGGAGGTATGGCGTTAAGCGATGATGTGTTGGAGTGGATGAAGTGAGAAGGAGGGGGTGGAGAGAGAGGGGAGGCGGAAGGGAAGGAAGAAAGAGATTGATTGATTGGGCTCTTTATTTGGCGCCGTGGAGACTTAAAGGAAAAAAATGTCTTCTTACAATGGCGAAGGACAGATAGAAGGGAAGGTGGAATGGGTGGAGAGGGGGGGAGAGAGAGGGAGGGCGGAAATATGCTGGGCGGATTGATGGGTGAAGGTATTTTTTTATGCATGGCAGAGTTACAAATAATGCGTACATTTTCGCATTGAGTCCTTGCTTATTTACTAGTAGCAAACGCGCCGTATTTCACGCGGCAACTGTACACGTGATCGATATTTGCATTTCGTCTCCGGAATGGCATTCGCAATCGCAAAATGATTTTAAAAAATACTCTCATATTCGGGAAATACTGAATGAAATAACTTTTCCATAAATACTAAAGTTTTCCCGTTGCTGTTCGCTGGAGAAGCACGGCAACGGCGCAAATAAACGCAACTATCTAACAATAATAAAAGACTACTTCTGTCCCTTTTTCTCTTTTTCCCTTTGTGGCTCCCTCTGTCACGCTATAAAAATGCAAATAACTCGATAATGGAAAGAAATTAATTTTTTATATTTGGCAGGAATGATCGATTCACATATTGTAAGATGATGACGAAAAGAAATTTCGAAAAAAGTCCTTGGTTTGACTCCCAAGATTAGTAGGCCTTTCCATTTCCCTTATGATAAGAGGTAAAAATCGACTTTTTCACTTGTAGGATTTTATTCTTTTTGAGATATAAATTAGAAATAATTAACCTAGGATATTCGAATCTAACCCTTTTTAAAGAAAACACTATGACATTTCTTATTCTGTTCATGTGCCGGTGGTGTAGTGGTTAGGACGCTGGATGCTACTCGCCCGATGCTTGAAAAAGTCATCGGGTACGAATCCTGCGCGAGCAGGATTTTTCTCGAGGTCACTCGGCCACCTGTTTGCGTAGTTTGAGGAGACCGCGCAAATTCAGCTGTTCCGTCCTTCGGAAGAGACGTTAAGCTGTTGGCCCCCCTGGTGTTCTTCGTAAGAGCAGGCAAATGCCGGCACCGGGTTTCCCTCCTCCCTCCCCGGTTATTCATTGCACTACCTCTTAGATACCCATTTGTGCTGTAAGAGAGGCGAATAGACTGGGCATACATACATACAAAAGCATTAAATCCACAGCCACTTACATATATTGTAGGCTTTTTAAAATGTTTGTAATTGGCAAGTCACCTTTTTTCCTAACATTTTTTACTGAAAAGCTGTTCATTGCAACACCTCTCAGATACCCATTGCGCGTAGGCCAGAGAGAATCAGCAGGTCGTAAAAAAAGCAATTAGGAATGCGCACGGGTTTCCCGTTTTACAAAAGTGCTTTTCGTGAAATTCGCCGAAGTATAATCGTATACTAATGTATTTGCTTTGAAATCAGAAAGTTATTTTTCCTTATATTGTGGTAGCCCTACTTTTTAGATCCGTTCTAAACATGTTTATTTCGTTTTGCCATTCTGTAGTCGCCCTACAAACGAAATTTCGTTGAAATGGGTTCAGCCAATACCTTCAATTTCAGATTTATGCCCGCATGCATATTAAGTCATCTCAACACCTTTGTTTCTTATTAGATGAAGCCAACTCACTTTCTTGAGTTAAAGTAGGGGTTTTTTCCGCGATGCCTCAGTGAGGACGTTTAGTGTCGGAGGTTTACTACTCTGTTAACCCTTCTTCACCATAAATACCCCAATTCGAGAAAGGAGAACCATGCTGGCTTGATAGCTTAGTTGGTTAAAGCACCTATCCGGCAAATGGGGAGACCCTGGTTCGATTCCCGGTCAAGTACAGGATTTTTTTCTCCTTCTCAAAGTTCAAAATTCAATTTCAGATTTATGCCCGCATGCATATTAAGTCATCTGAACACCTTTGTTTCTTAATACCTTCGAAGTTTGTAGTTACAGAAAAATTCTAGCCTTGATATTGTGGTAGCCCTGTCTGGTCGACAAGGTTGAAATACGCTGTTTTGGTTATTTACTTATATGAAGATTACATATACCATATTTGGTTAAAATCCATGAGGTCAGTTCTCTAGAAATACGCGTAAAAGAATTATTATTTTACTTTTGATTGCGGTAGCCCTGCTAGTTAGCTCAGATTTATACATCTTCACTTCATTGTGGTATGTTATACAAATCTTATACTACATAAAATTTAATTGAAATCCGTTCAGTTAATTCCTTCCAAATCCTTAATTACTGAAAGAGTTTAATTTGTAATTGTGGCACCCCTGTTTAGATAATTCGGTTTAAATATGCCAATATGGTTTTACATGTATGTGTACATTATAAATATTAAATTTGGTTAAAATTGATGAGGGCAATTCAACACAAATACTTGTAAAAAAGAAATATATTTATTATTGTATTGTGACAGCCCTAGTTTCGATATGTACGCTAAACATCTTGATTTTGTTTTTTTTTATGTTGCACCCCTCCTTCCTACAAAATTTCATTTAAATCGGGTCAGCCAACTCCTTCCAAATTCATAATTACTGAAAAGTTTAACTTTGCAATTGTGGCATCCCTGCATAGTAGATCCGATCCAGATATGCCGCTTTGGTCATTCATTTAGTGAATATTATATGTGCCAAGTTTGGTTGAAATCGGTTCAGCCAATTCTTCCCTGATATATGCGTATGGACGGACGGACATCACGAAGATAATAGTGCTTTCCAGCAATGACAAAAAGCACCAAAAAGGTAGAAATTGTTTTGCCTATGTTTTGTAAAAAAATTAAGTTCGGAGGCTGTTTCTTGAGATGAAGAACGCTTATTACTTTATTGTACGTTTAATTTTAACCGTAAAAAGAGTTCGCAAATTCGGTCGAATAAAAACCCTGCTTACTTTACATTCAGTGATTTCAATAACAGATTATTTGTGGCTGTTTAAGCGACATTTTCGGAAAATTACGAATCCTCACACCCGCACTTAAACATCAATTTACTTCGAGGCCATCTTTGCTTGTTTATAATTTCGTTTCCAAAACCGACCGCAGCGAGGCGCTCGTCGATGAATAGAAAGATAAAGACGAAGGATACAGCATTTCACTTAACATTTTTGCCCATAAAAGTCTCTGACGGAGTGGCGAATTGCTCGAAGGATTTCCTAAAAGATTTTTATTTTTTCTTTTTTTTTCTCAAGATCCTTTCGATCTATAAGATATCGGAGAACAAACTAAAAAAAAACAAAAAAATTCCGCGGAAAAAATTGAGCGATTTAGCAGGGGCGAGAGGTGAAGGAGAATGCCGTGGGAATGTCTGGAGAGATTTTTTTTAGAGTTTGGAAGATGGAATGCAGGGAGGGGAAGGAGGGAGGAAGGGAGAGGTTAAGGAAGGAAGGAGAAATAGGAAGGGGTGATAGATTAGTGGGGAAGAAGGGAACAGGTGGGAGGAGGGGCAGAGACGGGGCCATGAGGTTTGTTTCCTCTACCTCTTGAGATAACCAAGGGAGACGGAGGACCTATATTTTAATTTTTTTGTGGCTTGAGGTTCTATCTCAATCCAATCAACAACCACTTATATTTTTAGCTACAAAATGAAAAAAAATAAGCCACACCGCCGCGTATGGAGCGAAGAAGTTGCAAGAAGGGTTTCTTGTATATCCATTGCGGATCTTCGTCCGGATAACAACGCAACAAAAGACTTGAAATGGCACCCGTACTTTGTTTGAATCCGGCGCAATGTTGATAATATGATAAAGCGAGACCCACGTCGCATTATCGAGTGTTACATAATCTTTATGAATAAAAAAAATTAAAATCAACCTCTAATAAAGATTGGCATTGTTTAGTTTTGAAATGAATAATCAAATAGCTCGCTGGTTTCTGCAAGGTTCGGACAAAATCTATCTATCGTCGAGTGGAGTAAAGTTTTAAAGTCAAGGCGAGAAGTTTCCGTCAAAAATAATTCAAGTTAATTAAGAGCATTCCGTATTTGCGTTTGCATAAAGTAAATGCTATATGAAACTCCTATGGCCGCAAAACTCTCAATCATTTGACACTGCAGGTACAAAGAAGACATCCTTTCTCCAGAATAAGTAGGAATCAAAAATTATTAAAATAACACTATAGTCTTAGTAATAACAATAGTCTTAGATACCTACGATAGCCATGACAAATTAGGGATACTTAAGACAAGTACTTAATTTTTCAATTTTTGATACTTGAGTTCGTGAAAAACGTTCCGGAATACGTTTTCAGCCATAAGACGGGCGCGACAATTCTCTGGCGAATTACATCCTTATATTTAGTCTCAAAGCATCTCAGAAAAAAGAAAAATATTTGATGCAATTTGACAGTTTTGATGTTCCATCAAAACTGTCAAATAGCCACCGAAGATGGCCGCCTTTTTAGTTGAAACTCTCGAGTAGCTTACACAAACCATATAAACGCCAATACGATTTACCCACGCCATTATCTCGCGCGAGCCATGAGTTTAGCTCCATAATTCAACTCTGAACGTCGACTGACGCTTTGAGTGGCGAATCGTGCGCAATGTTCAACGAGGAGTCATTACATTTTCGAAAAATTAGGAATAGACCGATCGAAGGTCGTCACCTAAGTGACACTTCTTCTCGGAACTTATTTCGAATCGATTCAGGAGGAAAACGGCGCAAATCTTTGAGCAAAGAGTGTGCGAGGCTAAAAAACAAGGAGGAAAACGATCGGAAAAAAGTCACCGAAATAAAAGAACGACGTGAGCGATAAATTTCCAGGAAATGACAAGCCGTTAAAAAATTAAAAAGTGTTCTCGATGGATACCAGGATGAGGTAAGAGGAAGTGTTCAAAGAGAGAGAGGGAGACTTTATTATCGCTTTAAATGCAGATCAACAAGTGACAAGACGTAGGAAAAAAATTACGATTTACAGACGGATTTCACAAGACCATGAGAGACTGAAATAGTCTGTTCGAATTCAATCTAGGTATACAGGAAATAGATTTTAAAAAAGAGCAGACATGTAAAGTTGATATATTTATCCCGTTGAGAATAAGTGTGTACAATAAGGAGAAATTACTTACATAAATACTATTTGCAGGTAAACGTTTTTATTACCATTTTTCAAACCAACCGTGTTTCGTTTTTTTTTCTATTTACTACAAAGCTTATGGTCCATATCTGCAGTCAGCGATGGATTAAAAAAAATTTATAATCAAATCGGGCGCATTTGAGTCATATATTATTTTTTTGTATTTATATTTTATAATTCCTTACAAAAATAATTTGAAATTCGTCACCATTTTTTGTAAAAATAAAAATTCTTTCTACGTCAGAATTACTCGAATTGGCTCAATAGAGACACTACCCTGACCCTGACTCCGTAACCTAAAAAAGTGAAAACTCGGATTGCATCTACCAGGTGGCGCCAATTCCCCAATAAATCCGTCCAATCACGTCCGGGCTCCGAACATAGACATAACTCTATCACGTCACACACACACACACACACACACACCCATGGATTGGTATAGTAATCTTCGAGAAGGGTGAGAAATGTCACATAACGCAAGATGGAACGCCTCAATTGGGATGCTATCACGATAGAAAGCTGGTGAAAGGGGAATAAAGAGACGGTTGCTTAGCGCTCGAGAAAGGGATAGGACGGATAGGAAAAATAGGTGTATAGGCGTGGCGGTGGCCTTAAAAAAATACTTATTCGGCGGTCTGAGGGTCTCCTCCGTAGCGCCGGCAACAGAATGGGGACAGGTGGTGCCACCCGAAACTCGAGCGGCGACACCACAAAACACCCTGCGATGTGCCACCCGACACTCTGGGTATTCTGCCCTCCTTCCCTCCCCCGCTAACCTCCTTTTTCACCAGCACCCTTTCCCACCCCCTCCCCTTTGTTACCATCCCCTTTCCACCCCCGGCCTTTCCCTTAAGTTTTTTGTGAGGGCTAAAGGGAGGAGTGAGGTGTCCCTGGGAGGGGTAGACGGGGTGCGTAGTGTGTCCAGAGGGGATGGGAAGGAGGATGGTCTGGAGTGGATGCTTCTGTAAGGAGGAGGGGGAGGAAGAGGGAGAGGTATATGGGGCGGAGGGGGGGGGGGGCAAGCGGTGAAGAAAAGCAGCAGACCAAATCTTCGTGTTTTTTTCAGCTCCGGCTAATAACGCGCGGCAAAAAAACGCTGTTTTTTCTACTTATTCAATCCTACGGTTTTTACAAGAAGGTTTTTTAAAAGACGATTTTCTTTTTAAAGGATTCGTGCGTTTATTGTTGTTAAGGAGAGTATAACGGGTACATAGCACTCGTTATCGGATGTAGTTTTTCGGCGAGGAAAGGCAAAAATGAAAAACTTTTATCCGCTGAATCCTCGCGAAAAATAAAGTCGTTTGGGCCAAACTTCTAAGAAATTAGCGCCGTCATTAGATTTACTCGTTGAAAAAAATGCATGTCGGATTTTGTCTTGAGTTGAATAAATGACGTAAGTATTTTTAGATACAAAGCCCGTTAAGTAAACTATTTGTTCGAATGCTATCCATCCTCAGTGGGTTTTCATCGATCGTCCATTCCAGTAAGAAGTACCGGCGGCCAGCAAGAAAGGAGTAAGTTTTCGATGTCATACCAATCTGATTTTAAACAAAAATTGTGACATACTTATGGGACTCATAGAGAGCGACATCGCTTTTTATGCGTTGTTTGCACGAAGTGCACGCAGTGAACCCATATAGGGGAGGTCGTTTCCATCCGTCCGTCTGCATGTTTAAACTCCGGAACCGCTCGACGTACTTCGATGAAATTTGGTATTTGGGAGTTCTGCTAAAGTTTGTCGACTTGATTCCAATTTTGGTTAAAAATCGGACCATAATAACGACCACTTTACAAGAAGACCTACATGTATTTTACAACGTACTTTGCAAGAATCTCGTTAAATATCCACCCAGGAGAAAAATATATCGAGAACAAAAGTTGGACAAAATAATTAAATATACATTTTTTTGTCAAATAAATTTTCCCGTAAAGCGTAAGATTTACGATAAATTTAAAGAAAAGGAAATCAACGCATTTACGTAATTATACGATTTTCGATCTTCTTTTGTTAATCCCAAAAAATAATTAAAATTTTACAAATCGTGAACCGCTGGAGTTTTACTAAACTTTGTCGACCGTTTCCAATTTTAGTTAAAATCGGACTATAATTATGACCACTTTACATGAAGAACTACATGTAGCTTACAATGTACGTTTCAACTCGAGAACCGCAGGACGTATTTTGATGTAATTTTGTATTGGGGAATTTTACTAAAATTTGTCGATCTCAAAAGAATGCATTTGGAAACTCTGTGTACTCCGACATGGAGTAAACCTTTCCATACTTATCTTATTTTTGGTAGGAGAATGAAACGAAACGTTCACGGCGTAATATTCTGCAACACAATGTTCATCAACCGCGTGAATAATTTCATATTTTGAGAATTTTGGCAAAGATCGGAAGATTTTCTTCCTAACGAATCTCTGCTGTTAAAAATATGTCCCATTTTATAACGATATATCGATTCGACATCGACGCGAGATTATGCGGCACTGATACGTCGAAACATCCGTAGAGGGAGCGATTACAGCTGGGAACTTGAAATCCGGAAATGGTTTGTTCAGTCGCTTAGTGCCTATTATGATCTGACCTACTGTACATTATTTACATTTTCGCAATTTTCCGGCAGTCATACTTCGATGGTTAGCGATTCCATTCGATAAAAATCGATATTTCTTTAGCAAACTCAGAAAACGTTTGAAGAGACGCGTAAAACATTGAAGTTGAATTCCGCCGAATCCGATAGGCGATTGGTTTTTTACTTTTTATTCTAAAGTTCCGCATAATTATGCTCAGTAATTGCGCAATTGCCACGCGCGCTCGAAACGGAAAATAAACGCGAAACTTTCACGCTTTTTTCAAGCGTACCATTTAAAAAGGAGGAAATGAGCTTCCTTTGTACTCCGAGGAATCTCTGCGTCAAAGAGGCTTTCCTGGGAGACGCGAGGAAAGGCAAAAATCGAGTAAATAACGCATTAATTAAGCCCCCGAAACACGATATCCACGTCATAGCTGGGAAAGGAAAAAAATAAGGAAAAGGAGAGGGACAGACGTTTAAATAGCTCGTATGCTGTCAATGGAGGCCGTGGCATTCTTTCCCGAAGAGAAGAGAAAAAAATATATGAAGGCGCGCGCTGTTATTTGTCTCTCCCGGTCTGGCCGCTACTTCCATCTGCTTCTTCCCCTTCTCTCCCTTTCTCCATCTCTGTCTCCTCCTTCCATCTCTCCCTTTTCCTATCTCCTCCCTTCCTGTCTCTGTTTCTTCCTTCCATCTCTCCCTTTTCCTATATCTCTCCCATCCTGTCTGTCTCTTCATTGCATCTCTCCTTTTTTCTATCTCTTTCTCCTTCCATTTCTCTCCCTTCCTCCTTCTGTCTCCTTCCATCTCACCCTTTTCCTATCTCCCTCCCTCCATTCCTTCCTTCCATCTCTCCCTTTTCCTTTATCTCCCTCCCTTCCTCCTTTTGTCTCCTTCCATCTCACCCTTTTCCCATCTCCCTCCCTCCATTCCCTCCTACCATCGCTCCCTATTCCTTTATCACCCCCCTTCCTCCTCCTGTCTCCTCCTTCCATCTCTCCCTTTTCCTGTCTCTCCCTCCCTTCCTCCTTCTCTCTCCTTCCATCTCTCCCTTTTCCCATCTATCTCCCTCCCTTTTCTCCTCCCATCTCTCCCTTTTCCTTTCTCTCCCTCCCTTTCTCCAGCTGTCTCCTTCCATTTCTCCCTTTTCCCATCTCTCTCTATCTCCCTTCCTACCTCTGTCTCCTCCTTATTTCCCTCCCTCCATAATCCTAGGGCAACTCTCTCTCTACCTCCATCTCCATTCCTCCATCTCCATCCCGCCTACTCCTACTTCTCATCCCTTCGTAACACACAAATCGTGAGGGATGAACACCTGGTCCTCGTGATTAGTTTTGGTTTTGTGCGTGGCTGGAGTCGAGGGGGGGAGGGAGGTGGTGTGGGGGTAGTGTGGTGTGAGGGGGAGTTAAGGTAAGCCGATAGTTTACCGGTCTATTACGCTCTCCGGAAGCCGGTAGAGTGAGAGAGCAGATTGGATGTCCCAGGGAACCGACCGATATGAATATATGACCGTCCATTTTGGCGTCGCGCCTATGTCGCCAGCGTCAAAGACACGAGCCTCCTCCTCCTGGGCGAACGGAAATGAGCATCGCGTTTTGCTGGGATGTTCAATTGTGTGGAGGGGGAAGGAGGGAGAGGAAGGGGGAAGGAGGGAGAGGAAGAGGGGGAGGAGGGATGGGAAGGGGGGAAAGCGAGGATCGGTAGGGGGTCACGCATTCCAACACTCTTCAAACAGACCGGGTGATCTATTTTCTAACGTTTCTATGCAAAAAAGAAAACAAAACACGAAAGGGCTTTGACAGATTCTACATCGGCGAAATTACAGCAAACGAATGCAATTAAGAGGATGTTTCAAATTTTCGACGTTCTCTTGTTTCGGGTGGGTGAAAGAATAAAATAAATAAATCGCCCTTTCCCAAGTGGCAACAGCGACGTACCTGAGAGATATGGCGCCTATGGAAAAAAATTGGGAAACATCATACTTGCGTAGAATATTATTTTTTCCTTAGTTTTGAATGAGAATAGTAATAATAGTAATTTTATTAACAATGACTTTAAAATGAGGGTGTTAAATTAATAGATACTAATTTTTGGTAAAATATAATACTATGTATTGGTATTTTTGCGGCAAAGCTTGGCGCATTTTGCAGGCGGAGTATATGGCAAATGCCACCTTCGCCATGCCCTAGTTACGCCACTAGCAATATATATATATATATATATATATATATATATATATATATATATATATATATATATATATATATATATATATATATATATATATATGGTTTAATTATTTTCGAAGACTTGGGTAGCAAAATAGCAGGGAAGTCGAGGATAATTTCTCCGAAATTTGTAATCGGCAGTTAGCCTTACTTCTATTAACGCGAGAAATGTTTTATAAAAACGTAGCGCATGAAATCGACCTCGTTTTTGGTAATTCAGATGATTTTGAGTTCGTAAATGAAATTTGGAGTCAAATATTTTTTCGTGCGAGATTACTGCATTCGCTCTCGATAATACATATAGTCGCGAGTTATATTTCTTTTTAATTTTAACTGCTACAGTGATTTATAACAATTATTTTCTTCCCTAAAGGTAATAATTTTATGTTCGACAGAATTTTATTTGATATAAAAGTGATTTATGCATCTAATTTTCTCGATCCTTCAGTAAAATATCTTCGAAACGAATCGGTAATCTTTGGAATTTTTATGATACAGATTTTTCTGCTATTAATCTCTTTTCCAATGACAAATATAATTTAATCTCTTTAAAATTCCTCTTCAAAAATGTGTCAAATCAAATTTTCTCGCTTTTTTTGCAAATAATTTTCCTCGGCTGAGATATATTTCAAGGCGACGACAGCTAAAACAAAACAATTTGAACAACTATTCGCTTGGATTTATTTCCAGGAGGACAAATCTTGACATCCTTTTTTCACGAACTGTTGCTTCATATGCTCGACTTCTAACTACGGCAATTTTCCACGTTTAGTACGTACCTCGTTCAAAACAATACATAATTCCACAATTAAATTAGCAAAGGTCCATAAGAATATATCGTATTTACCCAACTATAAAAGACGAAGTTTTCTCTTCTGTTTTTCAATCAAAGGTTGGGGATCGTCTTATATTCGTGAACAATGAAATAAATTAATAAAAAAGTGGCAGTGATTATGACTAGTCTAGCATGGTTTAAGTATACATTTACCTCTGCACTGCACATAGTGGCAATTTTTTTAGAAATTTAAAGAAAAAATAACTCCAATAATCTTGGGAATAATTTTGAAACGAGAAAAAATTCTGCAATGACCGGGAATCGAACCCGGGCGGATAGTCTACCACTGAACTATCGTAGCAGATTAGTTCTTTTTCTGAACTCGGTTGCTACGACTGTTCACTGGTAGAATATCCGCCCGGAAAGTGGAAGATCCGGGTTAGATTCACGGTCATTGCAGTTTTTTTTTATTTTCAAAACTATTACCAACTTTACAGCTTATGCCTGTCTGCATAGGATCTTATGATCATTTCGCTCCATCGATCCAATAATCTTGTTTAATTTACCTTCTTCGGAATTCCTTGCAAAACATTTTTCCCTCAAAATTAGCTAACGTAAACGGTGCCCGTCTTATATTCGAGATCGTCTTATAATCGGGTAAATTCGGTATTTTTTCCGGTTGTTTCAAAAAGGCGGTTCAAGCTGTAAGGCGCGCCTCCTGCATTTGCTGACGAACTGGGAAGTAATTTTTCCCCCTTCTTGCGGTGGCTAAAAAAATAGTACCATTTGTCTTGGTCGAAGGTCTTTGTTCCCGCCTTCGCGAGCATTGAGGGCGCTACCGTCTTCTACTGTACGTGCGCCCTCTAGGCGGGAGATGAGGGAAGGTCGCCCCACACCCTCAACTCCCCCTCCCTCACATACTCCTCAAAAAGTTTAAGGATGGGGTGGAATAGACAGGGGAGGGTAGGACAAATGGGAGGGGAGGGTCGCGTTGGAATTGGGGGGCCAAGAGGGTGTCGAGTTACGCGCCGGTTCCTCGCTTCGTCTGCTGGGACGTTCTCCTATGAGGGGAGGAGAAGAAGACGGCAAAGGGTGTAAGGAGGTTAGGGAACAGAAGAAGAAGCAAGGAGGGACTCCGGAGAGGAGATGGAGGATGGGGAAGGGAGGGAGGGGTGCTTTCGGGTCGGGTCTCGCACCCCCGACGCGTAGCTGCGAGGCACCACGTGCTGGTGCCCCGCCGTGACCTACGCTAACCCCTAAGGTTATGTGTGCTTCATTCCATTCTAGGAGCGGCTGGAATTCGTGTGTATTTACGTTCGGAGCACCCCTTCCCTCTCCACCCTTTTTTACCCTCGCGCTAATAAAGTAACCGCGGAACAAATGCATTCTTTTTCAACGTGTTTGTGTTTTGTTTTCTTGTTTAGCGGCGGGGCGCTTTCGACCCTGACGAATTATTTCGTTATGAAAGAATCGCCATTAGATGCCTGACGCTCGGTTGCTTTCGTATGCAGGAGCAAGGTGAATGTCTATTTTCTTTTTTTTTTTGGAGCCATTGTTTCTTCACTCCACTTCCGCAATCTCAGTGGGTCACGAACGAACGATATTGAGCGATTTGCTTTTGTTTTCAAACGGTTGATGTACCCCCTCGTTGTACAGATGTTCCTTTTGCTCATGCCCAGGGGCGGCCCGGGGAATTCAAGCGCACCGAGCGAGAGATTGCACTACAACGCCCCCAACGTATATGTTTGTTGAGATATTTTAAAATTATATGTTGATTTTTTTCTTCGCTCTGTAACAATTATTGATGATGAAAAAATAAAAGGAATGCCGTCAAGATTCCCGCCTGTTTCGCGATATAAATTATTATCCAATATTTATTCACTTGCAATTAATGCGTAGATAGATGATGGAGATAGCGCTCCCAAGACTTGGGCACTACTGGCACCTGCCCGGCTCTCGCGTACCTCGGGTCCTCCCAGCTTACGTCCATAGGGATGATATTTATTTTGGTTTGATCATTTTTTATATCTTATTAACATGTCAACCATATTTTTACTATTTCGATTGAAAAAATACACTAGGTACTAAGTTCAAAAGCGGACTGCCCAAAAAACAGGAATTTTTCGAAAATAGGACACTTAATAACTGAGCAGGGAAATACCCGTTTATAAAATTCGAGCAAACAAGCCCAAGAATGACATAAAGCAAATGAAATTACTCGACATATGCCATGATAGTAGCGCAAATATATCTTCCCTTATCGAACCAGTAGCTCCACCTCCAACGACGAGAAGCAAATTATAATCTTATAGCCCTCGCCTGTATATCTTACTTAGTAAGCGGGGAAGAATAACTTTTGGTAAGGAAAAACAACATTATTCCAAATTTTGTTTTCCTTACTCCATATGAATCTTATATCGTAATACATGGTTAGTCTATATACATACTGCCAGAATCCGGTAATTTATAATTCCCAAGTTGACCGGTTTACGGACTTTTTACAAATAGAGAGAGATGCCGTAATAAGTAATTGTTCTTAAAATTTAGAGCAGGGGTCCGCAACCTGGTGCTCGCGAGAACCGCGGTGCTCTTCAGCTGTATAACCAAGCACTTCTACGATGCTAAAAATCGTCTTTCCCAGTACCAATAATTTCATTTGTTCGCCTGTTTTCTTTATAAACCTACGAAAGGACATTCTTAATCACTTTGAACTTGATTTGATTTTATTTACGACCATTCCTACTTTTACACCCCCCTGATTTAGAGACTGCTGCAGGTGAATCGCAGGTAATGAAGACTGTTTAGCATCCGAAATGTTCATACAGTTTCCCTTAAAAATTTCAAAAAAGATACGGAAGAGATAGATACAACCTGTCGATCTGATTTCTCTTCGAGTCGGCATTTTCCAGAGAAGAAAAAAATCGCCAAACTCGGGAGTGGAAACACCTTTAGCTTGGTCACCTGACGAATGAAGCGAAGAAGATGCAAAAACATTTGCGAACGCACGCGCAAAAAAGTGGAGCAGCTTGGGCCACGAGGCAGCAAAGTCGGAAGTTTGTTGAACCGAAAGAGACAGAGAGAAAGAGGGAGAAGGAAAAACGAACGCGGATGTTTTTATTAGGACGCTGTATATAGGGGAAGTTAAACCAGTATGTAATGGCGTTCGTTAAAAAGTTTCGACGATTTCTCGGAAACACTTAACGCCAGCTAGATTTTCTGTGGATAAGAGGGGAATGGAACGTTCAAAAATAAATAGAAAGCACTTAGATCAATCAATGTTTACTTAAAAAGAAAAACTTATAAAAATATGCTAGTCTGGCTTATGTGCCGTCGAAAGAAATAATTAGCTTGTTTCCGCACAACTAGATGCGTTAGATATGGCGGAGTTAAAAACGATGGTTACTAGATGCTGAATCTTTTATAAATGTGGAAAGCTTTCATTCGTCGCCGAAGCAAATTTTAGGAGTTATTTAAATAACACGCAAGGCTCTCTTTTTGCTAAAAAAAAAGAAACGATCTATATCGGGGGGCGGACTGAAAGGTATAAAACGGTAATTTGTGAAGAACGCGCGGTCAGCCACCCTCCCATCGCATTATCAGCGGAGAGCGGATCAAATCTTATTTAAAATCAAGTACATAATACAATGGAGAGAAAATTTTATCATGGAAAAGAATGACTAACTGATAAAAAAATTAACATATAAGGTTCCGCAGACCGGCCCTTTGCCTTACCAGCCTGGTGATTGCACCGGAAGTTTATATGGCCAGTTCGCTCCTGATCTATATGATAAATATTATTCTTCATCAGTATCTCGATTAGCTTTTGTCCTGAAACGTCATTAACACGACTTTTATTCATCATTTAAAAGGTAAACCAAGGTATATGTCCTCTTGGGTGTCGTGCAATATTACATTCCTATTACATGCACGAATTTTCAGCTGCTCAACTGGATTTTTCACTTGATTTTTTATCGAAGGAAATGTCTACAACAAAGAGATACAATTGAAAAAGCTGACTCCCGATGTAATTGATAGTCGGTCGCGATATTTTAAGAAAATTACGGGACCGGCTCTAAGTACCTTTCGCTGAATTTTATTGATAAAACGTTTGTTTCAAAGGCATGCAATAAAACACACAATATGGGTTATAATTTGAAATCTCCATTTATTTAATTTATTTTTTATGACATTCTTACGATTTTTCGAAGAACATTTAAATTGTACATACGCTACAAGAAATTTCATTTTCTGCCGTGCATACGATAAAATTTAGCTTTTTCATTCCAATCTCAATCCTAAATTAAGTCTGCAATGATTCGCGCCTAAAACTGATTGATAATTACACAGTTGAAATTTGTTTACCATACATTTTCTATACGATGAATCTTTGATAAAACGAAATTTTGATCAAGCGAATTTTCGATAAACTGAATTTTCGATTTACTGATTTTTCGATAAATCGAATTTTTGCTACCTCGACATATATATATATATCAATATATCATCCATCAGATTTCTATGCGAGGAGAGAAGTTATATGAACGATGATTTCTGATATTAATGATTTCATTTATGGTTCGATTTATAAGCTAATACAGATTTGTTTCAATAAACAAACAAAAGAAATGCATTCCGCAGACACAGGCCACGTGTCATCCGTGCAGACGCAGTAGGGAGAGATCTCCTTCTTCACCAAAAAACAAAACACCGCGATATTTCATCTCGATGAAGACCAACAGCATCTCGTTTCTAAAGGTTACTCACGCAGTAAACAACTTTGCATCGCAGTCTCTGAGGGGGGGATTCCCGGGCATTCTTCTCCCCCTCCCATCCCCACTCTACCCCACAAGACGGCAACGGATAGCGCGGAGAGTGGCCCTTTTTTTTCTCGGTCGGAGAGCCATCGAACGCCCCCACCCCCCGCCCACATATGTCTGTCGCCTCCTCATAGGCCTCCGGGGGCGGCAAGGAGTAGCGGCAGAAAAAATCCCGCTTTACCCAGAGTGAGGTCGAAGGAGGAAGAGGGTGAGTTTTTGAGGGAGGAGAAAGAGAGAGGGGGAAAGGGATGGAAAAAGACTTCTTTCCCGACAGCCACTTGCTCTTCCCGACGCTCCTTCGCGACCCCTCTCTATCTCTCTTGCCCTCCCACCAAAATACACCCCGACCCCTTTCCCGTCTACGACCCTGCCCCCCTTTCGCCCCGTGGGAAAGTGTCCGAGTTAAGGAGGAAGGGCTGGAGGGAGAAGACGCACCAAAGACCCTTCGAGGGTGCATGGGGGAGGAGTTGGGGGGGGGGGGGGAGACACCCTTTTTTAAGTAAAATAAGGAGCGATAGGAAGGAGGGCGAAAGGGTGGCGGAAGGGGTTGGGACGGGGTGATGAAAGGGTGAAAAAAAGAGTGTATGAGGGAGGGGGAAGGGAAAAGGGGGCGGTCGATGGGGGATCGTGTTGCTCCGCAGGGTGTGGGGGACGATTTTCGTATGCGAGAGGCAGTTAGCGTGACGGAAGGTTTTAGGGGTGTTGGAAGAATGGGGAGGGGAGTGTGGGTTTCACAAACTGTGTTGAATTACTCGTCCAAAGGTGAGCCTATATGGTTTTATTGAATCACCTCATTGAAGACTTCGACCCTAGGTCGTTTTTTTTGTAGCCCAACGTCCCGAGAGTTTTCCATGTCCCCCAGCGAGTTGAGTTTAATTCGCCACTAACAAATATAACGATTAGAAATTATTTAATTACTAGTTACCTGCCCGTCAAAAATGAAGGGTAGGCATGGCTAAAGGATTAAATTAAAACTTTTACCATTCTCCCTCACTCTTTCTCTCCCTCTCCCTTGCTTTCTCTCTCTGAGATAGCAATATATTGTGTTCCTGTATCTCATGCGGCCGGTGATGATTATGCAGTGACAAACAGACAGATATACTGACAGACTTATGGACAGACATACTAAATTATTTAATAAGGATTAGTTTTTCGATTCATAAACGGTTATGAAACACATCTTTCTTTAAAAGGCTATACCGTTACATTTATAACGTTGCAAGTCAAGGTATTTTTTGCTTCATGCCTAAATTAAAATCTTGTAGTCAAAAATCAGGAATTTCTAAATTTGGAGAAAAATTCTCGCGGCCTACTTTTATGTTCAGTGCATTAAAAATGAATGCTACTGGAATATCTTTGAGTGGTGTAAGTGTTTCCTTACTGTAATGCCAGTGACTCAGTAGCGTGATAATGCGAATCATATTTACTGACAAAAATGCATTAAATTTTTACTACCTGTACCTTTTTGCCAAATTTTCAATATTATTATTCTCTGTTGAGGATATCTTAGCTTACTGATATAAAATTATATTCCATATTAAAAAACCATTGGCTCCAGATCATTTCTTTCGACTTGGTAATTTTTCCATGTAACTTAAACGACACAAAACTGTATCTGCCACTGCTCTGCGTGATGGAAACATCAATTTAAACCAATTTTCAACTGTATTCACCCGTAGCTTTTAAGGTTAAATCGTCAAAACGATGCCTTCAAACGCGTCAAGGGTGAAAACACCGACTTCAGATGAAGATCTTGTTATTGCGTTCGCAATTCATTTTTTGTTTTGCAATACGAATTCGTCGTGAAGGATTTTATCCTAAATTCAATTTTCTTATATTCAACATCGATCTTATATCGTCATCTGCGGTCTTCATATATACAGGGGTAAGCATTTCAAGCAAAAAATATGAATAAAGTGCGCTCGCATAAGGCAAATATATTATAATTTCGCCGAGAAACAGCAAATCTTCCCCGATTCGAGAGTCGATCGACCGCTATTAATCGAAATTACGACTAATTTGTAGCGCCCATCGCGCAATAACAACAACACATTAACTTAATATGCCGTTTCCTTGTTAGGTCCTTTTGCTCGGAGAGAGGGAGGCACCTTTAAAGCCATCTCCCGTCCGATGCTAATAGTTTGCTTTGAATCAATTGCGGCGTGATGCTAAGCCGACACGCGCGTGAAATATTACGCACGGACACGTCCTCGTAAAACGGTAACTACGGGAACGAGACCACGGGTAATTTTCTAGTCACGGACAGGTCGTTTTTCTGGTGTTGCATTCTCCTCTCTTCTCCTTCCGAACTCTCCCTCGACTCCTTCATCGGTCTATCCATTCTAATTTCCGACTCCACCCCCAATATCTCCGACACAATTTTCCCCAAAAAAGACCTCTCTTTCTCCCTCACACCTCCTCTCCTCCCCCTCCCCTCTCCCCTCCCCTCCCTCTCCTTCCCCCTTCTCTGTCTCAACTCGACCTCTAGAAAAAGATGAGGGACGAAAAAGTCTTTCCCTGCAACCTCCTCCCCACACCCTTTAACCCACAGCCATTACGACCCCTATTTTTGACCCCTCCCCCACAACATCCCACCCACCCCATACTCCAAACACTCGTCCTCCCCCTCATCTCGAAAAACACCGCCCAACACATTCCTGAGAAGAGGGACTCTCACCCAAACAACGACGGAAGACACCCCAAAACTCTCTTTCGGAAACGTTTTTCTCCCTACTTCCCCTTCCGTGGGTCCATATACGAGTCCTTCCGCCACTCTCCAGAAAGATTCCTTTCTCGACGTATTTGAGATATATAATGCCATCGCGTCACGCTCGCGTTGTAGATTTTTAATTTCCTTCGCGCGATAAAAACGGCAGGTTCCTTCGAGTTAATATGGTGTGCGGGGAAAATAGGTAAACGTATTCAGTTACCGAGGGCTGATTGATGCTCGCCGTCGCATTGCCAGGGTGCGGTATTCGAAATGCAAAGTTTATGGGCTCCTTTCGGTATTGATATTTCCGTTGATTAAGGGAGTAATTAGCTCATAAAAATGAAACCGCATGCTCACCATATAGTCACACGGTTATTTAAACAATACGCCAAAGCCTGGACGAAAACTTGAATACATTTATCCATCTAAAATAATTTAGCGGCTGTTATAGTGATTACGAAAAATTCACCGCCACTCCATTCATTACTTTATATGGCTGTGATTATCGCTAATTCCTCGGAGTTTTCCTCCAGATGAAAAAAAAATTTAAAAGGCTAAGAGGCCCAATAAATAAAAATAAAGCCACACAAATATAAGGCGGCGACTTCGATAAATCTCCTCGACTAGCCCGATCGTAAATCGTAAATTTTAAAGCCTCCACACAGACGTGCCGAGTGAAGCGAGAGTTTCATTTTAAAATTATTATTCTCTTCAAGTGCGTGACGCGAGAGTATCGGAAACCACAAACATATATCTCAATTTATGTACTGGGCTTCTTCCCCCCCCCCATTGCTTCAAATGCCAATACCATTAAAGCCACCTAATTTCCCTTATTCTTTTTCTCTCCCTCGTCAATCTCTCCCACAATCCTTCACGCCTCCTCTCCTAAGCACTTGTTCCTCAAGGACCAAGCACCTCTTCACATGAACGCCTTTGCTCTTTCTTTCGCACCACTCACATAGCGCCCTCTCCACTCTCTCTTCCACCCCTCCCTTCCTCTCTCCACCGCCCCACTCCCCCTCCCCGACCAGCACCAATTACCTCCTGCTTCCTCCCTTTACTGCCCCTATCTCCGACTCCCGAACGCACGTTTAAGTGTTAGAAACCGGCTACGATGCGAGCCGATAGGTTGCCAACGTATCCTTATCACGATCGGATGGACTTGGATGGCTTTCCTCGCCGATAGACTCCATAAGAGTGGTGAAGAACGTGAATAACTCGAATCGAAGCCTTTTTTATTTTAAAAAAATCCTTTCCATCCGCTGGGGTTTTTCTCCCCTAAAGTCTAATCTCATTCCCAAAGAAAAAGTTTTGTTCCCATCTTCCGTCGATAAACTAACGTATAATACTATCCTCAGCATGGCCGTTTTACCGCCAGGGCCAACATGGCCACGTCCTAGGGCCCGCTGTCGACAAAGGCCCGGCTGGCCCGATTTCAGATGGAATAGAAAACTTGAAGCCCAAAGGGCGCCAAACAAGAGAACAAAAAACAAATTTCAAGTCCACATTTTGTAAAGCATCATTTAATAACGCATTGCGAGTGAAGAACGGACTTTTTCGGCGATCGAGAAAGGCAAGAACTACTTGCGAAATGATTCCCAGCAGCCAAAATTATCAACTATCCGTTGAAAGCGAAAAAGTTCCAACATTAAACTGAATAATGATATAATAGATAATTTTGCGGTAGAAAAATCTACAGAAGTTCTTCTACAACTATAATTAAAATTTTTATCATTTTGCTGCGAGAATTTTCTCAATTTTGTCCTTGTTTGATAATTGTATACAAATATAATTTGTTCAAATGTTGAACTTAAAAAAAAAAACGATTTTACAGTAAATAACAATGATTTTATATGTTATTCTATTTCTTAATAATGCATTAAGGGGCCCACATTGTTGCTGCGGCCTAGGGCCCGTAAATTGGATAAAACGACCCTGATCCTCCAGGGCCTTTTATAATACAGATTTCTTTCGAAGAAAACACCCGTCTCTCATCGAACACTCCTCACAGCCCAAATCCTTCCTCTCTTTCACATAAATCTCCCTCCCTACCTCGTATTTCTCCTCTCTCTTCTCCCACTCCTCCAGTCTCTCCCACTTATTTCCTCCATCACACACTCTCTCCCTCCTTCCCCAACTTCCCTCTCCCACTCTTCCGACCCCATCAGCTGCAGATGCGCAACCCGCATTCTGTCGGACTTCGGCACCCGACCTCTACGATAGAGAGAGAGAGAGAGGGGGCACTCCGGAATACCCACAAGTCTCCTCCGCCCTCGCTCCTCCTCCTCCCCTCCTCTCCCGCTTCTCCCACTCCTGAGGGCCTACCCTCTTGTTGCCATGCCAATGGAGGAGGGTGTTGTCTGAATGGGTGTGGGCGGGGGACGGGTTTTTTTTTTCCTCGAACACCCTTTCTTTCTCTCTCCTCCTCTCTCCTCCTCTCTCCTTTCACCTTTTTTCGAAAAAAATAAATACGCGGGAGAGAGTGTGTAGATATTCGATCGCCGCGACATCTGCCCTCTCCCACTTTCCTAAGAACCCCCTTCTTCCCCTACCTATAAATAATATATTTTTTCATAGGGTTAGGAAAAGGGGTTTTTTTATCATGGGGGTGGTTGCGCGCGGAGGAGATTTCGATCTCTTCGACCAATCGTCGAGTCGCGTTGCGTCCGAACTTGTCGCGCGATTTTCATCGGATGTCGCACCCGAAGTGTGTGCGCGGTCCCCTCTTCCTTCCTTGCGTACGAGATGGAAACCCCTCTCAGGCGGCCGCCTGCGCTTTCGGGAAAAAAGCGGACGCTTTGAGAGGTTACCGCTTTTAAAAGGATATTTGAATGACGGGTTTGATGTTGTTCGGAGCCAATGTGGTTCCAGAATAAAGTGGCGCTTTGGAATGGTGACCACCTTAGAGGGGGTGGCTCTTTTGCCGTTTAAGTTTTTTTTAAGGAGCTAAGAAACGATCGCGAAATATACTGTGTGGTCCAAAAGTCTTTGAACACACTGAAGGTCGAATAAAAAAATAATTATGCATAGCAGGGACTCGCGTTTTGTTTCCATATAAAAAGTATATTACAGAATATAGTATTTGTTATGCATTGTTATTTTTTACCCGATGTTCAATTTGTTCGAGGACTTTTGGAGCTATCTATATTTTTTTATTTTGCGTGCTCATTAGAAAAAAATAATACATCTGTTATAGAAAGTTTAAGGAATTTGAATGACTCATTTCTTCCTCTTTTTCTTTCCAAGAAGGCTATGCCGTGTCAGGATCGCCCGTCTTCCTTTTTTCCGCAGAAGTAATATCACTATTTTTTTATCTCAGCTCATTTAACCACTAAGGTTCATCTATACTAAGATCTTAAGAACTGTTAAGACTCACGTTCAAACGCTTATGTACAACTATATAATACTTAGCATTAAATTTAACGTATTAAAAAAACCATTATCTTGTCCAGTAGTGCTGAGTAATTAAGCTTCTATTTGACTCAGTCGCCGCGAAGTTTTAACATTTACTATAATTATTTTACGATTCTTATTAAGGAGTACTCATCTACGCGCACGTGTCCGTCATCGGTGGACTGTGGAATTTATTTATCGCAGAAGGCATTGCTTGTAAAACATATTTCTTGGCAATTGGCCTATCAGAGAATGACATTCTCGCTAGCACTCCAATCTCCCTATCAGCTTAAGATTTTTCCTACAGTCTAACAATAGCCTCTCATAAATCATCCTTAAATTTATTTTTAAGTGTGATATGATCTGATGGATTCGCAAACACTTCGGCCATGGATAGTTTTCTTGGAATAGAGCACAATGTAAAATGTAATCAAGATTTATTTTTACAAGCGTCTGTGTGATTTAACCCTAATCCTACCAGGCTGTGACTTAGAGACACATTTGAATTTTTATTCATGATTATATCTACAAATAAATTCATTTGGCACGGAGACTTTGTTTGTTCTATTATTTTTTATTTCTACAGAAATGGACGCCATTAACTTTTTTTATCTCTTTGTGTTTCATTTATATAATACCGAATATAAAATCCCTACGCAGACTACCAGGATGTGACCCAGGGACACAGTGACACAGTGTAAAGAAATAGTCTTTTTTTAGTGCCTGGTTTTGTTGATCTAAATTATATACTAGGTACTAAGTCACTGGGTGTGGAGTGAGTAGTACAAATGCGTTGATCATTTGATGTTCTGTCTGCATGGGATGAAAGTAATTTTATCATTGCAATATCAAGCATAGGAGTTTCGTGGAGGAGAAATTATGAAGATATATATTTAAATCATTCCTCTATGTAATAATGTTTAAAATTTTATAAAAATATATGTCTAGAATAAAAAAGAAATCTCATGTAATCATGCATAGTGTGTGAATAATAAAAATAATGTCCTAATGAATCATATCTTCAAAATTTGTCATGTGTGTCTCTAAGTCACACCCCGGTTATTAACGTCAATGAGTAGGATTAGGGTTAAAAGGACAATGCACAAAAATCAACTGTGGAACACTTGTTTTCTAATTTGTGAAATGGTCCTTAAATTCCTAAACGGGATTATGAAATTAGGCTGGAGAACGCTTCACTGCCAAACATCTGCGTTTATGATTCGCGAGAAACCCTACAGATTCGGCCGCTCGTCGTAAACACCGTAAATGTACTTCATTAAAAGAAGCAACGCTTATTATCTGCAAGCATTCCATCATGCAACTCGAGAATTTTACGTTTTCTTGATTCTTAGATCCCGTTAACCAAATGCATGCTTTCTCATTTTATCCGAACTAAGTTCCGTCGGAGATTTTCGACACCGTAATTCCAATTAAGGTGCCAATACACGGATATCGAGTCTAATTAGCAGCTCAAGACCCCCATTCCTGTCAACACCGCCACGTTTCTCGTGGTGACGACACAGCGAGGAGAGGAGATTGATAAATTCGTTCGAGTTTGACATCGATGCCGGGAAACCGTCTCAATTGACGCGATCTTGAAACTTGGAACCGGGTCCAAGTTGGGATGGGGAGGTTCATACGCAATTATATGCCGGATAATGAACGGAATTCGCCCGCTCTGACTAACGAAATTCATGCGGAGTATCTACCTGACATACTGCATTATTTCAAAAACAAATTAAAAATCCTTCACCTTTCAGTGATAATCAGCTAATTATCTCAGAGAGATAGAATACATTTGACATTTTCTCCCATAGATTGTGTTAATTTAAACTAATATAACAGAGTATTGTAAATCTTACTGGCGGAAATGTCTAAAAAAAAGTTTCGCGCGCCGTAAAAAACCTACGGTGCCGGGGTTTAAGAATTTCGCTCTTCAGCTGTTTTGTCGCCCACTCCCTCGATTGGAAAAGCTTTGTTTGTTTTGCGTTTTTGCGCTTTTCGATTGTTCCGGAGGGTGCTATCTCCAGGAAGAAAGAGAGAGAGAGAGAGAAAGGGAGAGATATCTCGGTGCATAGTCGTGAATGGTTAAGAAGACGTGGACGACCCTTTGATAGTTTTTTCATTTTTTTTTGCGAATAAATAGACCGCCGGACGAAGGAAAATTTCTCTCTACTTCGTTGCATCGCTAGGGACGACGATAGACACCAGCCAATCGAAACGGTTCGTTATCGATGAACAATATATACGATATCGATTCGAGAAAGGGGGAGGGAGAGAGATCGAAAGTTCTTTATCGATGTATCATTTTATAAGAAATTTTTATTCTTATTTTTTTGTTGGAGACGACGATAACGTGATTGTGAAACATAATTCGAAATTTGATCACATGGATTTTTTTGTGTCGGATCTATTACTTCAAAAGACATTCTCATGATTAATGACGGTTATTGTTGATTTTAAATCCATATTTCGACTTTCAACAAGCATTTAATATGACTTCTAAAGTTCTTTAGAATAATAATTTAATGTTAAATGTCATCATATGCTTTTGAAAACGTCGTTAGCTACTACATAATCAATAGCATAAATGCGATCCAGATTCGATAAAAAGGAAAGTGACAGTTCATTAGTTACATCGTTCGCCATCCCCTTTAGCCCTGGAACCAGACGGTTAAATTTTTATTTGATCTCCCATATCTTGGGGTCTGGCGTACCCCATGATATTTCTGCAGGGTAGCGTGGGAAAATATCGAAGCAATGAACAGATAAAAGTTAATTCTAGTATTATGATTTGCATTGAAAGATTTGGAACACCGCTTATGCACTCACTCAACTGAGCAGTCCTGGCATGCCAATGAACGACGGTTCATTACGCGCATGCCGCAGCAATCTAAATTGGAGACGGGGTCTGTCAGACCACGCCATCTGGCTCCAGGGTTAAGAGTTTCGTTATGCTCATAAGACGCAATCAGCGGAAAGTATGAACGGCAAAATGGATTCCCAATTTCGTGACAACTTGAAAGCACCGAAGTTGAATTGGCGATTGACTCCTCGGTTAGGCATTTTCGTCAGTGTGTCGAAAACGGTCAGATACGAAACGTATAGCTCGTTACAGATCGGAAGATAAACCTCGTTTTCGCCATTCTTTTTTTTCAACATGGAAGAAGTTGAGCTTTGTGGAACAGAATTTTCATCTGTCAAGAGTTTATATTCGGTCGAGAGAAGATTCAGACTCACTCCATCTCCGTCAGAAGAGTGAGAAAGAGATAAAAATCCCAATTTCAATCTCCGATACAAGGTCGAGTCGGGGTTGGGAGGTCTTCGGAACTTCGCGATTCCTCGAAACGCGATAAAAGAATGAGATGGAGGGAAGTGCGGAACGAAACGATATCTCGTTCCGAGACAATGTTTACGTTGCTAGCGAACATGGATTTTCTTAATTTTCCTCTAAAGAGTCCCGCTTTTTCTCTTTCCTTCTTGGCAAGCATTTTTGTGAACATGAATTCTACTTGCCGGGCAGATATTCTACCACTGAACTACCGCAGCAGAATAATTCTTCCGTTTCAGGACGGAAATGTTTCCTTAGGTTTCCAAATTTTCCAACATTCCAACTTATGCCTGTAGCATAACGATCATCATCATCATTGGTTGTCTGACCGTAGACAGGTCCGTGATTATTCATGTTTAAACCTGGTTCTCCATATACTCCTATTTTCCGCTGTCCTCCTCATATCTTGATAACTCTCTTTCCATTTCAAATCGTCTATCAGCTGAAACCTTTTTCTACCTCTTTTCCTTTTCACTTTCTCCATAGGGGAAAGTATTGTATTCATGAAAAAAATCGAGTTCGAGATTACAACGGAAATACACGTTTTGAGGTCCCCTGAACACGTTTTGACCATTTTCTCTATGATGTCTGTGTGTGCGTGATAGCTTTTTGTGGGTGCTCTAACTCAGAAACTGTTAATCAGGTCAACACGACATTTTATATTTAACATTTTTATGAGTCACAAGAACTGATTAGTTTTTGGTAAAAAACGGTCGACAGGAAGTGGGTGTTTATTCTTGCCACTTATCCGTTATTTTAAAATATTTGCTTTAATATTTGATATATCTAAAAATGTATCAGAATAAATATCGTAGGAAATTTAATTTTCTACAACCGTTGTTTGAAACATTTTTCCATATAATGCATTGTTTAAGAGATATCTTATATATTTAGCTGCCACCACCACGCCACCTACCGACGACTACTGTTAACAATTGACGCTTAGTTACCTCTTAGTAACGCTCTTTTTATTTCCTCAATTGTTGGAGCTTTGTGACTATATCCAATATTAGAAGGCTATGGTTTGAGTTTATTTTTCCATCTAGTTTTCCTTCTAACACGTCCTTAATCATATATGTACATATATAAGGATCATATGTCCATTAATTCCATATACCGTATATACTCGTGTATAAAGCGCTCTCATGTATAACGCGCACCCATACTTTTTGCAAAAAAACCCCGTCTTTTTCATATATCCTGTGCATAACGCGCACCCTAGATTTGAGAGGTTTACGAACAAGATTTTGAACTGTATTGCCATGTTAGGCATTAACTAGAGTACCCTAAATAAATAAACAAATACCGACCCTTTCCGGGTAACGCAAGACTAGACTTACGCAAATCCGACTTAATGTAAAAACCTCCGAAAATTAATATTTTAAATCCGACAATTCCGTGTTGCGAAAATTTGCTTACAAGGCAAAACGCTTCAGGCTTAAAAGTCAAATGTTGAACGAAGTTTAAACAAGTCAAGTTATTTTAAATTTATCAAACTACACGTAACAATTATTTACCGAATATTGAATACCTAGAGATAATTAATGACAGTATTTGATACGAAAACTTAAATACCGTTCCGTATCGCGGTCGGCTTCTTCGCATTGTTATTTGGCGCTGAAGATGATGAGGATGACGAATTTTATGGATTTTAAATTACTTACATCGTTAATAATACATGATATATTCATTAACTAAAATAATCATTTCAATTTGCGTTTATTATAAGTTTATAGTCGGTTTGTAATATTTGGAGAGGATGGAAATACAATTGTAAGGAAGTAATAAGGTGTTTTGTAGGTTTAATAAATACATGTATAAACTGGATTATCGATAATTAGCGTGGTTTTCTATCAATTCATCCAAAAAGTGAGAATCTGGTGCGAGGTAGGTACACTTCAATTTTTTATTTTAACCGCAGAAAAGTGTTGCCCGTGTGTAACGCTATCCTCTACATTTTGACCTAAAAATTTGGTCTTCAAGCTGCGCGTTATACACGAGTATATACGGTATTTATAATTAGACTATCTCTCCATTAGCTTTGTCGTTGTTTCTGTCTGTCTGTCCGTCCCCCTATTAACTTTTGATCCAATTGACCAATTTTCATGAAACTTCGTGGAAATCTCTTGTTTCATGGGCCGAGCTCCCGATGATAGTTTTGTTGCGAAGATCCTTCCCATTTGATTTACATGGGAAATCTGAAATCCATCGCGCAGGGTAATATTCTCTTGCACATTAAAATATCTTAGAATTGTAATATTGGGACGTGTTTTGTACTATTCTCTGAGGAAAGGAATGAAGATTTTAATTTTTATCGTAGAATGTTGCTCATCGATTGTATTTCTTAGAATTTTACGTAAATACTGGCGACTTTGCAGTTTTTATCACTCATTACGAAAGTGTTGCCATAGCAACCACTATTGTTGGACTCAGATATTGTATATTCTAATACGTACACGCGTTATTTTTGCTACACAAATACGCGTGATCAATTTAATATTCCGTTCGAATGTATGTGTAGTATTTTATAATACTAAATTATGAAATTTGGCAACACAAAGAGTTACATGTCCGCAATGACTTTAAAGATACCAAAGCCAATATAAGTATTAAATAAATGATTACATGGAAAGTAAGCATCATAAGTTCTTGTTTCTCTCCTGTTTCCAAATTTCCAACATGAGTGTATTCTTCTTAAAGCTCTGCCTCTGGTATATCTGGTCCGGGGGTTGTGATATACTGACTTCATGAGAGGTGGCGGACGAAAATGTATCGTCTCATAATAAGAGAAAATCAGTAAATATAAGGTAAAATGTGTCACGGATTGCGAAATAAATCATCACTTAATCCAATCACTTTCTCGGTGTTCATTAACGCGCGCGGCAATGCGGTTAATTGGGCGGGCGAATTGGGACTTGTGGCATAAATGGGCATCCATTTAAGACAAATTTTGGAGTATGAAATAGGAGGAAGAGTTTGGCCACCTGGGTGTTACCCGCAAGGACAATCTCAGCCACGAAAATTGACTCGAAAGAAGATCCTGGCGTCGACAACATTCTGGAAAGGGCTAAGGACAAGATATACCCATCTCTCGTTTTGCACGGTACATGCGTACATGGGCAGACCGTGTATAGCGAAACCGTGCAAAGTGGGACAGGTTTCCCCATAGGAATACACGAGGTAAAATTTTTAAGCGCCATATTGATTCCAACGAGCAACAGTTTAGTTATATTTTATTCGAGATTGCTTCCTTTATTCTTCCACATATCCATTCGAGTCGTACTGAAACATTTTATGAATTTTTAACGATTGGAGACCGTTCCGAAACCGTGCTAAAGTGAAACTGAAGGTCGAGAAATTCGAGATAGTTCTCTAAAGTGAATACCGTGCTAAACCGAAAACCTGCAAAGCGGAATCGCGCAATTCGAGGGAACTGTGTGATCCGTCACGTTAAGGAGACAGAAAAGCTGTAACCCGGAAACTAATTTAGGAGAAAAATAAGCAGAGGCAGCGCAATCTGAATTTTAATTTTTGCACCTCCTTTTCGCATAACGACAGGTAAGCTCGACTCGCCTCGATTAAGCAAAGAAAATGGCATGCTTCACGTCAAGTAACAAGTGCCAAATTTCTTGGATTTATCGCCACTATCCCTGCAGAATTCCGCGAAGTTTCCCTGTGATTAGAACTCTCCGTAGCGTTGAAAACAATTTATTTCATTTTTCGATATGCAGCAGTCTCCGCCTGATAGCTTATCATCTAAATATCGTAAAGTTTCCTCTTTCATTCACAATACAAGCAGCAGATTGTAAGCTAAGTTGCTATACTCTTTTGGTCATTGGGATGATTATAAGCTGCTCACTTTTGAATTGACGTTTTAGGGTGTTGATATATTTGTTTACGCAAACAAATATCTGCCAGAGAGAGTGTAGTGAAAAAGAGTTACAAGAGGAATTTCAGACGACTTTAGTAGATGCGTATCTAATTGGCGGCGTTTCTCATAACAGCCGACGCATGTTATGGCTACTGCCAATTATAAATGCTTCTTCTTGAATTCCCAAAAATAAACAAAACAACTCAGGCAGTTACCCTTAGAAACCTTCAAGTTGTTTGGCTTATCTGTCGTGGGAAGTTGCCAGCTCTGCATCAAATCGAACATCTGTTGGCCGGATTGCGAGATATTGTCTTCCGAGTATCTGGGTCCGCGGAAATGTCCCGGAAGGAAGCTTGAAACGTGTTTGTCTTCGGTGGAAACTGCGCAGACGGAAAAAGAACCAGAACAAGTTCCGCACTTGGAGGGACGCACTTTCTCAAAAAAGGAAGGCAGCGCAAATAGAGATTAACGAGTAAATCCTTTAACTTAGGCAGCCACGAAGGAGGCGATTAAAGCAATTTCATCTGCAAAGCAGCCGCCCTCAGCGGAAATTCACCGATCTTTCATTCTTGTTTGTTGCGTTATTTGTTCTGAATATTTTTTATAACATTTCATCATACGGCTGCAGCAGTTACCTTGGCCATCGATTATTTTTTACGATAATTGAGTTATTTAATGGGGGTAGGGGTAGTGATTAGATAATATGGTTGGACCATGACTCCACGGACCAATAAAACTCATTTTCGTTTACTGTGACGAAGACATGTTTTTTGCCTGCTGCTGTTAAGTTGAGCCGGAAAAATAATTTGATAAATGCTTCAAGATAGTCAGGATAGAGGATAGTATAACATAGTGTATTCGGTTTTTAGAGAGGCACGTTTACAAATCCGTATTTTTATTTTTTGATGTATTTTAGATATGATGACGCAGCAAAATTGAAGTCTCACCACTATTCGGTAGACTACGAATCGAATTATCAATAAAACTAATATTTTAATCTTCATCCGGGACTGGAATATCGGAAATTATATTGTATATCGATTTTTATAATCTTTTTCGCAGATTGTAATCGAAGGAGGTTTGCTCACGGAAGAATTGCGATTAAACCTCCCAAAGTTGAACTTTAATGCCAAGAGTTTTCGATTGATCGATAGTTTTAGTCGTCCGATTCGACTATAAGCCAAAGAAGCCAAAGCCATTCATTTCGATTAATCGAACCAAGCAATTTTTTATAACTTGTTTTAGGGATCAAGCTGTAAAGTTATACAGTTTCGACTATACATACCAAAGATAATCCCATTTTCGTAGAATCGAATTATATATCGATGTTGCTCCTGTTTCGATAGTATCTGTTGGTTCGATACCCCGACAATCTTAATTTTTTTTTCGAACAAATTGCGATGCCGCATGACTGTTGTTTCAGAATGCTCGGCGCCTTATGATCGAACGACGATTGGGGCAGCGGTCTCTCGGTCACGACACGAGTCCTTTTGACAAATGACTAGCGCCCTCGCACGAAGAAATCCACTTCCGGCCTCCTCCCGAAAGACGATCGACTGATTCTCCGAAGCGAATGCTTCGAGATAACGCAGATAGCGTTCTCCGAATAGGCAAGCAGACGGAAATCTCTTCTCGGAATTATGTGTCGGGCGTGCCGGATAATGCATTTTGCTGGACGCCGTGAGATCTGCAGCGAAAAATTTGTGAATCGCCTCGGATTCGAAAGAAGAATGCGCCTAATCTTTAGTCGGGACATTTTTTCATATCTGGCAATTTTGAAAGCTATAAAAGCAGTAAAAGCTGAGAGGGGCTCAATCGAAGATTAATGGGATAGTAAAAAACCAAACAAAACGACTTAAAACCAAAGCATTGGTATGAATAAGAAACCGCTAAGGTAAGACATTATGCTTCCGCACTTTAGCTGGCTTCCTCAGCTGTTGTGATAATTACGTTATCAGTCTCCATTTAAAAGTCGCCGTTCTCACACAATCAATCATTACTCGAATAAGCAATTAGGTAATGCGATAAACTTACGAACTGCTGATTCCCTCTTGTCTGCGCGCAATGGATATCTTTTTTAGTAAGAGGTAGTGCAATGAATAGCTGGTCAGTTTCAAAAGTTTAGGAAGAAAGGTAGTCACCTTTTCATACACAAAAAGTCTGGGATATGACTTGATTTACGAAAACATGGAATTTATCGCACTTTAGAAACGAATTAACGATTGCGATTTTATTTTAAGTTTCCGCCGTATTCTCATGTAAATAATGGAAGGACGGCTTTCATATGAACATAACCAATCGGTCGGATCGTCCATCCGTTGCCTTGGTGGCTGAATAACTTTGGAGTGATCGCTCGGCCCCAGCGGTTAAGGATATACCTGTGAAATTTGAGAATTACTTGACCTAAAATATTTCCTTAATGGTATTGAATTAAAATCTCCTAATTGATTCGATATGATTATGATATATATGAGTGATCATATAGTAAATTATTCTTCCGTCTAAAATTCAAGATCAATGCGTAATTATGTCTCGGTAGATAAGTTAATCGATATTATTTAACGTTTTCTTAAACATTTGCGCTAATTTGGCCTAAACAACTCTGCACACCTCGATTTTAGCCTGCAAGAAAACGCAGCTTTACAATATCCTGCATCGATATTTTGTGAGATGTTACTGAATGCCAGCACCGAAAAAAATTTCCAAGTTTCTCAAAGGACGTTTTTTTCCTTAATGCGTTTACTTAAGGCTTCTCAAATATTCAAACTTCCTACCCCCAGACCACCGAAGCCATTTCAGCGCGCAATATACATCAAACTAACCGTTTTCTCTACCCGCGGGCTTGTTTACATGTTGTACGAGGTCGAAATATCTGCGAGCACTTGATGGAATAAAAGAAAAGGGCACGCCTTACCCAATCTTGCATCTCCAAACCCTCTGCAGCATTTTAAGTCACCTCTGTCCTTTTCCCATGGAAGAAGAAAGGACACTTGGCAACATCGCGGAAGCCCTACCGACAAAGAGAGCTTGAGAGCTCTTATATCGCCCGAACGACCCCTTCGATTCCTCCCAAACCTCCTTCCTTTCCCTCCCTCAATCCCTCTCTCTATCTCGTACCTTCAACCCTTCACTCCCCAGCAGAAGAAGACCGCATCAGGTGGCGACTGCCTAGTCAGAGGTTCTCAAACCGAGATGACATGGATGGCTTCCGGGGAGAACCGCCCTCCTCCTCTCCCCCCCCTTTACCTACCGTTTCCTTTTGGGTGGGCGGGAACGTGTCTTTTGAGGTCCGTTGTAGACCTCCTTCTGATAACTACACCCAGGGGGCAGACATTCCCGCCCCCCCCCCTAGAAGCAGTCACCATCCCTTTACCCTCATCGTGTCTTCACCTTCAACGCCCGATTTCCATGTGATCTTCCCCCACCCATATCTCTCCTCCCTATCTCCCCTCCTCCCTTCTTCCCCCTCCTTCCTTCTCCATTCTTTTCCCTCCTCTCCCTTCTCCTCTCTCCTTCCTCCTACTCCCTTTCGCCTCAATCTCTCTCGGTTCTCACCATCATCCACCCTCCTTCCACTCTCTACTATCTCTCTTCCTCTCCTCCTTTCCCCTCTCTCCTATTCCTCCTCTTTTCCCCGTACTGCTCTCTCCCGTCTCCTCTTCGCTCCCTCCTCCTCGCCCCCTCATCCCCTCTCCCTCCTCCTCTCTCCCCCTCCTCTCCCCATTCTCCTCTCCGCCTCCTCCTCTCCCCCTCCTCCTCTCCCCCTCCTCTCCCTCTCCTCTCCTCTCTCCAATCTCCTCCTCTCCCCCTCCTCATCGCCTTCTCCCTCTTTCCTCCTCTCTCCTCTTCCTCCACCTTCCTGTTCTATTTTTCTGCTCCCCTCCTTCCTTCCCCTTTAGGAGCCTGTTCCCGAAAACCCCGCGTCGTTAAACCAATCGAAATGAATGTCACTGTCACGACCCAAGGAGGATAGCTAAAAAAGAAGGGAAATCCTATGTTCTCGCGGAAGTGCCCTATAAAAGGAGAGAGAGAGAGTAAGAGAGAGGGGAAAGGAGAATTTTTAAGGGCTGCGGGAAGAAAAGGGTAAAAGTCGCTTTGTGAGCGCCATCTTCTTCCTCTTCCTCCGTCGACTCCTTTGTTTTACGCTTCTTATCTGTCTGTGACGGAGGACTGCTGACTGCCGATGAGAGAGAGAAAGAGTGGAAGGAGGATGTGCGAGAATTAGCGGGAGAGAGAGTTTGAGAAGAGGGAAGGGGGAAAAGAGGAAGAGGAATAAAACGAGAAAGCAAAAAGTTGAAGAGGATAGGAAACATGGAGACAGAAAGAGAGAAGAGGAAGGAAACAAAAGAAGGGGGGAAATACAACCGAGAGAAGTCGGAAAGTTCCACTGCAGACCGAGAATCTAACCCGGTTTCTCGACTTGCCGGTCGGATGCTCTACCGTTGAGCTGCCGAGGGAGGCATTTTTTTAACGTTCTCAGAAGTGAAGAGATAGTGAGAAAAGAGAAAGGAAAAGAGAAGAAGAATTATTAAGAAAAACAGGAACAGACAGAAGAGGAAGGAAAAGAAAAAGGAAGAGATAGAATTAGTTGCACGAAGAGAGAAAGGAGTATACAGTGGAAGATATAGAACAAGACATAAAGAGGGATGCATAGGAAGAAATAGAGGAAGGGTGATAGGAAAAGGGAGAAGAGACCGGCACAGGAAAAATTTAGACGACAAAAGAAACAGGAATAGAAGGAGAAATAAATAGGTAGGATATTCGAAGGGAGAGAAGAGTAGAATAGAGAGAGGGGAAGTGTCGGGAGAAATTGAATGGAAAATTTCGAGGAAGAGAGAGAGAGATGAATAAACAGAGGAATGCAGAGATAGAAAGAGGGAAGAGATAGAGAATAGTAAAGAATGCAGAGAAAAATTAGAGGTATGGAGAAAGATTAAGAGAAAGGCAGAGTAAAAGGGATATCGAGAGAGGACAGAATGAGGGTGAAATTCATCTTGGAACAGAAGGAGAGATGGGAGAGGGAGAGTGTGAGAGATACTGGAAACGGGAGAGATTGACAGTGTGAGAGACGGATAGAGAGAGAGAGAGGGATAGAGAGAGAGGGAGGGGGGTAGAGAGGGGGGATTAGAAAGGGAAAGAGCGATGCACCCATTTGCTCTTTTGCTACGAGTTGCTCTTATTTATTTGGTTGGCCATCCGGAAAGGGAACATTCGTTCCAGATACATTTCAGAAATGATAAAAACGATCGCGAGTAAGCCACTGAGCGAGGCCAAACTGCGAGCGGGAATAAGGGGTTTGCGGGTGGGAATATGGCGGGTGTTGATGGAGGTGAGAGGGAAAAAGAGAAAGAAAAAAGCCCGTGAAGAACATATGCATCATTTGATGATTCTGAGAGGAAAAGGGAAAATATTTGAGGTTTCGAGAAGTTATTCAAAGACTTGATCTTTGCGAGGAAAATCTCCAACTGACGAAGTTTCAAGGAACATGCGTGTTGTTTTGGTTTGTCGGGAAATATGGTTGTTTTTTTACGCGGAAAGGAAGATACGTCGCAGGTGGCATTCTTTCTAGTACGATTAATTAAATTAATGGCTTGAATAAATTTCGAACTCGGTATTAAACATTTCTTAAAAGAAAAAAACCAAAATAACTATGTCGTGATACCACGATTGCGACAGTCCATACGTAGCCTGGAAAAAATAAGCATAAAAAATAGCAATTGCAAATATTATATTAATTAATTTTTACGCCCACAAAAATATTGTTTAAGGGATATTACACGGATAAAATATAATGGAAAACGACGCAAACATGGACAAGAGTAGTATACAAGAACTGAAAGCAAATCAGCATGTCAGATCGTCTGAGTGAATTATAAAATTTTAATACAAAATCGTCGTTTTGTCCAAAATATCAGCCGTCGGTTAGGTCGCATTTAAATAACACCGCCAATCGCCTAACTAAAAAAAATTAAATTCACCGGGGAGAAAGGAGGCGTATATACCTTTTAGAATCTACTATCTGCGGATCACAACTGATGACGGCTGCTTGGCACCAGAAGTGAGAAACTCGTTCCCCCATTCTTTTTTATGGTTATGTAACAGGCATGGTTTTTAAGTTCGATCGTAGGGATAAGGACTCGATAACTCTCTTTTGAATCAATTACCTGTTCGTGTTTTCACGACAGAACAAAATCGATGTTTCCCGTCGCGAAATTACTTCTTAAAATTTTTTTAAAATTAAATGCTCATACTCGCGTGAAATGTTCGACTCGACCAATTATCCGCTAATTAATCGGTTATGGATAATTAAATTAATCAAATTTCTCGTTTTAATTGACAATGAGGAAGTGCTGAAAATCTCCAGCGGAGTTGAGGCTTAATCGTGGCAATTTATTCGAAGCAAAGGTTAGTCGAGAGTGATTCTGAATTACGGGAAACGCAGAAGAAGGAAATCGGAAGATGTCAAAGGTTAAGAAAAAGATTTTATGGTTTTCTTAAAAAAGAACGGGACAGTCTCGAGGGAAGTCGGCGAGAACGGTAAGGAGATGTATACGTAGATGTCCAGAGGTTGATGAACCGGGGCGGGACATACCGGAAGGTAGAGAAAGCTCCCTCGGAGAGGCCTTTCCTCCCCTTCTCAAGCCGAGCAAATTGATAAGGCGATCTACAAAGATTTCAATTAAATGTGCTGCGAGCATAATACGCTATGCCGGAAGTCATTACTTCAACCGTCGGAATAGGATTTATATACTTTGAAGAGCAAAGACGAATACATTTGGCGTTTTAGTTCATATATATGTCAATGTCTAACCTGAACAACAGAAAAGAAAAAATATCGATAAAAACCTTATATGACGCAGTGGCATAACTAGAGCGCTAGGCAAGATCGATGGTCCCTCTCCACCTCCGCTCCAACAAATAGTACATATGTTCAGTTAAAATTGAAACCCATTGTAGAACATACCAAGTTGCACTTATTATCCAAATAACTGGAATATGCCGAAATACTTATTAAATTACTCTGTCCAAAAATAATGATTGATATGAAAGTCATTCATAAATTAGGATAAAAAAGAGAAATTGCTAAAAAATCTTTGTTTCTCTATATTCCGGAAAAAATTGAGGCCTTCCCCCAGGGGCTCCCGAGCCTCTGGGCCTGTGGCATTTTGGCCGCCCACGCCACCCAAATGTTGTGCTAATGATATTAAGTGTGCATATTTCCGGTTGAGTCTATAGCATATTTGCTGATCCGACGTGATTAGCTCCCAGAGGTTAAATAAAACACTCTATACATTCCTCTGGAGTCGATGTACGACCATGTATCATGCATTTTTGTTCAGAAAATAAATGTTTCTATTATTCAAGTTCTTACGGATATTAAAAGAAAATTTTACCACTTTATCCTGCTAAGTGATATCATCCACCAAATTGAAATTGCCTAGAAGAGGCATGCCAAACTCGAAGAGCCATCGAGGCCACATTAAAACAATGGATGTTATGGTAGGGCCGCATTAGGATTGCAATCGTTTAATGAGGGGCAGAGTTGGAAAACATATTTTTTCTATAAGATTGCATCGTTTTGCAAAAAACCATAATTTATAAAACGTGTTCTATTTTACCTCAATAATTAAGAAAAAGTTATCTTTTCACAGAAATAAACTATTTATATAAAACATCAAACAATTTAATTGTCATAAAAATTCGCATTCGGGTTGCACTAAGACACGGAAGGGGCCGCATGTGGCTCGCTGATCGGATCATGCCTGGCCTAGAACCATCAAAGTTTTCGTCGTATAAAAACGCAAAAATTAACGTATTATTACTTTCATTTTTCAATACAATTCAAACCCACAAATTTTGCATTACGAATTTTTCTATAGGAAAAGACGGTCGCGTAACATTTCGAGGCTATAAAAAAAACGCTCGAACATGATTTTCCGTTTCATCGCACGCATAAAAAGGGCACTTTAAAACTATAAATGGAATCAATACGCATAGCAGGAGATAGGTACCAGTTCCGTCAGCGCCCTCACAAGTCGGCGCTCTTACGTTGATTTTTGTGCAAAACGGAACTTCTGTTATTTTTTCGCCCACCCAGAGCTTCGATTTATTGAGTTACGACCGCGAACCTGAAGCAAGTCTTTCGAAAACATCCAGGAAACGCGCGCTCGCCTCAAAAACCCATCTCTTCACGTAGCGGATGTATCGGGGATATTTGCGATTTTTTTCTTTTCGAAGGACGAACCTCGCATATCGCAACCAGAAGGACGCATTTAATTTCGCTTTCGATTCCGAGTCCCTCCCTCTCTCTCTCTCGATTACCCGCGGCAGACTCGGCCCAAGGACGGGTACGTGGCGCATAAACGCAGAACGTCTTCATGAAATACTGCATATCCAACGGGAAGGATAGGTAGAGAAAGATGGAGAGACAGTGAGAGAGAAAAGGGGTGAGAAAAAGAGAGAGTGAGAAAGAGAGAAAGGGAGAAAGAAAGAGAGAGAGAATGAGTGAGAAAGGGATGGAGAGAGATACAAAGAGAAAGGGAGAGAAAGAGAGAGAGAGGGAATGAGGGAGGAGAGAAAAGTAGGGAGAGAGAGTGAGGAAGAGACAGGTAAAAAGAGAACGGGGTGATATAGAGAGGGAGTGAGAAAGGGAGAAAGTGATGGAATGAGAGAAAGGGAGAGAAAGAGAGAGGGAATGAGGGAGGAGAGAAAAGTAGGGAGAGAAAGTGAGGAAGAGACAAACAAAAAGAGAGAAAGGGTTAAGATAGAGAAGGGATGAATAAGAAAGGGATACAAATGTAAAAAGAGAGAGGGAGTTGGAGAAAAAGGGAGCAAGGGAGAGACAAATAGACAAACGGCTTTATTGGGGCTAAATTGAGACCATCGGGTCCCCTCTCACATTTCACCCGTCGTTACAATACACATTCAAGCATAATGCATCAGTAGGTCATTTCTGCGTTACAACGTCAAACTAGAGCAGAGATACCATTTGTGGGAAAAATTCTAGGATGAGCCAAGCTAGGTCAACCTACGCAACAAAACACCCACGAAGAGAAGGGGATAAAAAACCTGCGAAAATCTCCATAGAATGTATGCACATGGAAAATCTACAATATGGTACAAAACATTGGAAAACGACATAAACAAACGTTAGAAAGTTAAATAACAAAGCATCTTATGTAGTTAATAAAATATGAGAAAAAATGAGAATCGGAAAATTAATACAGTCAAAACCCGATTTAGCGCCACCTTTTGTTCATCACTGACATTGACGTTAAAGCGGTGATGGTGGTAAATCGAGGTATACATAAAATGTTCAAAACGATTCATGAGCGGTATAGTGGGAGGTGCTAATACGGGGATTGACTATACACATAATATACAAGGAGTGAGAAAGAGGGTATGAGAAAGTGAGGGGGTGAAGTATAGAGAAAGGGAGTGAGAGAGAGAGGGAGTGAGAGAGAGGGAGTGAGAAAGAGAGGGAGTGGGAGAGAGGGAGTGAGAGAGAGAGGGAGTGAAAGAGAGGGAGTGAAAGAGAGAGGGAGTGAAAGAGAGAGGGAGTGAGAGAGAGGGAGTGAGAGAGAGAGGGAGTGGGAGAGAGGGAGTGAGAGAGAGAGGGAGTGAAAGAGAGGGAGTGAAAGAGAGAGGGAGTGAAAGAGAGAGGGAGTGAAAGAGAGAGGGAGTGAGAGAGAGGGAGTGAAAGAGAGAGGGAGTGAGAGAGAGGGAGTGAAAGAGAGAGGGAGTGAGAGAGAGGGAGTGAGAGAGAGGGAGTGAGAGAGAGGGAGTGAGAGAGAGGGAGTGAGAGAGAGGGAGTGAGAGAGAGGGAGTGAGAGAGAGGGAGTGAGAGAGAGGGAGTGAGAGAGGGAGTGAAAGAGAGAGGGTGAGAGAGAGAGGGAGTGAGAGACAAGGAGTGAGAGAGAGGGAGTGTGAGAGAGGGAGTGAGAGAGAGGGAGGGAGAGAGAGGGAGTGAGAGAGAGGGAGTGAGATAGATAGATAGATTGATAATCGTCTTTATTCGGGCGAAATTTAGACCATAAGGTCCATTCTTACATTTAACCCTTCGTCAATATAATAAATATAAAAAATGGTAAAGTAAGATATTACAATACGCATAACATAACAAGTATATACCTAAATCATACAGAGTAAAAAAATATATATAAAATTGAAGACAGATTAGAGATTGTGGGGAAAACCTAGGTAAAACAGGCATGTCCTCCCTAGTAAAACCCACGCAGGAAAACACCCACTGAGAAGGGGGGTGTGAAAAACCTGCGAAAACCCTAGATAGTGTGCATATTATAATATAGTAATACAACATTAAATGGAAAGGAGTATGTACAGTAAGTGTTCGTATATACAGCATCGTTGTATACCGTCATAAAAAATACATATATAGGTATTAACGTAATGCAAACCAAGAAATATAATACAATAATTAGGCAGAATAAGATGAAATATACTTGAAATATATACAATGAATATGGAGATTGTTGTTGGATCATGCATAACATAAGAAAGAAGGAAATGATATAAAATTACACATATGATATAAAACAATACATAATAAAATAAAGTAATACGAAATAGTATAAAACAATACAAAATGATATAAATCAGTATAAAATAGTATAAAACAATACAAATGATATAAATCAGTATAAAATAGTATGAAACAATACAGAATGATATAAAACAATGAGAATTAGTATAAACACTATAACTTAGTAGACACTAGACAATGAAAAGGTAACAGTCGAAGGAGGCGTACATTTTGAGAACTCGATAACCTGCGAAGAAATTAATTAATGTTCATTAAGTAAGGAAGAGTGAAGGAAGCCGTCTTGCAATAGGTAAGAAGAAAATGTTAAAGCTGACCTGAATTTTGGGCAGAGAACAGCAATTTAAAGTATTTATGTTTGAATATGTGGAGAGATGTTGCGTTTTGGAGGTCAGTAGGTAGGGCGTTCCAAAGTCTACAAGCTGTAACATGGAAGGATTTATTATAAATTTCCGTCCTGTGATGTGGGAACTGGAAGAGATTGGTGCCCCTAGTGCTGGCGTTGTGTACAGAGTTCATTTGAGAAAATTTGGAGTTCAGATACTGTGGGTTTTGAAGAGTTATAATTCGGTAAAATAACGAGAGGAGGTGAAGACGTCTACGAGCTTCAGTGCGAAGCCAGCCTAACGTATATAGAGGTTGAGTGACATGGTCTCTCTTTTGGAGATCACAAATGAATCTTATACAGGAATTTTGTGCACGCTGCAATTTTAGAGATAGCTCGTTAGATAGGTCTTGATAGACCGTATCGCAGTAATCGAGGTGAGGAAGGACAAGAGCGGTGATAAGGGAGAAATGAGTAATGCTTTTAATTCTTTTAAGTGAGTGAAGTGAACTGTTAACAGTATTACATATTTTAGTTATATGATCAGTCCAGGTCAATGTGGGAGAGGGAGTGAGAGAGAGGGAGTGAGTGAGAGGGAGTGAGTGAGAGAGAGAGGGAGTGAAAGAGAAGGAGTGAGAGAGAGGGAGTGAGAGAGAGGGAGTGAGAGAGAGGGAGTGAGAGAGAGGGAGTAAGAGAGAGGGAGTAAGAGGGAATGAGAGAAAGAGGGAGAGAGAGACTGGGAGAGGGAGGAAGACAAAGATAAGGAGAGAAAGGGATAGAGATGGAGCCAGAGAGAAGGAACGAGATGGAGAAAGAGAAAAGAGGTGGGGAATTTGACAGGCGACGCCATTCAAACCACGCCGCCCACAATGGCGCTCCCCATCACTCCTCCAAGGTACGAACCCAAGACCTCCTGGTGAAGGAGGCACGTGCGCCGTCTCTTTTGAATGGTCCGTAGGAAAAGAGCGGCGGAGGGAGAGAGAGAGAGAGGAAGATGGCCAAGAAGAGAGAGAAAGAAATCGAGGAAGAGAAATTCTGCGGAATTGGAAGGAGGGAGATTTAGATGGGAGGGGAATACCGTGCTAAGAAACCAGAGAGGTGGAGGAGGAGAGGAGAATCCAGAATACGGAACCAGGATAAGGACCGGCGCTGCCCGGGTACAGAAAGGGAACACCGAATCGTTGGGGGATTCCAGGTGGGGGTTGGCAAAGGAATGACCCGGTGGGAGGGATGGTGTGGGGTTGGGCGAGATGCTGCGGCACAACAGGTAGCGGAGGGTTAAAGCATTGTGAAGGGGACACACAATGGGAGGGGGTGGGAGCGGTTGGCACGGGTGGAAGGGAGAGGGAGACGTGGTCCAGGTGCATGCATATGCTTGGATACGTAAGGATGTACGAATAAGAGGTCGGAGTGGAAATGGAAGGGGATTATGAGACGGAGAGGGACTGGAATAAAGCGAGAAGATGGCAACCGATTTTTTTTTCTCGTTTTCATTTGCATGGGTTTAGAGATGGAAATATGGCGTCAATCAAAGTGGAAGGAACGTTTATCTCGTTATTCTCGACCGCATTAATAGTATTCCGCTTATCCCGGATGTTCTTTTCCATTGAATACTATAATGTTATCCAAAGACGAAATCGTTCATGGTAATGAGATAATAGATAGTAGATCTTGTCAGCCCAACGTATCTCGGAAGGAAGGACAGCGAGGATAAGATTTGCGATATTGATTGTAGAACGCAGCGATATAGAGGATCGTTCTTTCCTGGGACGATAGAAGAACAATAGCAATAGGTACATACCTAACCTAGGAAAACTAGGGACTTTTGGTGCACTGCATCCTCTGCCATCCACCACAAAGACGACTTGCTGGGTATCATGTAGATGTAATGTTCAACAAAGATCCGCAGAAATGCATGTTGTATACAGATCTATTTCGCGCAGTAGTGTGCGCGTTAGGTAAATAAACAAAATGAAGGGGTACGAAAGGAATACCATCGTGGGGAAGTGAGTTTGAAATAATATGGAAGAAAAATGCACGAGTATGAATATACAGTTTTGTAAATAAAGATCTATGCAGATAACTAGGAATTTAAATTAGATGTAAGACAATAGTGATAATTATTTTATAAAGGACAATTTAACTGAGTAAACATTTAGGAATACTTACTTTTAAATATGCGATGTTTTGCTTGGGATTACCTCGAAGTTTTATTTCGGAAACTATAGGTCGGAATTATGCGCTCCCGAAAAATTTTTTGTCGTAAATGTTGTTCTCTATCCGAATAAAATTTTTATCAATACCTTACAGGTCATATAAGATCTAGGGAGAGAAAAATATGGTATTTAATTGTAGCTTGGCGGATGTCACTGGCTTCATACTAACTCAGTCCCGGGATGTTGCTATTCGAAAAGGTCGCATACTAGCTTAGTCACGCGGTTTCTAAGAGTCCCATACTAACTCAGTCCCCCGCGCACAAACAACAAAGTATGCAGTGTGATACATATGTGAAATTTAGGAGCAAGAGCGCAAAGAGAGGACAATATATGTTGGATAAGGAAGAATTTGTTCAGAAGAAAATGATTGACCTCAACAACAACAACACTATAACTCAGTACGAATACATAAAATCCGTTTCCTTCAAATTTTTTCCAGTCCGTTGATGACGATTATTTTTGCATGATGAAATGTTATAAGATAAAATATGACGTATGGCATTTAATTGTCATTAGTTATGACTTACCACGATAAACAAATTTTTTAACCATACATCTACATCTAAAAGTTACCCTGCAATTCACCTAGTTGGTGGGTCGCAGGGGGTGCAATGCACCAAATCCTACCTAAAGATTGTCTAACGCAATTCGAAATTTCCTATTGTGATCTCGTATTTTCCTCGAAAGAACGAGCCTAGATAACGCTCTGTCCTACAATCGATCTCACGTATTTTATAATCTCGATCATTTCTACTTATATACGTTGGTACTTCAATTATTCCCACAACCATACTTTTAGTACAGACAGTGTTAAGTCTGTGAAGAATGGGAAGGAACTGATTCTGAGTTAGTATGTCATTCCGAAAATCCCGGAACTGAGTTAGTATGTTTTTATGACCGCCGGTCTGAATTAGTGTGAACCGATGCCATTTAACGAGATACGAGTATAAGTTTAAGTGCTTATATAAAGTGAAATTTCTAATTGACGGATACAGTTAAAAAAAAAGTAAATCGCTGATAAATTCTAATAAGGATCACTATTACTTAATTTAATTAAAATCCGCCCAGTAGTTTCGGAGATTAAACACGCGGACGGACGGACGCCCTAAATAAAAGGCAATCGGCCACTACCGATTCACTGGTAAGGAACGCCTAAATATGCATTATTACATATTCAATTAGGTTTTAATTTATATACAGCAAACTTGATTCGAAATTGCTCTTGGTCATAACTAGAAAGAGTATTTTTCGGGGAGTAATTTTTAACGCTTTCCATCCAAAATCAAACTCTAGCGAGCAATGTTTTTGTAAGATATTATGGCATCAGTGCGGTGCCGATAGACGGAGAGGAACTGCCTCATATACCTCTCGAAAGGGGCGCCATAATTTGACCACAATGAAAATCATTCCATAAGCTTATACGTAGAATACCATTTTCCATGTTGTTGGGCTACACTGTGGCATTATTGCAACGGCATTTCTTGCCGTGCACACGCGAGAAATTGTAACTTATTTTTATAGTTTGAAATTTGTCACATTTCCAGTTCGCAACACGCCTATTCCTGAACTTTGTGCGGCCAATCAAATTCCGGACGGATGAACCTTTAGTCACACTCGTTATTTTAGTGTCATAATATAAACCCATAAGTATTGTTAATTTCACGAGTTCCCTGGCCGCTCAACCACACACAGCAATTTCTCATCGATAATGGAGAATTTCAGTAATTACTTTGGTCGCATGCTGATTATCGAGCAATCGATACGGAAATCTGTCCCGTTTTAGAAAATTTGACCGATAGATGGATGCTTTTGTTTCAACCAGTGAGAATATGAATCACCAATGGGCTTTTATGTAAATTTTAGAAAACTTTCACCTATTTTCACCTAAAAACTTGCGGTCATTTTAATCTCCTTCAATATATCTCTAATAATGACATATCCTGATAGAAAACTTTAGGCGCGCCAACATTAATTTCTATCGATTACCTTTAGTTTCGACGACCTAAACGCCATTAAACCGAAATAAAAGAGTGAATCGTAGGGTTCTGGTATGAAAAAACGACGTTTCCCTACCTTTGCTGCGGTGTCAACTTGCCAGCGGTGGGAGAATCACGCGTTGAAAGAACTTCCTCTTGACACACTCAAACACACACACAACACTTTATCACAGAATGACCATTATCACATTACAGGGGTGAGCAAGGTTAAGTTTTGAAAAGGGGAGAAATAAAAAAATAGTACTTTGGGGCTCACGAAGGAGAAAAAGGGTGAAGATTTGATAGTGGAAATGGAGGAAAATGGAGGGATTCAGAGGACCTGGAATAGAAAAAGAAACGAAAATCACTGGTAACGCATTAACCCTTAACTACTAACGTGGAAAAAAATCACTCAACTACTAACGTGGAGTCACACAGACTCCTTTAAATTTTTTTCCTATAACGGCCGCAATTTTTTTTATTTAAACATTTTTGCTAAATGGAGTTAACGATTGGGCTTCTAGGAAGAAGGTATTAAAATAAAAAAGTATAAATAATTGTAAATCTATTTTTATTTAAAAAAAATGAACAATGTTAAAAACCTTGTAGCTGAAAATCTCAAAGTCACTCCTGAACACAATCGGAACATATTTTTTGGCACATGTGAGACAAATTGCCTGTTTACATTTAGTGCATAGGTCTTCCTCTTCAGTTTTGGATCGCAGATGGAGCAGTAAACCCTCTTTTCAAGAAGCTCCTTCTCGCCCATGCCTTCCTTGAAAGGAATATCTAAAATCGCACATATTCTCCTCCTTACTTCACTAGAAATCCGATAATTTGTTACTCTTCTATGCAAGTGGGGAATAACTAAGTCCCTAGCCAATTTTTTTTAGAAAATTTGATCGCCTGACTACACACAAAAATTACTATACGCTATTTCACCAACAGCTCGCGGTACATTGATAAGATTTGGGGGGGCGCCTTAGTCCTCACTTCATTTGAAGCTACTGAAGTCACCGGAGCAATATTGTAAAATGAGTCAGAACTATGATGCATAATATGTGGTGTGGAGTCAGCCTGAATCCACGTTAGTAGTTAAGGGTTAAAAGAAGTAGTATTTTAAATAAACTTAGCGCAAGTGAAATCGTTCAAAAAGCTTCAATTGCTATTCTTCCTTCTTCCCACCAATTTAATCATTTAATTCTAACGTGGATTTAGAGCTTAAAATTTTCCCAACAATATGAGGACTTCTACCTCCTTAAACACTTTACGAAAAGTTTTCTACATCTATGAATAATTTGCTAATTAATCACCGCTGCTTCTGGAAATACTCACTATCTTGAGGAACTGCATCGCCTTCTCTTCGAAACGGAGATCGCCAAACGGCAACTTCCTTGGGAACTTCCGAACACAATCACGTCTGAAATAAAACTAAGCTAAGTTACCCAAAATATCCCGCCAAATCATAATACGCCACTTCCTTGTCGTTTTGGAGGTAAAATAATCAATAACTGAGTTCTAGGTGGCGGGGGAGAAATGCTTGTTCCTCAGTCCTTTTCTTTTACACCGTCAAATGAAGGCCACTAGGCAGTACTGAGTAGGTGTAATATCAATAAAATCTCTTTTAATAACCTATGAGCCAGAATAAGTTAAAGAAGCCTGATTAATCACATCGATGAAATCATATTTCACTTTGTGTAATCTAGTTATCATAATCAATGAAAAAATAATTTTTTCTTGGAAGTTACTAATTATCTCTTTCAAATTTTAGCGCAAATTATTCATTGCTGGTCATTTTATATTGAATTACGTGTTCTATTTAACAAAATAAAACAATTATTATTACAGAACATCGATATAAGATAATCGGCAAGCTTTTGCTTTATCGTGAATTAAGACAGTAGTTGTAATAGTTGTGCGTCCAGTGAATGTAATTAACATGTTCGATCGCTAGTAAAGTGATAGAAGAATAGATAGGAGACAATTCACCCTTATCGGAATACGTGAACATCCTAATGAAAGCAAATAAGTGCCTTAAAAGCCACTGAAAAGGCCGTCAATATGTGGAACTCCACAATAGTAATTATTGTATGTCAAATTAAATTAAACACGCATTAATGTCAGATAAATTGGTACTATCTCCACAAAAACAAAATTGTAATATAAACCTCTTGCCTATTACTTAATTCTCCCTTGGTAATTGATGCGACTTAAGCCTCTACGAAAAGAATTGGCAGAAGAAGTAAAGGCGCTATAGTTTAAACATGCTTCCGCTGAATCATAATGCTAAGATGAGGAAGTGAAGCGAGGAGGAACTAAGAATTCGTCTAGCACATTTCCAGAGTGGTGGGTAAGACATTAGGGGCGAATGGTATCGAACACGTGACGGCTAAAACGCTTGAGGTCAAAAGAAACAACGGATTCGGCCACATATTCGTCAAATGACGATTATCAGTCAAGTGGCCGCTCTCAAGGAAAGTATGTTTGAGGAGAGAATAATGAGCAATAGGAGTAAGACGCATTGACTTCAGGTAAGAGATACATTAAAATCCTTTAGTGATGTAACAAATATTTAAGATTGCTCTCTTCGGCTTCTTACTATCATCCTTAAAAACAATGAAATGCACTGTCGATGAAGTAAGTAATTAATTCTGAAGCGTTTTGTTCCTTCGCGAGGACTAGCTCATGAGTCTATCATTCATTTAATAATAATCTAAACAACAAACTACGTTGTGGCGACTCCAAGTTTTAAGAACACGTGCTATAGATGCCAGTTTTAAAGAATATGTATTTTATATTTCAAATGTTTATTAAATTCGTGTTAAATTAGCTTGAAAATAATAGGTGAGCGAAGTGAACCGTCAAACAGGGTGGGTCCTGTAACACACATACTAGATGATATACCCGGCGTTGCCCGGGAAAATCCAATATACTTCATGTATGACAAGCTCCCTTGCTCTAACATGATCTGTGAAGCGCGAATTGGAAAATTCGCTCTGAGAATGTACAACATTTGCCACAAAAATGTCAGCGAGAGCAAATATTTAAAATTTATAATTTCGGAGATAGAAATTCGAGAAAATGTCATTGGTATTTTGCCTAAATTGGTTGATAAGATTTTTGGGTGAGAACAATTAGAAAACCACATTTTCCTCTCCTTGGATCTTATACGATCTGTGAGGTACCAATCAAAAAATTTACTTTGAGATAAAACTTCGAAAATGTCTCAGGACTGCTACACGCGGAAATCGTGTAAACCAAAGAAAAAATTGCACCTTGGCTCGATCCCTGATACTTTGGAGAAAAAAGGATCGTTGCCGTCCAACTTCAAATAACAAACGCTGATAAATTTTCAAATTACGATAAAAATTCAAGAACCGTCCAATATTTTCATACTGTTTTCTACGTAAATTTCAGAAACAACACCTGTGCTCTCTCTTTGTATTTCATTTATGGAATATACTTTTCCCTACTATTTGTTATTCCGTAGGTTATTTATACTTATCATCAAGGTTTTATGATTTGGAAAAGAGACATATATACTTAGTAATTATCTTTGTTCTATGTAAGATAAAAGTAATTCTACTATAATAAGAATTATATGCAAACAAAAATGTACCAGATTTGGTTTTTTATAAAAGGAATTACGTGGAATGAATAAATCATTTTTTTTATTATTTCCTACCTTTTCAACTAACGCATAACAAAATGGCCTAAGTAAAAAAATGAAAGGGACTTCATAGCACAACTTCTCTCAGGCGGCAAAATGTCTGGTCACGGTCCTGTACGGCAAAGACCATGTTTGACAACACGGAAGACTTAAAATTTTAATCCGACGAATCAGAATTCTGCAAAAGCCATAAAATGGTTGTGGAAATGGAGAATTCTGATCCTTACCTTAGCCGTAAGACGAAGTTGAATATTATTGTTTTAGCGTCCATGGCGTCAGACGTTTATACGGAAGTTTTTCCCCGAGAACCGATTATCTGAATAAATAATTGCTCATAAATAATTGCTCATTTATTACAAAAACCTTCAGAAGATGCAGTTTTGTAGCCGATCACTAGCATTGGAGTGGATCAAGTACCTCGGAAAGTTACAGGTCGGAAATATGTTAATAAAATGCAAAAAAACATCACGAAATCCGTGATTTAAAATGACATCACTCGGGCTGAATGTGTTAAACAAACATTACCACAGGAATTGCTGGCCTTGGTGAAGGGAAAGTCATACTACCCGTCAATTCGCTTGTTCGAACCTTGCCGTCGGCAGAGCCATTTGTTGCCATCACCTCTATCGTTATAATGATGCGCTGGTTGTAGTTTGCTTCAACTGCCCTTTATCAGATCATAAAAAACACAGTAATATAATTTTACATCAAAACAGTTTTATAACTGTTAACTGGTATTTTGGTTTCATTCGCAGAATTTATCAAACATAATTTAATGGCATAAAGAATTTCATTCTCATGTATTTTTTAACTCTGTTAAATAGGAAATATTTAAAATGAAAAATATTTATAAAATGTATCTTCTAACTCACTTTATTCCTTGTATCAAGTAAATCGTTCATGCAAATCCTGGACCTTATGAATGTTGAGCAAATCATATTACCATTTTAAATGTGAATCGACCGTCTTAAGGGGACTTTTCCCGAATTTTAATTGGAGCTTTTAACGCAAAATCAAATCAGCAAAAGGATAAAAGGTTATTTCATGAGACGCACATAACAAAAGGTTCTTTTGGGCATAAAATACACAATGGAAATTTGTAACTGCCTGTCACATTGACGAATCCACGGCTATTATTTTTAGGGAGAGAATCTGCAACTTAAGAAAAACATCCGGGTAAAGCGATATATCATCTTACATTCACAAGGCAACGGTCCTTCATGCGGAAGATAATATGTACAGTTAACGCGAAATATGGACGCATGACAAATGACCCCAATAATTTTTTGTCGAATCGTTTTCACGAAATTAGTTATCTTTTTACGTCGGCGCAAAAAGCCAAGGTCGACAGAAAGGAATTTTCCGACGTCATTTTCACTTCCGGCGCAGGCATCGAACCCCCGATATTTTCGAGCTGTTAATAGTCTCAACGAAAGGGAAAAAAATGTCACATGCGGGGGTAAGAGCGGACATGTCTTCCTTACCCCGTCCCATCGTTTCTTCCATCGCCACCCCAACCTTAATCACCATCACACGTCCCTTTCTCCCCCCTTCCATCCCCCTTCACCCCTATCATCCCTTCACATCCTCCAAATCTCGTCTTATTACGCCAACACTCCCTCCCACCCCTTTCCTCTCACGCCCACCCCCAACCTCGGAAGGAAAAAAATAGGGCATCGTGAATACGAGGGGCTTCGTAGGGGGTGAGACTGGTTTCTAAGATCTAACGGCATTCCTGGAACGATGGAATGGGGGAGGGGGAAGGGAAGGATAGAGGAGTAAGAGAGGGAGGAGAGACGAACCATTCTCCTCCCTTTCCCTCTCTGGGAGCTGGTTTCCGAATTGAAAAAAAAATGAGGGAATAGAAAGACTGGGAGCAGGGGATGAAAGATGAGTAGACCATGGGAATCGGAGAGGGAGGATAGGAATATGGGAAGGAGGGTGAGAAAGAGAGAGGAGATGGAAAGGAGGGATGGAGGAAATGAGAAGTGGGATATAAAGGTGTTGAAAAGATTGGAGATTAGGAGATAGACGATGGAGGAGAGAGACAAAGAGGAGAGAGAAAACAGAAAGAGAGGGAGAGGGGAGAATGAGAGGAAAAGGAAAGACAGAAAGAGTATAAGGTGAGAGGAGAAACAAGAGAGAGAGAGAAAAGGGAGGAGAGGGTGAGAGAGAAGACAGAGGAGAATAGACGGAGAGAAGAGAGGAGAGAGAGAGAGAGAAAAAAGGAGAGGGGAAGAGAGGAGAGGGGAAGAGAGTAGAGGGAGGAAGGAAATGAATGGAGAAGGAGGGAGGGAGGAGAAGGAGGTAGGAGAGGGAGGAGAGGGGTGGGAGAGATGAAACGAAGAGGGAGGGAGAGAGAGAGAAGAATGTGAAAGGAGAGGGAGAGAGTAGAGGAAGGGAGGAGAGGGAGAGAGGAGAGGAAGAGAGGAAGGTAGGAAAGGAAGAGAAGAAAGAGGGAGAGCGGAGAGGGAGAGAAAGGGAGGAAAATAAAAGAGAAAGAAAGAGAGAGAAGGGAAGGAAAGTGTGGAGAGAGATAGGTGAGAGAAAGGAATGTGGAAAGTAATGGGAAAGGAAGTGTGGGGAGTGAGTGAAAGGATAGTAGAAGAGAAGATGAGTGAGGGAAAGGGAGAGAGAGTGAGAGAGAGAAAGAGAGGAGAAAGGACAAGTAGAGAAGAGGGAGTAACAGAAAACAGATGACAGATTGTAGAGGGAGAGAAAGAAGAGAGAGTGAGAGGAGAAAATGAACGAGGAATGGGACGCATAAAGACGATTGGCAATGAGAGTGACGGGAGAGGCTGATGAGAGAGGTGGAGTGGGGAGAGAGAGGGAGGGGGGAGGGGAGAGATGGATGTTCGGATGGAGGGCCCCCTTTAGAAAGGGCAGCTAATTGAGAGAGAGGGTCGCCGTCTTCCGAGTCTGGCATTACGCTGTCCAGACAAAAGAGGGAGGAGGAGGGATGGGAGGAGGAGACGGTTGTCGAAGAAGGAGAAAAATAGGGTGACCCATAGAAGGAGGGAAGGAGAGAGAAAGAGGGAGTGAGGCAGTGCCAAAACCGTGGTTTTATAACCAGGGAAAAGGAGGAGGGGAAGAGGCGTGGCGCGTCTTTTATAGAGCTGGGTACACTCCGAAGGTAGGTTAGCGGATAAGGGGATTCTTGAGTCAGGGGTGTGGGGTTCGAGGCAGTTCCTTTTTTCATATTTTTATACGGGGAAAAGGGTTAGAGGTCTTTATAAGAGTTGAGGGGTGGGAACACGTGCACACGATCCCGAGAGTCCACTCTATTCTTCTGCAGAACCGGTCTTCTCCCACTATCTTCGTATCCTTAACTCTCTTTCTCCATATTTCTCTCTCCCTCCTCACTCTCATTCTTTCTTCCTCCTCTCCCTTTATATTTCGCTCACCAACTCATTACTTCCGAATCTTCTGTCCTCTCCATTTCTCTCTCTTCCTCTCTTTTCCTCTCTCTTCTTCTATCCCTCTCTTCCTCTCTCTCACTCTCCCTTCCTCCCCTCTCTCTTCCTCTCTCTCTCCCTCTCTCTTCCTCTCTCTCCCTCTCTCTCCCTCTCTCTCCCTCTCTCTTCCTCTCTCTTCCCCACTCTCACTCTCTCTCCCCCTTCTCTCTTCCTCTCTCCCCCATTCTCTTCCTCTCTCCCCCATTCTCTTCCTCTCTCCCCCTCTCTTTCCCTCTCTCTTCTCTCACTTTCTTTTACTCTCTTTCTCTTCTTCTCTCCCTCTCTCTCTCGTTCTATCTTCTTATGTGTCTTAATGCGTACTTGTGTGTTTTTGTATGTTTTTATGTAATACTGTTTACATGTATTTCATTTTATGTTCTTTTACAATATATGACCCTTTCAATCTTTAAATATTGCTATCAGTTGGTTTCGCAGGTTTTTCTTCTTGTGTGGGTGTTTTCCTGCAGTGGGGTTTTTCCCTTAACCTTAATTTTCCCTTCTTTTTCCCCACAAACAAATCTCAATCTCATTTCATTTCCAAAAATTATAACTTGGCATTATATTTATGTAATATTTTATTTTATGTAATCTTTTATTCTATTTTTATTCATTTCTACTTTCTTCCTGTTCGTAGATGTCAATGGGATAGATTGAAGAAGAGGCTGCCTAGTCTCAATCTCGTCCAAATAAAGACGGTTATCTATCTATCCCTCTCTCTTAGTTCTTTCTCCCTTTTCCTCTCTCACGCTCATCCTTTCTCTTTCTCTCTCCCTCTCTTTATTTTCTTCTCTCTTTACCTCTATTCCTTTTTCCCTTCTTTTTCCTTCTCACTCTCTTTACACATCTTCTTCAGTAAATTCATTGATTCATATTTCATCTTCTCCCCTCTCTTCCTCTTTCCAATCTCAAACTTTTCCTCCAACAGAATCTAATGCGAGGATTAGATTTATAAGACGATGGCCCGATCGTTCCAGTTATTTTTAAAGGCGATGTCTTAATTTGTATTTATGAAAAAAATTAAGAAGACACGTGGACCATAATTTCTTTTCCCGCCGTTCATCTGTCTCTCTAGTTTCACCGATGGAGTTTTTTATTCAAAGTTGGATGCCACGTCTGAATGTTACGGATCGGTGCGCACTCAAACGCTCTTAAGTAAATAAATGATCCAATAAGGAATGTTGATAGGTCACTAATGAAATTGTCCAAACCCTGTGATACTCGAATGCATAAATATAAAGCCTTGTTTCAAGGCGGTGGTTCGTCGAAATTCCGTTTATCTTCGAAAGATTGTTGGGAACCGTCACCTTAATTTAAAGAACACCAACTTGTAATACATCCACACTCACTTTCATATTCACACCCACATACACATTCTCAAATGCGCGTAAATGTAAATAAATCTTGGTGGCTCTAATAAAAAAAATTGTATTTTCTTTTTAAACTGAATTTTCTTTTATATGCATTCACATGATATAATTGCCATATTTCGGTAACATAGCGAATTTTCCTGGTAAAAATTATGACTTTCACTTCTATTGTTAATAAGTTACCTGAGATGGTCATGGCTGTTTAATACAGTAAAAACCCCAATTTAGCGCTCCCCTCCACAGCGCCACCACCCGAATGCCGCCCATGAATCATTGTGAACTGAATTTTCATCTTATGGTCACGTAGAGCAAGCATATATCTCGATTTACTGCAATCCCCGCTTTAACAGCTATATCAATGATGGTCAAACGGTGTCGCTAAATCGGGGTTTGACTGTTTAATTTGGAAAGGAAGCAATGAAGAGGCAAAGGGGAAGGAAATGATCCAATTCTCGCGGGGAAAATTCGACGCCAAGGGAAGAAACGGAAATGGCCTCATATTAACGAGCTTTGTCATAGAATTTCGCGGCGAGGAATTCGTAGTTTTCCAAGTAGATAGGAAGTCGGTTGGTGACTTTCAGTTTACTGTCACACGATGACGAATAAGTACGTGACGCATAAGAAATGCGTAAAATATAATAATCCCGTCAGCATTAACTCCTACATTCTCGCTTTTATGATTCTTTTACATAAACTACTAAAACTAGGCGTCACATGTTTCTTGACGAATGGTAATAACGGGGGTGCAGCCAGACCCCGATTTAGCGTCCCCCCCCCCTATTTAGTGCCAGCCCCGCATACCACCCGTAAATCGTTGTGAGCAGGACTTCCATCTTATGATTACATAGAGCAAGTATTTACCTCGATTTACATCCCCCCCGCTTTAGCGCCAATGTCAGTGATGGCGCTTTATCGGAGTCTGGCTGTGAGTGATTAAAAACATTATGCGCATATATTTAATGCATAATATAGACAATTGCAACAGCGATAAAAAATTTTGAAAACCAGGCGTGCTATTTAGATGCTAATTCGGTGCTAGGAGAATGATCAAAATATTAGTTTGTTTTACCCCATTAAGAACAAGCGTGATCATGTTGTCACGCTTGTGCAATTATTTAGTTAACAGATTACCATTTATTGCAATCCGTTATTAATTTAAGGTTTATGGTTTGCAAGTACTCTATTGTATGGCATAAATATGACGACAAAATAACATGGCCATTAATATTATTTGTCGTGGACAAATAATAATAATAAAATGCATTTCTATCGAATAAACAGTTCAGTCCCTAATGGAATAATTGATGTTTGAATTCGTATCCGACGTAAGCGGGTCCCAAAACAGATTCAAGGTTTTAAAGAACGGATATCTTTGAAGATTCATAACAATGGCCAGTGAAGTGGCACTCCTGATTAGGCTATGTAAACCATTTATATAATTTTCTTTGCCCTAAATCCTAAATATCAAATTTCATGAACATTCCACTCGGTAGTATCAGAGATTACACATGAAGACGGACGAACGTGGGAGACGCGCTCACAATGCGTTCCGCTACTATCACTTCGCTGGTAAAGAACGCCTAAAAAGGAATACGCACGGACAGCGCCGTAACTAAATATTTTAGCACCCGGGGCAAGCTACCAAATATGCGCCCTTCCATGAAAAATCCTCTAATACTTACACTTTTTACTATGTGGATTTTGGGCGAACAATTAATAAATAAAAATAAACTATAAATGATGTAATTTCTCACTATAAATGTACACAATTTAAATATATAATTATAAATATAATTACATGCATAATTACACAATTAAAATACAGAAAGTACAAATATTTTTAATATTAATTGATATTACGTGATTTTAATACAGCAAACTCATCAATAGCATAATCGAAATTTATAGTTTCTGCTATAGCCGTGAAATCGCCCCTGCAAACTCGCACAACTTTCTATTAACAATTTCTGCTCCCGGGGCAGATGCCCCGCCCTAGTTACGGCACTGACAATGGCGAACGTGATTCTTAATGACTTGACTCGCGAAATGGTGCAGCTTATAAGAGCGGGGATTACATGCTCTTCCCAGATACCTTTGGACGGAACGTGGTTATTTGGTTGTTTATATAGCGTTCCACATTAATTCGAAATAAATTTTTAAATAAAAAAAGCCGACCATAATTAGGAAATTAAAAAAGAGCGGAATGGAGGAAGAAAGACAAGGAGAAAATATGAATTTAGTGATTTGAACTTCGTGATTTACAAGCGTCATAACAACAATCAAACGAATGGAGTGGAAATTTTAAAATGTGCCGATCGGTTACGTCAAATCAAGCAGTTAACATTTTAATAGTTTATTCGTCGTGATAGTTTTATAATAATCGTTTTCAAAGATGTTTTTTTTAGATTTCGTTCTCATTGCATTTATCCGGGCATATATTTAAAATTAATTTCACGTTCATTTGATTATTTTTATTTTCATAATTATACCCGGTTAAAGGCGTCATTTTTGGCCAAGATAAGTGACGGAAAATTCAGTCGACGGATCAAGTGGGAAGAAACCCATTTCAGCGATTATTACGACCTCCATCCGTTGACAAACAGGCGACAAAACATGTCGCCAACGCAAAAAGTTCAAAACGTCGTTTCCTGATTTCTAATTTCCTCCTCATTCGCGATGGAACGATGGGTAACGGACGACGAAAGCACCGCTCGAGACGACGGAGAAAAGAGATAAAAAAAAGTCGCCCTCTCGATAAAAATTAGCAATATCGGCGACAAACTCCGACTGGGGGGTGCCGCCTCCCGCCTGATCCGCGCCTTCCTCTCGGTCGCGCGGAGGCAGCGCCCCTAGAGGACACATGAAAAAACAAAACACCTGACGCCCCTTGTTTCCGGTACCGCGCCTCCGGAATGTCTTAGGGCGCAAAAAAAAAGAGGTGGGTGCGGCGAAAGATGGCAAGGGGAGAGAGAGAGAGAGAGAGATAGAGAGAGGAACGGAGGTGGAAGTTGAGAGGAACGACGCAAAAATGAGCGACGCCGTTGGTGTGGGGCTCCATCTCTTGGAGACATCGGCGATGGACCTCTCCTTAAAAGCTCTCGGACGGGTCGCGAATACTATTTTTTTCCAACAGCGAGCTTTTGGAAAGTCGGAAGCGGCGGACGAAAAAAAAGCGAAACGCAAATGCGAGAAAGGGAGGAAATGACATTCTTTTTTCTGGCGTTTTGTTCACGCGAGGAAAAAAACATAACTAGGTCTCTGTAGAGAAGTAAAGACGGAGGGAGAGAGAAAAAGAGAGAGGGAGGGAAGTAGAAAGAGAGGGAGAGAGAGGAAGAGAAGAGAAAGAAATGGAGAGAAAGAGGAGAGAGAGCAGAGTGAGGGAGATAAAGAGGGAGCAGTAGAAAGAGAGAGGGAGTGGAAGAAAGAGGAGAGATAGGGAGAGACAGAGAGAGGGAGAGAGAAGGATAGATAGAGAGGGAGAGATAGAGAGGAAGAGATAGAGAGGGAGAGATGGAGAGGGAGAGGAAGAAAGAGGAGTTGGAGAGAAAGGAAAAGAGAAAGAGAAAAATAAAGATGAGAGAGATAAGGTTATATATACATATATATAAACATAGAGAGATATATATATATATATATATATATATATATTAAGAGAGAGAGAGGGAGGATTACAGAGGGTGCTGGATCGGAACAGGTGTTCCCGTCTAACAATAAGGATTCGGGACGGTTGGAGGTTTTTTGGTTTTCTCTTTGGTGTTAAGACTCTCTTATTCTCTCTCTCTTTTTTATCTCTGAGGCACTGCGATGGGGTTTCTCGCTTTGTGGAGAGAAAAAATCCGACGAACGCTTTTCCCAGAATGAGAGACAGAGGAACAAAAAAAATAATTGGGTTCGCACGACTTCTGTTAGGGGAAGGGAGTAAAAGATTGATAGCAAAAGAGAGAGAAAGAGAGCGAGAGAGAGTGAGAGTATGGGATTCGGAAATGAAAGGAAGGAAAGAAGATTGCAATGTTAGCCTCGCCAAGAGAAGCGATTAACTTAGAACGTTTAACGTGCGATATTGCGGCATTGCGTGAGGATAGACGAGAGAAGAATTCACTTTTTATAATCCTATATAAAGGTTTTGTTCACACGACACCGGCTTCAGCACAGAATAATCACGAGTATTTATATCTCGGAATTATAAAATATAGATCGATCAATGAAAAGAAAAATATAAGGAATTTCACAGGTGTTTTATTAGCTGGAGAATTATTGAACTCTTTATAATGGTTGAAAATAAATTTAAATAAATAAAATAAAATTTAAAAATTAAGTGTTTGCCTGAGGTATCTCCAATAGCCATAACCAAGTTTTAAAAAACCAGATGCGCATTTAGTTTATGAAACAGCGGTGAATCATCGTATGTAGATTGTAAATTTTGAGACAAGCACTTCATTTTTCAATTTTTGATGCTTAGATGCCTATTTAAGAAGCGTTTTATGGTGTAATGTGAGCCATACTGGTCGCACAAGTCCCGTCCAATTTGACGGACGTTAAAAACGTTAGCAGAAATTTTTATGGAAAAACATTGACCCTCATGTGTCAAACTAAACCAATCTTCAATGAATGAATTCCTGAGAAACTTTACAGGAAATAAAATTCTCTCGATAAAAATTAGAAATATATTTCTTAGTTAAAATTACTCATGTGAAAAATGTTTATTCAGCATCCACGAACGAAATTTTAAACGAAAATTTTAAAAGCCTTTCGTCTGCGAATGTTCATAATAATATTTCGTACTTATGTGTAAGTCTGTGTGTGCCTCAAAATGAATGTTATACGAAAAACAAATTTTAATATTTTCATTACATGAGATAGCAACAAAATTCAACAGGAGAGAATTTCTGAAAGTTTTAGTCATGTTAATTAATAAACTTCTGCATCCATCGGTGTGTGTATAAGATATATATGATCGAATCTAAACAAATTTGTCGGGAGCATTGGCGCCCATTATCGTAATCGCCTAACATTTACCATTTATAATGAATCAGACATCTCAACATCATCTTACTTGGATACATAATCATCAGTTTATCAATCGTCCATTGCCCTACGTTGCGTTTCGCTGGTGGATTCGAATCCAAACAACACCGCCCTTCGCCACCTCTTAAATGGCGCGCGTTATTTCGGTCCCATTTCGCTCGCACGTCGGCGAGTCCCGCGATGGCTGCGTTTAATGCTCCACTTCCGCCCCGCAGAGGGCGGTTTATTTGGCGGAAAAGAATTCTAACGCGCGCGTCGGACTTGGCGGAGGAAGAGGGGGAGCGATAACCTTACACGTACATACAGCGAGTATGAGTAAAGAGCTCGAAAAAGGCGTGAAGAAGCCTTCAGCGGGAATTCACTGACGCATTGAGAGAGAGAGAGAGAGGGGGGGGAAGGAAGAGCAATTCTTTGGAGGATTTGCGGAAAAGACGTGAGTCACCCGAGGAAGAGTAGGAACGGCGTGCGTTTTCAAAACTGCCCCTTGTCTTCCGAAGGAAGTAGTATAGGGCGAAATTCGAAGCGACCGATACGGAGGTCACGGCAAGGGCGTCGTGAATCACTCCACATTTGTCATGCAATTCGGATTCACTACATGGAGCTCGTCTTGTGGCTTTAAACAGATTCAATAATAGCGCTTCAAAAAATAAGCACTTAGGTCAGAGGTCGACAACCTGTAGCCACATACGGCCGCCGAGAGCGCTTTATTCGGCACGCGAAGCTGTGATGAAAAAGCGATCGGCAAAATTTCACGCGGGCAACTTCACAGATTTAGTAAAATGATGGTCAGTAAACCTTTTCTGATGAAGTTTTAACACTAGTAAATTTTTTAGACTTGATTTTCACTACTATGGGGCCAAAGAATCACTAGGTAACTTCTGACTCAAATACTTATCCGGCCGGACGAAGCACTCGTGACTTCCAATGTGGCCCTCTTAATAATTCACTACTACGAATGTAACCCGCCACGTGAAAAAGATTGCCGACCAATGTCTTAGGTATCTGTAACAATAACAAAGTTATAAGAGCAATTTGGAGTACAAACAACGTTAAAACTCTGCCAAATAGTGCAAGACACGTTATTTCGTAATAAATGAGTGAAGGAAAAACAACTAATTTAATTTTGGGAGAGTATGGAAGCCAAAGAAAATTATTACATCAAAAGAACGTCACAGAATTATAGCGAATAATATTTTACCTCAAGAATTACGAGAAGTTCCGGTAATTTATCCCAATGAAATAATACGGATTTTTTTACTGGAAGTACGCCTATAACATCATGCTGTACAAACGCAATTAATTCTGTTCTAAATTCATATGTTTGCATAGTTACGTACAGTCAACAAAGAAAGATTTTTTTAAAAAACCATATCTACGCAGGAAATTAGTCAAAAATGAAAAAGAAAGGAACAAGATTAGATGGAGTACTTCCTTAAATGAAAAACTTCAACGGAAGCATTTTTTGTTAGATAAAAAAGTGTTCCATCGATGTAAGTTTCACGCAAGATATTTTAAATTCAGAAATGAATCTATCAAGGAAAATAAAAATGCAACAATATAATTAACCCTCGCAGGATGACTGGAGAATAGTTACATCTTGGATGACTGGGGTCTTTTTTGACCCCAGTTATATAATTGTTGTTTTTATCGCCATATTAATTTTTTATATGCATATTAATGGGAATATTATCTCAACAATCATAATTCAAAATAAAATAACTGTCAAAACATTTAATGTTTGTCAATGCAGTACATAAATAATAGTATTTTCTTTGTAGTACAGTCCAAATATTTATATAAAATTCCTGAATTTACCCACGGAGACTATTTTTAAAGAAAATATTGACTAAGTTAGTTACGACTAGGAGAAGGTCTAAAACGAAATATTATTTACAAATATTTTGTCAATTCTTGGCTTACTGGGGTCAAATGTGACCCCATAAGATATATTTATTAATTTTCAGGCACTTTTCTAGAGTGTAAGTATGAAATTCATCCCTAAGGTGCTGGACTGATTGATGAAGGGATTCCTGAAATTTCAAACAAATATTACAACAAAAATATAACGTATTTACCAATTTACTAAGGTTGGGGTCAGAAAAGACCCCAGTCATCCGGCGAGGGTTAAATGAAATATATTATCGTAAATTCTATACAAATAAGAGTAAATCTGAAAAATGAGCGTATATAAATTAGGCGGGCTTAAATGGAAATATGCCCATCAATATAACGTAGAACTCATGTTTATGCACCTAAAAAGAAGATTTTGACGGTAATTACCGCTTTAAAAACCCGCTGCAGTTGTATGGAGGTTTGCATAATAATATATTTTCATGATCATTCCCGACTGAATGTGATCAACCTAATTTAGTGACTTTTATTTATCGTTTGACACTTAATTTAAACTTTTCTGGTTAATCTTCTGGCGGTTACGGCGCCATCTGATGTATCTGGATCACTACGAGGATAACACTTAAGTAGGCACGTCATCCTTTGTAACTTAAGTTGGCGCATGGGGGTCAGAAAGACCCCAAAACATAATTCATATTTATATAAAAATAAAATGTATTTACTGTATTTTTCCATAATTATGATCAAGATAGTGCTATTTAGATTCCGTAATTTACTGCAAGACGTTTAAAATTTTGTTTATTAGTTGACATTTTGAATTTTTATAAAACAATGCCTTTCTCGCCTTGGTTTACAGTCCATTCAGAATTTTCCTGAAATCTTCCCTATTTGTACAAAAATTAAATCCTACTCAATAAAATATCATTCCGAAGTTATAGAAAACATAACATTCATAAGTACTTTCAACAACCTTTGGATAGTTTTCGAAAGCACTTATCAAGCAGAAAAATTTTCCTAGCGTTTTAAATAATTTTCATATGAAAAGAGAATTATTTGCGATTAATTAGAGAACAACTTATTATTAACGCTATTACATTTGCAGGAAAATTAATACTGTCGACTCTTAGCAGAACGAAATTATACATTTTGTAAATCTTCTGTTGAATTAAAAAAATTGGCCATAATGTTCAATAAAAAAGCAATATGTTTATGCAATTAGTTTTGTAAAACCTTGTTTCAAGCACTTAAACGCCTTAAATAAGAGTGGAGAAACAAGAATTTATAATTGCAATGTTGTAACGTATGTAGTCGCGTGGGGTCTATATGACCCCGACATTATAAAATGCTACAGTATATGAATATTTTAATTGTATATTTCCATAATTTCAGTAGGATACTTACACATAAGTAGTTTTAGGAAGGTACTGAAGAAAACATCTCCGTAGGTAAAAAACTTTTTGAAATAAATAACAATTTGTATACTTGGGGGTCTGTCTGACCCCCACGCGCCTACTAAAGGGATAAGAGGGAGAGGTGAAGATAGAGACACCTAGCAGAGGATTCCTCACCTCTCACCTCGACGCAAGAATGCGGTCCGAAACGTGATCCCTGCGGTATCCCTTCACTTTTATTTTTTTATTCGCCTAACTTAACCGGACACCCGACGTAAACAAACCCATAATTTTCGACGAGAATATTACAGATGAGGCAAAAAGGTACTAAAAGTATCGAAGCGTTGCCGCAATACGTCGGCGAAAGTTTTGACGCTCTGCTATTCGCTCAGGCGGCGGCGGGGTATGCACTTGCATCTCTGCGAAGCGATCACGGAGGCGTTACTTTTTTTACAAGCTTCGCGCCGTGGATGGATTTTTAACGCAAGTGTGTATGGAGTATCGCGTTGGGTTCTCCCTCTCTCTCAACGCTCCGCTTCCGAAACTACCCGGCAGGTGAGCCGCCGAGTAATACGATGCATCGCAACTTTGATCGAGAAATGTGTTTTCGGAGCGCGAAGCATTACATGAAAGGGGCTTCGCTCGGAAAGCACGTGATTTTTTCTTTGATCTCGCTGATGTCTTCCTCTTTCGTAGAATTCAAAAATGCATTACATATTTTAAAATAAACTGATGTGGGCGACACATGACTTTCACCGTATTTATATGGCAGATTACATGTTGTTAGCCCTGGGATCGTTGCCAATATTTACTTCCGGTTGACAATTAAGAAAAGAAAAAGGAGCGTTACTAAGACGTAACTAAGTGTCAATTGTTAACAATAGTCTTCGGTAGGTGGCGTGGAGGTGGCAGCTAAATATATAAGATATCTCTTAAACAATGTATTATATGGAAAAATGTATCAAACAAAGGTTGTGGAAAATAACATTTTCTACAACATTTATTCCAGTACATTTTTATATTTATCAAATATTAAAGCAAATATTTTAAAATAACGGATAAGTGACAAGAGTAAACACCCACTTCCGGTAGACCGATTTTTACCAAAAACTAATCAGATATTTTAACTTTTATAAAAATGTTAAATATAAAATTTTGCGTTGACCTGGTTAATAGTTTTTGAGTTAGAGCGCCCACAAAAATCTATCACATACAGACAGCCAGAAAATAGTCAAAACGTGTTCAGGGGACCTTAAAACATGTATTTCCGTTGAAATCTCGAATTCGATTTTTTTTCATGAAAACAATACTTTCTCTATATGGATAAAGTAAAAAACTGGAGTGCATTTGCAACGCATAGCCATTCACGTTCTGAGGTACAAAACTCGTGCCAACAAATTTTTTCGTCTTAAAGCGTGGAGTTACAACATTTGTGGCACAATAAATACGAACAAATACTGTATTTCGTCTGTTACACTGTATAGCGGTAATTTACAATATTTGTTTTTATTTGTATTATGGAATCTTTCCACAAAGTCGACCCTTCCCAAGTGGAATTTGTTATTTGCACCACTGCTCTGAAACACTTCATTTTAATGAGAGCACCGTTATAATCGCTTACTGCTCTCTCAAATTTATTTTCAAATTTACCATTTTTGTTACGTGTAAATTCGTGGTCATGTTCATGCTGAATTACAACTATGCGGGAGAATTATATATTTTTTATTTTTTAAATAAATATTTATTTACGTTATTGAAAATGCTTTTAATTGACGAGAACAATACACTGTAGAAAGATATAACACTATTCTCTTTGATGCAGAACAAGGACATGTTGCAATTATTCCAGTCTGTAAAAATTATTATTTACACTTGAAATTCAGAGAATTATCAAGTACGTCAAGATCAAACTGATAAATAAAAATTTTAAAAAATCCATGAAAAAATCATTTCATAGCTTTTGGAGTATTCTAATTTATCAGTTTTACACTCCAAATATTTGAAATTCTGTGATAAATGCTTAAAGCGCAATAAATTTGGAAGACATTTTTAGTATTTACTTCTCCATATTTACTAATACGATGTAATTTAATCTGCTGAGTATGTGGCGAAGGTACGACAAACATAGGAAGAATACCATGTGATATAATTTCCTGTGTTTTTTAAGTGAGCGGGGAATTACTTATATTTTACATTGGCTACATGCTCAAAATATTAATTATTTTTGCCGTAATGAGAACGGGAAAGGAATTTTCTGCATTCTTATAGCTTTCAGCTGGGATGCAACTTGTGATTTAGAATTTCATCCTGTGGTCCGACATGACAGTAGAATCGCTCTTTTTCCGTTAACTTTCTGTTACTGTAGGCATAGCCGTCTTACGGGGGGGACCACATGGGCATTGGCCCAGGGCCTCACTTTAGAGGGGGGCCTAAAATTTTGAGATGAGAAATCAAACGAACTCAAAAGTCAGAAATACCTATTTATGAACTATTAGACATGAGGAAATAAACAGAAAAAATAGCCTATTTGGTTTTTTACATTGAATTTGTAATAAATATTTAATATGAAATCGTCAGCTTACCTTATACTTTTTATTTTTTATTTTCTATTTGCTCATAAACAGCCGTTAACGGCCTTTTACAATGAGCGTAATAACGTTAACAAAGACGAACACACACAAGCATGCCCTCGACAGGGTTCGAACCCGAGACTCTAGCATTGGGAGCCAGAAACGCTAACCACCCCTCTACCAAGGCCTTGAATATTATAAATTTCCAGTATTTCTTAATAACGCCAGCCACCCACTCCCTAAGTAGCATAATGCTGTACATTGTTATTCTCTATGAAATCAGATGGGTAGTAATCGTCGCAACATTTTACAATCAGTGCAAAATTTTGATTAAAAAGACGTGCTCTGCAAATGGGAGGGCTCAAAAAAGTTAGGGCCCATGGCCTCCAAATGCCTTAAGACTGCCCTGACTGTAGGACTGCTGTAAACTCATAGGCCTGCAGCTACTTCCACCAATAACGATTCAATCAAGCATGCACCATCAGTTAACTTATTTTTTCTCACCTATCGTGGTTGAAATAATTTTTTATTTAAAAAATACTTTTTAGTTTAGAGACATTACATTTTGTCTTTTTTTTAAATGCTCAGTTCTCTTACTTTTCTACTCACCTCACCAGATTTGTTCTCGAAACAAAAATTAGCGAAAATTCAACAAAATTACGTAATTTCTTTTCATAACACCTGCGCGTCTACATCCCTCTCCTTTCCCACAAAGAACTACCATAAGAACAATCCTTGGATGCGAATCTGATGTTCTTCATGACATCTCTAGCTTTCAGGGTCACTACTAAAGAGTTGGCTTAAATGGGTAAATCTCGAAGACGACGAGTATATTGTAACACCACTCAGTTTATTCGAAATAAAGACAGCCTTGTTCCTTTAACAAACCACTAGGTGTATGGGACAGTGTTGCCAATTTGATGTATTTTCCGCTTTGATGTAGTTTATTTCGTTGATCATCTGGGGTACGAAAATCTAAGCGGGATTTCTGTGTTATTTAACAAACGAATTTTGAGTTTTTTTGCACACGTATTTACAAAATTTTAAAAAGTTTAAACCTTCTATAATAATTTCCATCTTCTACGAAAAGTTAATATTTTATGTATTTAATACAAAGCGTTTCCAGAAATTCTGTGAAACTGTGCGCGCTTAATTTGTAGGCAAAATAGGGAAAGTGACGTGGATGAAATTCTAATCCCCAGCTTATTTTCGTTTATCCCTAAAAGACTTTTCACAACCATTTAGCGGATTTATTTTTTAGTGGCTGGCAACACTGGTGTGAGAAACCATCCAAAACGCGAATCTCAAGCTATTCCCGGTCATCCTTGATGGACTGCGAGCATTTTTTCAACTCCTCTCTGCCATTCATGAACTTCTTTCGGAAACTTTTCGATCATTCATCTTTTCGAGGATGGAGATTCGGCCGACTCCGACCTTGAGGTCACACGTTCGCTTATAACCACATGAGACTGTTCCTGCTTTCGCAAACGCCCTTAACCCTTAATTAGTCGCTTGGGGTCAATATGACCCCACGCAAACTATTTTTATCAATATAATAAAAACTATAAGGTATATTCAGGCCGTACTTCCAATATCTTCATTATTTATCTTCCTGATTATAACTTAGCATTTTTGTTAATTTTGGAATTAAAGGTTCACGTAACCAAAGCAGGGGTGCCACAATTACAAAAACAAAAACATTGTTTTCCATATCTCGTAAAATATTGATAGGAATTCCCTGAACTTCGGCGTGCTGGACGTATGGCCAGAGAAAGTAACAAAATGGTATAAATGGTGCATAACCCAAACAGGGGTGCCACTATTACAGAAAAAATAAATTATTTTCTTATATATCCCGTATAATATTGGGCGATCTTCATGATATTTGGTACATAAGACTTGCATAAAAAGAAAGTACGAACATTTTTAAATATACTGTACGTGTTTCTTGCTATTTCGTTAACGATGACTTTCTTCTCATCAGACCTCTAAATATTACCGTTATAGCAATAAACCGAAAGGCATTGAATGTGCAAACCATGTTAGTAAATAAAAGTTAAAATAAAATTTTTATTTATAAAATTCGTATTTAATAAAGATTCCCACAAAATATCCTTATAAACTATGGTATTTTAATTTAAAATTTAATTTTCTATAGCAATAATAAAATAAAATGTCACTTTATTGTTACTTTTAAAAAAATAATCGTTTGGGGTCATATTGACCCCACGCAACTAATTAAAGAACTTTTTCTTGCGCGACTAATTAAAGGTTAATCATGCACCTGCTTTCCAATCGTGATAAATTTCCCCTGACGATTGTTTGTCAAAGTAGGACTTGACGAATTTCTGATTATCTTCATCCTACCTGTCACAATCTCTCGATTTGCATCTCATTCTTAGATCTTTCCCTCCTCATCCCTTCCGGTTGTTCTCACTATTCCATTATCGTACCTTTCCAATTTCCGTTACAGTTTTGTACCAGCTCTCATTATCTTACCTATCCCCGCATCAATTCCTGATCGCGTTCTCTTTTTCGTTCCATTTCCACTTCGATCTCCAATTCCCGTTCTCATCCCATCCCGTTCCCTTTATCACTCCAGTTCTTTCTCCCGTTCCAGTTCGTCCTCATTCAGATTCCCATATCCGTTCTAGTTCCCATTCCAGTTCCCATTCCAGTTCCCGTTCCAGTTCCCGTTCCAGTTCCCGTTCTCATCCCAGTTCCCATTCCAGTTCTTGCTCCATTTCTCATTACAGTAATCGTTCTCATTCAGATTCCCACTCCCGTTCCGCTTCCCGTTCCCCTCCCTGTTCCCGTTCTAACTCCCGCTCTTACTCCCGTTCCTTTTCCCATTCCCTTTCCAATTCCCGTTCTTACGCTAATCGTCATCCTTTTTCCCTCCCCGTTACAATCCCGTTCCTCCAACCTCTCAAATGCCTTCCAGTTTCAATTCCCCCCCGCTTACTATAACCTTCACCTTTCCCCTCCTATTTCCCTTCCCCATTCAGACCTCGTCCCGTCCCGCTCCCGTTCCCATTACGCGTAACATGGCGTCCCTCTTCGACCCCAATCTGGTCTCATCCCTAAATTCGTCCTACTTGTCGCCGCCGCCCCTGCACCCCCGGAGGTCCTTGGAGACTTCGAAATCGCCCCATTCCTTTGACGCTCAACAGGTGTCAGCGCGGGGGACGGCGTTCGGTGTGCTTCAATCCTCCCCCACTCCTCCCTCACTCCCCCCTCACCCCGCTCCTCCTCCCACTTCCGGTGGCGGGGAGTGCCGATGCCGACGGCGGGCGGCACTAGAGGGTCTTCTCGCAAACACGCGGGCGGAGTGCGGTAGGAGGTGAGGGTGGGGGAGGAGACACGCCGCCCGAATGCTCCTCCCAAACACGCGTTATCAATCCCTTTTCGCCCTCCCTTTTTTCTTTTCGGGGGCGCCAAACTTGGGTCAGCCATGTCGCGGACGTGTGGGTGGCCTCACGTGCACGAAGCGGACAGGTAAGGAGGAAGAGAGAGAGAGAGAGGTCGGGTCTCTCGGTTGCACGCGTGTGGGAGGGCCGCCCGCACGTACGCGTACATAAAAAAATTATCAAAATAGCGTCGAAAAGCGAAACTGCGGTCACCGCGTGTCACGACCAATCACGCAAGGGGATATATAGTGTAGGAAGGTTGGCTGCGAGGGAAATATAATGGAGAGTAGGGTGGTTGCTCGAAAGGGGTGAATGGAAAAGATGAAATTTCAGCGAAAATTTTTAAGGCCGGAGATTTTTTTCCTCTCTCCGTCGGGGCGTGAGCGGAATTTCGGGACGGAAAATAGGAAGAAAAAAATCGAGCGTCGGAGGCTTGGATTTTAGCGTCAAAAAGGTGCCATTGAGGAATTTAGATTTTACTACTTTTCTCTTTATTTTTGGGTTCCCGACGGTGTCACGTCCTCAGTGGTGTATTATCCTTAGTGATGGTAAAGCACGTCCCCTTAGTTGCCTAAATCGTAGCGCCATCAAAAACTAGTATAATTATTTCCATAAAGAAATGTCGAACTCGTCTGATACCTTAAAACAAATTAAAAAATATTCGCCTGAGATTAAAAAATTTGAAAATAGGTATTTATCATTAGTGCCTCCAATAGCCATAACAAAGTTACGAAAAAACACACGCACAATTCGGCTACAATGCAAACGTCTTCAGTGGCGATTCACTGGTAGAAGTAATCCTTTTTTAGAATCTACTCTCGGCGAATCCCTGCTGAAGACGTCTGCATTGTAGCCGAAGTGCGAATCTGGTTTTTTATAACTTTTTTATGGCTATTAAAGTTACCTAAGGTAAGAATAATTTTTTCAATTTTTTATTCTTAAGTGCTTATACTTGTAATATTATAATTATGACTGCTCTAAAAAAATAGGCTTTTAGGTCCCACTCGACTTCTATGCCAAGAACTATATTTTCCGTTATTGCCTCAATTGTAGGTTAATCATGCTGAGACGAATTAAAAATAATATAAGAATTAGAATACCTTCATTGGATGTCTTTCAACCTATATTTGAATTTTAGCATGGATCTTTATGCTATAATGAATAATCAAATCAAGAGGTTTTCAGAAGAATTAACCAGTTTCTGTATCTTAGACTAGCGTTCTTAGCATGGAAGATAAAATTTTCTGTCAAATTTTCACATAAAATCTCTCGAGTATTCTCAATCGTAGTGTATTTTTAGATGTTACTTTTTAACTGACTTACGTGCATTCAATTATTTTTCTTTTCTATTAAAAGATATTGAGTGTAATTAAACCGAAAATTTGTTAAATTCTTTTCAATACTCAAGCAAGCAGTTTGGCCCCTAATCATATAAATTGCACCCCTCTTTAACACTAAAACTTTCTACAACCCATTACACGTACCAGCTCCATTAATTATAATAGCTAATTTTTATCTATACTGTTCTTACAAATGATCGTAATGACATGTTACGGCGTGCTTTCGTCACGGACGCAATAATGAACTCAATTAGTTGCGGCGAAACAGCGTGAAAAAATTCATAAGACAAACAAGCAAATATTTGTTAAATTATGTAAGGTTTTTAAAAATTTATTTAAGAGGTTATGAGATTACGTTATGGTTTACCCTCGGCTGCTAAAGCAGTAGTCGATTGTATTTTTGCCTATTTGAATAGACCTGTGATCATTTTCGATTAGATTACGTAACCAAATTTTCCAATGCATAGCCATATAGGGTAGACTGCAGTGCTTCTCGACCAGTGGAACGCGAAGGTCGTGTAGGTGGGACGCGACGTTTCGAATATAATAAAATAGGTAATAATAAAATAATAAAAAATAACCGAAAAATAATTACATAATAAAAACGTAATATATAGATGATAATAAAATAATAAAAATAATAAAAAAATTTTCACAAAAAATACTGCGATATTAAATGCCCTTAAAATTTCCATCAGTGAATAGTTTGACACTAAGATGCATTTAACGTCAAAAATCCAATTCTTAGAAAAGGTGGGGATTTCGTTTTTGTCATTGTGGGACACGTTTATTTTTGTAACGTGGTTGGTGGAACGTTAGATGCAAAAGGTTGAGAACCTCGGCAGTAGAGTACCTATTTTCCGAACTAAATGAGATCGAAGTTGGTTCGGACGAACGTAAATAAGGGTCACCGAACATTTGCAAATATGCTCTAAAACCTTATTAATACATTAACCAAAAAATAGTCGCAAATTCCAAAAGTTTAAGTTATGGTAAAAAAATACCATTTTTTTTAAAAAGAGAAATCCTGAGTAGAAACCGGTGACGACTCAAGATGGAAAAAGATCCATATTCCGCGTCGAGTCCGACGATGATAAGTTAAACACGTATACAAGCATTCGCGTTAATTATTTTTGGAAGATTTTTTTCCCTGAAGTACTAGTAAAATACCGTTCTTAGTTACTGACCTATGAAAATTTGTTGCAAATAAAAATTTTCACTGAATTTTATACGGAAGATCGGAGTTCGGATAATTGGAACTCCACTGCCCACACTGATATACTTTAATTGTTATGCGTCCCGAAACAGCGCCTCGGGTAAATGGCAGAGCCCGTTCCGCGAGACAGGGCCGCCGTTTTCGTATCCGTGCGCGCCTACATTTCCAGGAAGGAGGAGGAAGAGGGAGACAGTAGAACTTCGCGCTCAAGCAAGCACACAACGAAGTTCCATTTTTTTTACGGCGAAGTTCTATCCCGTGGACGTGATCGGAGCGATGGAGAAAGAAATGACGACTAGGAGTGATGGGGAGATGGAAGAAGAAGAGATGGAGGGAGAAGAGAGGAAGGAAAGAGAGGTAGAGAGAGGAAGAATCGAGGAAAGAGAGATGAAAGAGTAATGGGGAGGAAGCAAGGCAGAAAGGAGTAGAGAGAGTAGTAGAGTATGGAGGGAGGCAGGAAGGGAGAGAGGCAGGGAGGGAGAGAGGAAGGGAGGGAGAGAGGCAGGGAGGGAGAGAGGCAGGGAGGGAGAGAGGCAGGGAGGGAGAGAGGCAGGGAGGGAGAGAGGCAGGGAGGGGAAGAGAATAGGGAGAGAATGGGAGAGACGGAATGGGAGAGAGGGAGGAGTGGGAGAAAGAGGGAAGAGAAAGAGGGGGAAGAATATAGGTGAGAGGGAGACACGTGGGAGGGAGAGAGGGTGGAGTGAGAGAAATGGGGAAAGAGAGGCAAGGAGGGAGAGAGGGGGAGGAGAGAGGGGGAAGGAGAGTGGGGGAAGGAGAGAGAGGAAATAGAAAAGAGGGGGAATAGGAGAGAGGAGGAATAAGAGAGGAGAGAGGGGGAATAGGATAGAGGGAGTAGTGGGAGAAAGGGGGAGGGAGGGGGAGAGAGGAGGCGAGAGAAAAAAGATGGAGTGGGAGAGAGGGTGGATTGGAAGAGAAAGGGGACAGAGGGGTGGAGAGAGGGGAAATGAGAAGGGAAGGATATGAAGGAAGGTATAGAGAGGGAGGAGGGATAAGGAGAGAGGGATACGCAGAGCGAGATAATGGGGGAGGGAGCGGGGAAGAAAGGGAGGAAGAGATGCAGGGAGAGATGGAGAGAGAGAGGAATGACAGATGGAAGGCGAGGGATGGCGAGATGGAGGGAAAGGAGGGAGAGATGGAGGGAGGAGGAATTGAGATGGATGGAAAGATGGAGGGAGTTACGGACGTAGAGAAGGTGGGGGAGAGAGAGGGTGAGGGAAGTAGAGTGAAAGAGAGAGAGAGAGAGTTGGAAAGAGGATGAGGATAAAGAAACAATTGCCGTCTTCCTTCCGTTCCTTCGCGACAAACGAGCATGTCGGAGAGGTCATTGGAAAGCGCCTCGGAGCCAAAAAAAACCGTTGGAGGGAAAATCGAATTTGGAACGGAAGTCTCTCTGGGCGCACGGAAGCAGGAGAGAGGAAGAAAAACCATTGGATGGAAAAATCCCTCGCATGGGAGCGTGATGGCCGAACCGAGCCTCGCGAAGTCTTTAAAGCGGAATTACGATGCGGATTTGCGGAGAAACTTGTTTATTTTTTGCGCACGATAGATAAAAACGGGATGGATCTTTTTGCCTGGAAATCATTTCGGAGATTTTTTCCTCGAGAGTACGTTGTTACCGACGCGATATATCGAAGATCCCGCAGAAATTTCGTAGGTGTTTGAAGTTTAGTCGGTTTAAACCATTAAGTTTTCGAGCAATAGAATTCACACGAATGGGACGCTTGCGTAAATGGCATTTATCATGTAAGTACGGGAAAATTTTTATTGTCAAAACTTTTTCGAATCCTCCTTTAAGTTCTATGTATAAATAAATTGCTACGATTCATTTTTAAATGAATATTGGTCCGGCTACAACATTTAAAGCAACTAATAACACATATACACGTCTTCACTAGTACACATAATTTTTAATGAATACTATATACAGCTAACCAGTTGTAAATCAATTAAACCCGTGAAAATTTTATTACATCACGCATTTTTATTCACCGCGCTGATTTTCCGAAGAAAAATTCCTTACGTTAATTACATTATTGTCACTGAACAGTTTATAGTTACATCCTTTTATCATTGACATTTTGGACAGTGGATGCATATAAATGGCTTTATCTAGCAACGAAAATTTTATAAAACTACGATCGCTCTGATGGAAAATTTCTTTAATTCATAGCCGTTGATCGCGTGTCGGTGTAATTTCTGCTGTTTTATATGGTGCGTGCAAATGAACTCTCAGAAATCATTTCCAGATCGCGTTGTGTTCTTAAGCTCATGACTGGACTCATTTATAACGGGAACCCGGAATATCTTTCTCGCCAACGCTTGCATTTTTCTTATCTTGGATGACTGAGCGAATCAAACACAACAAAAATAGTAACCGGAGGCACTTTCCTCAGTGCGACGAAAGTGCTCGTGTATATTTTCACTACATAAAACGTCTTCGGTTTTTGCTGATTCAGAACCTTTTTACTAAAGAGGTTTTTGCCAACTGGCGATCGAGATAGGCCGTGCTATCTCCTTAGAGACGGACGGTTACGACGATGGAGCGGATTAAAGTTTTCTTTCCTCCTTAAAAAATAATACGGCACTTTTTAAAACTTCTTCCACTGCCTACTTACCTTTAAATGACCTGCGATTTTTTGAACGTATTCAAGAACGGGGTACATTTTTTCATAGTAAAATTAGGGAAAAATTTCGTTGCAATCTTTCGTCGAGGCGAGTAGGGTTCGAATCACAGGGGTCCTTTGATAAGGGCTATATATGAAAAATGATATCCTTTCTGACGAGGTCGCAGCGCGGAAAAATAGTTCTAAACTTTTCATTATCAGATTCGAAAGCGTTTATTAATCCTTTCAGGCGAATAATTCATCGATAAAAAACTCGTGTCTGATAAATATCTCATAGTATTCTCTTATTGGGATCATCGCAAAGCGTTGCGCATTTGTTTCACGCGTTATTTCCTTCAAAGTAAGGAATTATTTATTATATAGGACTTCGATGGCGTTTAGATATAGTTACTAGATCAAAATGCCTTTCTACGCCCGACAGTAACTGCACTCATATTTTTCCCTTACTTTGACGTGTTGCATAAGTATTGGATAAGAATATTTTTTTTTTAACATATCAAAAACGAATCAATCTCACTGACGATGTTTTACAGTTCATTTCGCCGTTCCGTCGGAATAATTACGTCAATAATTGATGCCATTGGCTCGGGCATTTTATCGTCGAATCCGAGGGATTTGAGGAAAAAAACGAACGGCAGGCTGCGCTGCATAGAAGGCGATCTTTGTGATTAAGGTTAATGGAGCGATAAAGCATTCAACGCCAGCGGCGATCGATAATTAAGCCACGCTGTTAAAACCGCGCTTTTTAGAATCGCCAAACGGGTGATTTGCATTATTTCCATCACGGCCATCTCGGCGAAAATAAATTGCCGATTAATTTTGTAGGCGGGAATGAAGTTAAATGAGAAATGCGAACCTAAGATTGATCTTAGAGTTAGAAAATTCTTCAGCGGATGACATAATCTTTTACTTCAGCAATTAATGTAAAATGACAATATTATTAAATAAAAAAACGCATATTATTTTCCTCGTTAAAAAATGCGAGGCATTTGATTGTGTTAGATCCTCTTATTGAACTCGGATTTTTTTTATTTCTAACCTGTTATTATTCATCTACAGCTTTAAATAGGACTTCAAAAGCATTTTAAAAAGTGTAGCGCAATTTAATTGTCAATTTATCTGTAAGAATATGTTTATTTTTATTAACTTTTATTATTAACTTCACTCCGTTGTTCCATATATGCTCAATTATTAAATATATATCGATAATTTGTGTTATTACAGGGTATTATTATTTCATATCGCTTGAGTGTATTCTTCTTTATCCGAATTATATCCACACGAAACCCATATTAAAATTTAATTATCAAGCAGCATAAATATTTAAATACCGATTTTCACTATCCTTGTAATAGAGTGGTTAAATACATATAAGAACACTATGACGTAGTAACAAAACCTTATGAAATACCCTCCTCAGTGTGAATGATTATTATTATTTTTATAGTTTTTATGTTATACTAGCTGGCGCGTGTCACACATGTGACGCAAATCGAAGACAACCTTCGTGTTAAAGGAATAAAATACTTCATTTTTTCTAACCATATAATTTGCATTTTAAAACAATTAGTACGTCAAATTTACTTTTCATTTTTCTTTAATTTTAATAATGAGAAATGGAAAAAAATAGTAACATAATAAAGTTAAACGAATTAAAAAGTCAAGTTAAGTTAAAAACTTCAGGATATACTACATTCTTAACTTTGTTATCGCGACTGGATAAGATTTTTAAATTTTCTTGCCGTTGTACTCTTGACATGGCGACATACAGATGTCCATGTGCAAAAACCTGATTTTGTAAGAGCATTCCCACGGTATCAAATGTTTGGCCTTGACTTTTATTAATCGTCATGACAAAGGCTAACGTTATTGGAAACTGACGGCGCTTCATCTCGAACGTAAGCTCGCTATCGCCTGTCAGTGCCACATCGAATTTAGGAAGTATAACAGCTCGGCCTTTATTACTTCCGGTCTCAATCGTGCATTCAATGGTGTGCTGAGCAAGATATTTCAAATTTAAACGTGTTCCATTGCAGAGACCCTTCTTAACGTTAATGTTGCGAAGAAGCATTACGACAGCGCCAATCCTGAGACGTAATTTATGCGGTGGCATTCCTTGCGGAATAAGCGAATTTAAAAATTCCGTTGGAAAGTTAGTTCTTTCATCTTCTGCACAGTAAATCACCTCATCGATGCACACACACCGCTTCATGTTGTCTTGTAGCCAAAGTCATTCTGTCGAGAAATTCGTTGTTGATCGCAAGGGAGTCGTCATTCTTGGATGATAATATTTTAATTGTATTTTTATTTGACTTTCTCCAACACTAAATAAAATGTTTACATACCTATCGACATATAGAGGTTAACGATTTATTATATAGTTAGTAACCTTATTATTGATTAGTAACCTTATTATTGATTAGCAAACAATTTACATTAAAATAGTTAAAGATTTTTTTTTCGAATTTTCATAACCATATTTCATAATGACCGATAAAATAGTAAGTACTTTGTGCTGCCATCTGTATTCTGCAATTCGAAATCATAAAGTACTAAAATTTTTATTTACAACGCTTTAACGAAAATGTTTACATACCTATCGACATAGAGAGGTTAACGCTTTATTATATAGTATGATTTCGTAATCTGTTTTTAGGATAAGGACTCTTGTATTTGGTGCTATAGATATAATTAAGTATTGCTACGAATATATATGTATTTGGGATAAAAATATGGAAGGCTAAAGTATATTTTATCGTTATATCATTTAACGATCGCTAACCACAACTGCAGATAGAAGCACTTTAAATTTACCGCCTTGGTTTTGTGCATGAGTCAATTCCAAAGAAGCAGTTACCCGAAATTGTTGGATAAAAACTGAACATGATACTTTTCCTTATTTGTTTCTCATAGGCAGTTCGTGCCACATTCTCACAATATCATTTATCCTTTACATACCTAGCATATTTCCTATAACATTTTTTGATCTATATTCTTCAGGTAATAAAATCTCTGCTCAATCAACATTATTCGTATTTCTGCAAAAAATTGTCATCTTGGAAATGGATAAAATATATGTTATATAAATCGTATTGACGAGTAGAAATATAATTAAAATTATTTTCTAAAAATAATCCTTTGAACCACTGCCGAGTTGAGATTTATTTGTGTGGTCGTCGCAGTAAATAATCTTCTATCCCGTTCATTAATTACCAGCGTTCCGTAATCGGTGGTCAGCTGCCGCCGACACGCTAAAGCCATCTTCGCCATAACATCTATTATAATCAGCGGATGACCATTTTGGACAGGAATTTGGAAACCGTTCATCTCCTTTACTCATAGCCGTGTCGCTTCCTACAGCTATAATGTTCACGCCTATTAAAAATCCAGTTGTAGTATATATAACCACATTTACTACGTCAATGGGGTGCCCAGACCTTAGAGCGGGCAAAACTAATCTCTCAATTCATGATCATCCAATGAATAATAATGGAGGAAAATAAAATTAAATCCATCCACACTTTAGCGAAACCAATAGACGTTGAGTAAACGCATAGAGTCGGGTGATTAAAATTTTTTATTGATTTATTCCGTTGCCATGGATGTTACACTACGGAGTGGGCGAGAATGCTCCAGTTGGAATTTCAATCTATGTATATCCGCGGAATATGAAGGGTATTCCATTACCCTCAGGTGTAAAATGGAGTAGTAAAAATAAGGCAGACATTTTACATTTGTTGTATTCATTATTGCGTTTATTTTAAATATTGATTGTTACATTTGCCTCCAATATGTTTTGCTCAGTTTTTGAGTTCCTCTAGCGATAAACCACGATCATATTGAGGAAGTATTGTAGTGGTGAAAAAATTCGACTTCGAGATTTTGGTGGAAATACACGTTTTAGGTGTCTCTGAATCCATAAAAGTGGTTTTCGCCATGCCTTCTGTCTGTCTGTTCGCCGTTCTAGGGCCAAAACGCGTCCATAAAATCGAATGATATCTCGTATTTATACAACATAACATCTTATACAGACCATTTTTTCATAAAAATGCTATTGCACAAAAATGAAGGGTAGTTTATTCTTGGCGATTTTTAGAAAAATTTGATTTACTCAAAATTGGCTGTAGAGAATTTGATTAAAATCAATCCAATTGTAGAGCCTGATGTCACAAATAATACTACGTAAGCCACATATCTCCTAATTACACTATATGGCGTCCAGTGACATTAAATTGTACGCTAAGCTACTTTACCTATGCCTTATGACGTCACGCATTCGCAGCGATCCATTCAAAATCTTACTACAGCCTTACGGTTAAACTAAATCGAGTGATATCTCATATTTATGGAGGATATCATTTATATAACACATTCTGAAGAGATGAACGATATTGCGCCACAATTAAGGTTGGGTACTTGATTCTTGAATATTTTGAAACAAAATTTGATTTACTCAAATATTTCTCTAAGGATTTCGATTAAAATCCAACCAATCATACAGCATGGTGTCACAAATAATACTAAGCCATAGGTATGTCCCAAAAAAGTTAATATACATCGTGCAGTGGCATTATTTCTATACAAGACGCTTAGCGCACTCGTCAGAGGGGCGGGGGATCCCGGGGATTCCCTAGTCTAAAATTCCGCACTCCTCTGTTAACGCCACGCTCTTATTAGTGAGAGGCATTAGACGTGAGAGGTTGATGGTGTCAGTCACTTTGGTTCTGTTGCTACGCATTATTAACATAATTGGCAGCGAATTGCCAAGCACACCGAGTTAATTTCGGGGCAAAGAGTGTAGTGAGACCAAACGTATATACGTATATAAGAAAGTTTGTGCGATGTATATCTTATATGTTGTGCATAAAACAAATATCCATATTAAACATTTTGCTGTTTTCAAACGATATTGCATTTTAAGTCGTAATTCTTGAACTTATATGTAGATCGACATAGCGGCATTATCCTTATAAATTGACAATAAAATTATGCCTAATATTATTTTTATAAATGTACGCGAATGTTGGCTGGATATTTGGGCATTTAAATCATATGTTTTCTAATCTCCTTCAAGATTATCGATCATCCTCTGCTTTACCCTCCTCCGAAACCATCTCGTCAATCCTTCACATGTTTAAGCGTAAATCTAGGAGTTCGGCGGCAACATGACTGCCATTAATATCCACCTGGATCCATTGTCGGCGACCGCGACGACTTCAACAACAGATGCACATACACATTGGTCAACGGCGAAGATACATACGCTAACGTACATCATCCTCTCTCTTCTCTCTCTTTCCTCTCTCCTCTCTCTTTCCTCTCTCTTCCTGCCCTCTCACCCCTCCCTCTCTTCTCTCTCTCCCCCTCTCTCATCTCTCTCCCCCTCTCTTCTCTCTCTTTCCTCTCTCACACCTCCCTCTCTCTCCCTCTCTCTCGTCTCTCTCCCCTTCTCTCATCTCTTCCCCCCTCTCTTCTCTCTCTCCCCCTTTCTCATCTCTCTCCCCCTCTCTTCTATCTCTTTCCTCTCTCACCCCTCCCTCTCTCTCCCTCTCTCTCGTCTCTCTCCCCTTCTCTCATCTCTTCCCCCCTCTCTTCTCTCTCTCCCCCTCTCTCATCTCTCTCCCCCTCTCTTCTCTCTCTTTCCTCTCTCACCCCTCCCTCTCTCTCGTCTCTCTCCCCTTCTCTCATCTCTTCCCCCCTCTCTTCTCTCTCTTTCCTCTCTCTCCCTGCCCTCTCACCCCTCCCTCTCTCTCGTCTCGCTCGCCCCTCTTTCTCCCTTATGCCCTCCCCTTTGTCTAACTCTCTCCCTTCCATATCTCTCTTCTTTCTCCCTCTCTCTCCCCTCTCTCTTCCCTCTCCCCTCTCTCTTGTCTCTCTTTCCTTTCTTCTTTCTCCTCACTTTCTCTTCGCTGTACCCCTCCCTTGTCTCTCTCTCTTCCCTATCTGCTATCTATCCCACTCTCTCCTCTCTATCTCTCTCTCCCTCTCTCTACTCTACCCTTCTCTCTTTCCTCTTTCTCTCCTCTTCCCCTCCTCTTTCTCTCATCTGTACTCCTCTCTTCCCTCTCTCTCTTCCTGCCCTCTCTCCCCGCTCTCTCTTTCCTCCCTCTCTCCTCGCCCCCTCTCCCCGCCCTCTCTCTCCTCTTTCCCCCATTTCTTCTCTCTTACCTCTCTGCTCTCTTCTCTCTCTCTCCCATTACCCCTCTCCCTCTTTCCCCCTCTCCCTCTCTCCCTTCCCCTACTCCGTTCCCCTCTCCCTCCTCCCCACTCCACCCGGATTTCGTGCGCCATCTCTCGGATATGCGGAAATTCGAGACAACGCGAATTTTGGATATCACTCCGACAACGGGAACAGGAGACGTTGATCCACAGACGGAGATAGAGAAGGTTAATAAGATTAATGGCGGCTGGAATATCCGGACGGGAATGCGTCGCGACGGAGGAGTCTCCATTGAACGAGATAATTGCGCCAAATTAATGAGGCAGGATTATTACCGCGGGGGAACATTAAACATTAAAAAAACGTCCATTTGTTCATTGGCATAACTCATTATTCATAAAGGTTCGTCGAAAAATTATAAAATAATACATTTATTTGCAGTGCAAATTACGAAATCGTTTTTTTCTATACTGCCGGAAATAATCTTTACGTAACATCTCACTTATTCTAGCGCAATGGAAAATGGAGAAAATTTTCATTTTAGTCCATAAAATCTCTTCAACTACATTTCATGAATGTATTTCGACGTATTCATCAGAAACCACATTTGGCCAGAACAATTTCCTGCCGGAAAGATAAACTAATAATTAATTCCCACGAAAACAAAACCGCATCGCTGGAAAGAACAATACCTGCGGGAGTTGCATCGAATCGCCGAAGTTTTATCGCTTGTGTTTTTTCATTTGTTTATCGTCGCAACGGCGTTGCGAAGCAGAATATCCGCCGCCGCCGAGGGAATTGGTGGCGAGCAGCGAGCGTTCCGGATCAAAGGGAGTGGGGTAGATAGATCGTTCGCGGGACGGAAATGAAGAAATGTTTTTTACATTTTGAGAACGGAAGGCATAGGGATTTCGTTTTTAAGTCATCCGATACGACGCAAAATTCGTCGCTCTTTTCCTCTCTTTCGATTGAGAAGAATAAATAAATACGTCAAAGCGATTTAATCGATTTCGCTCACTTTTGCATTTTCAATGAAACCGTAATTATTCTTGGGATTTTTGTAATGGAAGGACTCGATATAATCAGCTTTTTAAAAACCGTCAAGGGAACGTAATAGACAGAGATTAAGATCTAAATGCCCTAGGTGATGTGCGCGGTAATAGGCCCTAGGATTAATCTAAATAGCTTTTTTATTAATTTTAATTTAGTTAAATTTTTCGTTATACAGATATTTAATGATATTTCCTGGAATACCTTTTTGTTTGTTGGTATGGAATTTTTGGCGAATCAACCTCTTGGATTATTTATAGTCATTGCTCCTTCCACACCGAGCACAGACACACAGGGGAGGAGAGAAACCCGGTGCCGGTATTAGCCTACTCTTTACGAAGAGCACCAAGGGAGCCAACTGCTTAACGACCCTTCCGAAGGACGGAGCGCTGACTTGCGCGGTCTCCTCAAATCGCGCAAGTAGGGGACGGGACGATTCCAGGTTGAAAAATCCGACCTCCGTCGGATCTGAACCTGGGGCCGCTGCGTGGGAGGCCAACGCTATAACCAATCCGCCACCGCCACTCCTTCCTGGAATACGCGTTTCAATAAAAATTGAAATACGACAAACGTTGGAGTGAATTCCAATTGCCACGAAACAGTTCAGGCAGCAAGATGCGTCTTCCAGCTACAAAGCCTGACCGCCAATATGATTTCATCCACAAGCTGAGATTTATTTTTGGAGGCGATGACGTAGTTTCACGGATGGAAAAAAGTAAAAATAACAAGTGTCGTTAATAAATTCAGGATGCACTTGGTGGGATTTACTCACGATGGAGATGAAAATAACAAGGATTTTGAAGATGAAGTTACGTAACTCTTCAATGTTTTTTTCGGTGAGACTATTTTTCCGCGTCGTTAAGCTCTGAGATCTTTAACTACCGAGCACTTTTATTCAGTCAGGCAAAAAACTTGGAGGTTAAAACAATACGATAACCGGAGGCGACATTTTTTGATTTAAGGGGAACATGGGATATTTCGCGGAACTGAAATTCCAGTTGTTTTTCCACAGGAATTCTTCCGAGCGTTTTTCCACCACTCTTTATACTAGGCTCTATTAAAAGTTTATTTTTTGGCGGTGGTTGTGGTGTACGAAAGTCATTGATCCATCAGAGTAACGTCGACGTTACAGTCTTTCTACGAGAGCTGCATATCAATCGCAGGCGAATAAATACATCGCATGGCGTTCTCATGACGGCTGAAAGTGTTTTCGGCGCAAATATGTGAAATTGTGCGGTATAATGAATAAAGAGAAACACTTCGTGTTCAGGCAAAAAAACCTTTTTGGAATCTTTCTTATTAAAATTTTGGAAAGTTCGTATTACAAGAATTCCAATTAAAAAATAAGCATTTGAGGATCTCAGATTGAAAAAAATAAGTGTCTTTCTCCCCGAGAAGGTTATGAAAATAATGCCTTAAGACGAATTTGATAATTCTCTAGTGGATTAATTATGGCTCTCCAGCCTAACGAGCTCAACATATTTCACCGCCTTCGCGCCAAGGTCAACAACGTAGCAGCACACACCAATTCCTCAAGCATTGCAAAAAATCGGCATTCACTTAAATTTTTGAAAGTTTTCGATAAAATACAAGCAAATTTAACGCCAAGAAGGCATCAATCTCGCTTTCAAGAAATGGCTCCTATTCGAAATGAATTCCCTTTACTAAAGAATCAACAACTGAAATGAAAAACATACGTCTTGCACTTTTAAATAACCCAAAAAAAAACAAATATAACCCATAATACGAGATGGCTTCTCATAATATTCCTATGGCTATTGTAAATACTTAAGATAAGTAGTTCTCTGGCGAACACGCAAATTCAAGATTTGGAAGTGCTTCTTCGAGATATCGAAATGGAGATATGCACGTTCGAGTTATAGAAAAATGTGGGTTCTCAAAACTGGTGGTCGCTAGCACCGCAGAGCTCATTGGCAGTTTACGATACTAAAAAATCACCTTTCATAGCTCCAGTAATTTTATTTGTTCGCTTGTTTTTCTTCTAACCGTTTTAAAGAAGATTATTAACGATTTCAAAGAAGGGGCGGATCTAGTTGCATAGCTTAGGAGTGGTAATAAGAAGACAAATATATTTACTGACACCTATTAATGCAAAATAATACCGTCTCGTTATAATAAATATACAAGGTACATTATACACTGCTTAGATATTTGAAAAATATCTCTAGAATGTCTATAACAGACGTGGTCAAACCGCGGCTCTTTTATCTCTTTTAAATTTCCATGCAGAGGCGTGTCAACGTTTTTCTCTACAGGACACAATGACGTAGTGTGACTCGAGACGTGTTTGGGATGCCTAATGGACATGCATTATATCCAAATTGCTTCGGATACAGGTTATTTTTTACTGTTTGTAAATTTATGAGCGCAAAATATGTCGTGCGGCTCGCGAACTTCCGGAAATCATCGTATGCGGCTCCGAGGGTAAGTAGGTTTGGCCACCCCTGCTCTATAATATAAAATAAATTACTCGAGATAATATTTTAACGAAGATTGATCTTCTCCCTTAAGGAGGGTAATTACCCTATAACACCCCCTTTGTATCCTCCATTGCTCCAAAGTTGGATTGATTTCATTCCTGGTCATTTGCAAAAGTATAGCAGATCCTCGCTTATAATTTTCCATGAAATGACTTTGTTCTCGCCACGCTGGAAAGGTTGGGAACCTCTGGAAACGCAAAAAATAAACCTTCAGGCGGCGTCCCAACCTTTTTGGAGCCAGAGTTCCATCAATAGGTCAACGCATCCTTTTCCTCGCGATATTTGTTCGCTTTTTTCCTCTCTTTCTCTCTCTCTCTCTCCTTCGCCGCCTGTTCTCAACCTCTTGCCCTCTTGCAGCGCGGGTATTGGAGAGCGACTCCCCTTCTGGGAGCACGGACGTCTAATAATTTCCGCAGTCGCGAACGCGGGTCAGGGCGAGGATTTCTCTCTACCTCTCTCTCTCTCTCGCTCTTACACGCCGAAACCCCTTTCTACGATCCCACGATCGCGACCACCTCTCTCTCCCCCTTCGCGAGAAGCGGTTCAGTATTCCTCCCGCTCTGCCCAGCGATGAAAAACACTCTCTGCCCTCTCTCTCTCTTTCGAGTGCCACGTGAGACTAAGGAGAAGAGCGACAGAAACGCGGAACCGGATTCATTCTGTTTTCCTCCGCGATCATTTCCGCGGCGCACGAGTCTCCACGGCGTAGGATAAGAGAAACAAATAAGAGACAGTGGGAGAGAGTAATAGAGAAAAGTTCGATGAAGAAGAGAAAGGTAAAGAGAGAGAGAGGGGAGGGTTTTAATAAGGGATGATACAGAAAGAGGCAGAGAATGAGGGAAAAGAGAGATGTGGAAACGGTTTGAGTGAGACGAAGGGTGCCAGAGAACTTTGAGAGAAAGTAATGCAGAGAGGTAGATATAAACACAGGGGGACGTCGAAAGAAGCACTTAAAGATTCAGATAGAGTGAAAAAGATGGAGGGAAGACGGAAAGGGTTTGCTGGAGATTTATAGAGAGATATTTGCAGAGAATTTGACAGAGAGAGAGAGAGAGAGGGAGAGAGAATGCGAATGAGGGAGAGATAAAGAATGAGTGAGTGAAAGTGAAAGAGTGAAAGAGATTTAGGAAGGGAGGAATGGGAGAAAGAGGAAGATAAGGAAGAGAAGGGTAAAGAGAAGGGTAAATCAATGGAGATAGAAACGGAGAGAAGGGTAAAAGACGGAGAGAGAGAGAGGTAGACATAGGGAAGTAGAGAGAAAGAGAGGAAAATGTAAGGAGATGGAGAGAAGAGGGGAGAGAGAGGATGAAATAGAGAGGTGGAGAGAAAGGGAAAGAGACGTAACGAAAATGAGAGCGAAAGAGAGGGAGAGAAAGAGAAAAAGTGAGAGGAAGGCGTAGAGATAGGCGGAGACAAGCGGTCAGGAGACAACGAGGAAAAGGGAAAGACAGGTAGGGAGGCAAACAGAGGAAAAAACTAAAGGATTCATGAAGTAAACCCATTCCATCAAAGGTTTTCGATGACGCACGCGACAAGCAATAGGACGAAGCGATCCCAGACACTCACTCTCTTCCTCTCTCTCTCCCATTGGTGGATAGAGTGAGAGAGAGAGAGGTTTCGAACCGAAGACCCCGGCCAGCGGAAAGCCGATCGTGGGAGAGGGTCTCCAATCTTTCGGGGCGGAACTGTTGCACTCTCTTCCGCTCCTGTAAGCGCCGGCGTTAGAGGATGATGATACGGAGGTAGGGGAGAGGGTTCGGGGAGAGACTGAGGTTTTTCGAGGGGGGAGGGAGGGGGATAAAGAGAGGGGGAGGGGAAAAGAGGGAAAAGGAGGAAGTGGAGTTACGAAGCGGGGGACGTGGGTGGATCCGTCGTGTGGCGCAGGAAGAGAGGGAAAGGTTGTGCCGAGGGGGGCATGAGGAGGGGCAGAGGGCGCTTCGCTCTTATTTCCGGCGCCAGATCGACGCGGATCCGGTGTGTGTGGGAGTTATAAGGGTTTTTGGGGGTTGCCATGGGGAAGGGTGGGCGTGTGGGAAGTGGAGGGGGGAGTTTTGATCCGTTGAATTCTCCCAAAGGGTGGGGGGAAGGGTAAGGGTGAGGACGGTAGTTTATAGGATCTGGAAGGAGGTGTAGGGAGGGATGTCACCCTTTCTCCCCTTTTTACCCCATCCCCTACCTCTCTCTGTATATCTCCATATCCCTTTCCCCCTCGGAGTCGTCAAGAGATCGCATCTGAACATTGTCCCCGAGTGACGTCATACCGCCTCTCTCTCTCTACACCATCCACCCACGCGGGATGGTTGTAATTGATTTTCGAGCCGGTAGGATAACGGGTGATGGAGGGAGGGAGGGGTTGGTTGTGTGTGAGGAACGTGAGGGGGGTTAGAAAGGGAGTGGAGGGGGGAGGCACGAGCCACCGGAAATGCCTCCGATTTATTTAAAGGCCTTCGGGGGTGGGGGAGTAGGGATTCGCCCCCGTCGGCAAATATCGATTCCCATGGCGCCCTCACAACCCCTTTTCCCTCTCCCCTCTTCCTATTCCCTTCAATCTCCTCCCCCTTCCCACGCCACCCACGCTCAGACGAGCCTGCGTATGTGGGAGGGGGAGGGAATGAGGATTTTCACCGAGAAAGGAGGCGGGGGAGAGAAGGGAGGAGGGATCGATGGTTAGGGCAAACCCGGAAGCGGAAGCGGCGGTCCATGAGCCCCTCCACCGACCGGCAGACTCGCGGGGCCGAGGAGCGAAAAACAAATGCGAAGCGAAACGAGGTTTTAGTTTCTTTGCGCAGGCGCATTAAACGTAGCGGGAGGAGAGCAAGAGTAAGAGGTTTTGGGAGGGTAGGGGAGAAACAAATGGATCGGAGGGAGAAAGAGAGGGAGAGAGAGTGAGAGAGGAAGAGGGAGATAGGAAGAGGGAGATAGGAACAGGGCGAGAGGATGAGGGAGAGAGGAAGAGGGAGAGAGGAAGAGCGAGAGAGGAAGAGGGGGAGAGGAAGAGTGAGAGAGGAAGAGGGAGAGAGGAAGAGGGAGAGAGGAAGAGGGAGAGAGAGAGAGAGTGAGAGACGAAGAGCGAGAGAGGAAGAGGGAGAGAGGAAGAGGGAGAGAGGAAGTGGGAGAAAGGATGAGGGAGAGAGGAAGAGGGAGAGAGGAAGAGGGAGAGAGGAAGAGGGAGAGAGGAAGAGGGAGAGAGGAAGAGGGAGAGAGGAAGAGGGAGAGAGGGAGAGAGGAAGAGGGAGAGAACATGAGGGACAGAAGAAGTGTGAAAGAGGAAGAAGGAGAGAGGAAGAGGGAGAGAGGAAGAGGGAGAGAGGATGAGGGAGAGAGGAAGAGGGAGAGAGGAAGAGGGAGAGAGGAAGAGGGAGAGAGGAAGAGGGAGAGAACATGAGGGACAGAATAAGTGTGAAAGAGGAAGAAGGAGAGAGGAAGAGGGAGAGAGGAAGAGGGAGAGAGGAAGAGGGAGAGAACATGAGGGACAGAATAAGTGTGAAAGAGGAAGAGAGGGAGCAGAGAGGAAGAGGGAGAGAGGAAGAGGGAGAGAGGAAGAGGGAGAGAGGAAGAGGGAGAGAGGAAGAAGTGGAGGGTGAGAGAAAGGTTGAGAGATGGTAAGAAAGAGGGAGAGCGTGGGAGAGAGAGAGGGAGAGAGTGCGAGAGAGAGTGAGAGAGAGGGAGAGAATGATAGAGAGAGAGGGGATCAGAGAGGGAAAGAGAGTAAGGGAATAGGAACGAGAGAGAGAGAGAGAGAGAGAGAGAGAGAGAGAAAGATAGAGATAGAGAGGAAGTGAAGAAGGGACCGAGTTAATTTGTTTGTTTAGAAGCGAGGATTAACTTCCACTCGATGACAGCATCGGATTTTAATCCGGAATATAACAATAAATCTTTTTCTCCCTCTCCCTTCCATTTCACAAACGAACACGCAAAAACCCCGCCCGCCGATTCCTACTTCTCCCTTGATTTGTGTTCGGGCAATAAAATTCTCGTGCCTTCGGGGTGTATCGGGTTTGTTAGGTGTTTGCTCCCGCGATTTTTCGATTCACTTTTTTTCTTTGGGAATCGGCCGAATGACACGTGTCACGGGATTATCGTATTTTCTCTCTTTCTTTGTGCTCGCGGCGCGTCCCTTGGGATTTTTTCGCTCTTCTCTATGGCGATAATGAAACGTTTACGCAAATATAATATACACGTGAAGCTCTCGCGGGATCGAAATACGGGACTATTTTATATGAAATCCTGGCGGAAAACGATTGTAATTGGATGTTTATTCGCGAACCGCGTGTTGAATATTCGTGTTTACACGCGCGTATACATACAAAATTTCGATCCTCCATGTAATCGTTAAATGCCAGGTAAAAACAATTATGCGTAGATTTCATCTCCCGCAATAAAATATTCGCATAAATTATCATAGGAAAAATTCTGATATGGCCACCACACGACTTTCTCCATATCTGTAATATTTCTAAAAATTCCAAATAGGTTACATGTTAATAAATATTTTAAGGAACTGCGGAGTACAAAGAAGAAAGAAAAAAAATTCAATCCATAGCCTTCTGATATTGGATATAGCCACGAAACTCTAACAATTAAGAAAATAAAAAGGAGCGTTACTAATTGTAAGATGTAACTAAACCTAAAGTGTTTACAATAGTCGCTGGTAGGTGGTGTGGTTGTGGCAGCTAAGAAAATTAGTTTTTAAGATATCTCCTCAAGAATACGGGAAAATGTTTCGAACAAAGGTTGTAGAAAATTAAATTTCCTACGACTTTTATTCCAGTACTGTTTTACATTCATCAAATATTAAATAATTGGAATATCTCCTTAACAATGCATTCTACAAAAAAATGTTTCATTCAAAAGTTATAGATAATAATATCATCTATGAAGTTAATAATAAACAACATTTACATTTATGAATATTTAAAAGAGTTATATGCCAAAAACCAAAACATGACTATTGTAAACATTCACTTTTGGTCGAACGTTTGTTGTACAAAATTAACCAGCTCTTCACTATATAATACTCTTTCTAAATATAAAATTTGGTATTGATATGAGTGTAAGTTTTTGAGTTAGAGCACCCACACAACCCTAATATATACAGACCGACAGACAGACTGACAGACAGACATCATCGAGAAAATAGACAAAACATGTATTTCCGTTGAAATCTCGAATTAGATTTTTTTTCATGAAAACTACACTTTCTCTATACTTCGTATATGGAGAAAGTAAAAACATTTTTAAAGGTAAACTAATGCTCAACAATGTGTTTTTCTACGAATTTAAATTTACGTGAATTTCTAATTCATTTCCGGTAGGGAATAATTTTGAAACGAGAAAAAAGTCTGCTATGACCGGGAATCGAACCCGGGTCTTCCACTTGCCGGGCGGATATTCTACCACTGAACTATCTTAGCAGATCAATTTTCTCGTTTCTTAACGCGGATGTTTTCTTGGTTGGGACGGAACTAGCCAAGCTAGTATCAAACTGCCCCAACGGATGTCCTCAAAGAGATACACCGAAGAAAACTCCTCCCTCTCAAATGGTGAGATTGCCAAGCAAGAAATTGATGGAATAAAGCGATCTAAAGATCCTATGCAGACAGGCATAAGCTGTAATGTTGGGAATAATTTTGAAACGAGAAAAACATTCCCAACCAAGAAAACATCCGCTTTAAGAAACGAGAAAATTGATCTGCTACGATAGTTAAGTGGTAGAATATCCGCCCGGCAAGTGGAAGACACGGGTTCGATTCCCGGTCATAGCAGACTTTTTTCTCGTTTCAAAATTATCCCCAACATTACAGCTTATGCCTGTCTGCATAGGATCTTTAGATCGCTTTATTCTATCAATTTCATTTTCGGTAGTTATGTTTATATTAGGCTAGCTTAATTTCCCGTCAAATATGTTGGGTATGCGTGAATTAAGCATTAAGTTAAAATAAAATTTAAATAAAAAAATTATTAAAACCAACTTTTAGTTAAGTGGTAGAATATCCGCCCGGCAAGTGGAAGACACGGGTTCGATTCCCGGTCATAGCAGACTTTTTTCTCGTTTCAAAATTATCCCCAACATTACAGCTTATGCCTGTCTGCATAGGATCTTTAGATCGCTTTATTCTATCAATTTCATTTTCGGTAGTTATGTTTATATTAGGCTAGCTTAATTTCCCGTCAAATATGTTGGGTATGCGTGAATTAAGCATTAAGTTAAAATAAAATTTAAATAAAAAAATTATTAAAACCAACTTTTATGTGCACTAAAAATTGACCAATAAACGTAAAATTCACATAAGTAAATGTTCCAGAAAGTAAAAATAATTATGGGCAAATTATAAGAGTTCTGTGGCAAAGTAATGTTAAAAATACAGGTTTCCCTCTCTTTATGCGGGGGTAGCGTTCCAAGAAAGCGACGCATAAAGCAAAATCGCATAAACAGAACACATATTTACGTGTAAAAGATAGGGATACGTTCCAAAAGCAATCCTAACTCCCCTCCAAGACGCTCTTCTTTCGCTCCATAACGACTTCTTATGCGCTAAATGCAAACTTAAAACAAATAAAAGGAAGCAGACGAGCACAAGTGGTGATTATTGTGGGTGACATAATAGTGATGGAGGGTTGGGTTGGCCAAACGCAGCTTCCACGAGCAAGGAGACAAAACTTCTCAAGTGTGCTCAAACAGTATCACACGAAATCTCCGTCTCATCTCCACTCTACAATATCCTCTCCACTCTAATCTCTTTTACTGAACTATTAATACGTAAAGCATAAGATATAATGAGAGAGACTGAATGGTCGCCTTGTGGTGAGCTGGAGAACTTCCTATCATTTGTATTGCACTTGCCGCGTAACCGCATATGAGCGAATCAAAGACGCATAAAAAGAAATTCCGGCAGCAAAAAGTTGGTCGCATAATAGCGAATTCGCATAAAGCGAATAAAGAGGGGGAAACTTTTAATAAATAATTTCTACTAGAATTTGGCTATTTAAATGAGCAACCTAACCTATAATAACAGCAACTTATTTCGTGCTCTACCAATAACGCCAGTTAAACGCTTCGAATTAATTCGCACGTCACGAATATCTCCTTGTACAATACAAAATCTTTGGGAAAAACACCCCAAAAATGAAACGTTAGCCTTATTTTCGAACACTCATTAATACAATAACAATGAGTAATGGAATATTTATTTAACTTAGTTACCGTTATTACTTGACAAAACCAAAGTAACGTTTAAACTTCAAAATAGCGTTCGAAATCTCGTGAATACATGGACAGATAAATCCCAGTCAATCAAACGCAATTCCACGAAACCGGCAACACTGCAAATCACCTTGACAACGAAAGATTTTCTCGTAATAATACGTCGAATTATGGCGTTAAAAAAACTAATTTGCGGACCGATTCGACACGTATACGAAAATACACGGGATAGAAATGAAATTTCGCTCTCTTATCCATACTTTATTCCAAGTCCCGAACTCCTACGATGATTCTAAGCAATTTTAAAATGTAAATGGTTAATACGCTGCACCCGCGCCCGTGTTAGTTAAATGGAGAAAATAAATAATCCTGTAATCAAACCCATGATAGTAAGATAGTCGATGGCTTGTTTAAAATGCGCAAGAGGCAGGTCCCATTATATTGTGAAAAAATTGTCGACTTCCGTTCTCTATTTGTTTGCATTAAACCACAACTCACCTCCAGAGGCGCCACAGCCGAGCGTCTATATTCAAAGTCACATATGGCTGTTATGTATGGTCCATTAAAAGCGTAACTTAATTAAAATGCCATTAAATTCTTTTGTTATCTTGTTATCCCAATGGGTATTCTACCGTCAATGGATTCAGGACAATGAAATACGATTCCTTACGCATGGAAAGATATCGTAAAATATATTAAAACATATTTGTTTCCAACATGATTGTTTTAAGCGTAACTTTGTGATACGATTCCATAATTATACATCAGGGAAACGGGAGAAAAGCGTATAGAACCACATATAAAAAGTTTTAATTTAGACCGGTTTCGTTACAAGGTAACGTCCTCAGATGTTTAAATTCGGATTTTTTGTAGGCTGGTTGTCAGGCATCTCCACTAACGGCAAACAAATTTCGTGACGAATTTAGAGATATAGGAAAGGTAATACTTTTCTCCCCAAAATTGTTGAAATTTATTGCACTACCTCTTAGATAATGGGTGCGCGTAGACAAGACGGAATCAGCAGGTCGCAAAAAAAACAGTCCTTATAGAACATCTAAAGACACCGTTTAATATATATTATATAGTGATATAGTATGTTGACATTAGGAAGTCACCTTTCTTCCTAAGCTTTTGAAACTGACCATCTATTCATTGCGCTACCTCTTAGATACCCACTGCGCGTTGACAAGAGGAAATCAGCAGGTCATGGAAAAATCTAAAGAAAGGAATTTTTTTGAAATGCGTTTCACTTGTTTTCCCAAAAATACATGATATATTTTCCGGTATTTTTATTTCCAAAAACAACACTGTGGCTATCCTAAAAGTCTGTATCTTTTCGAACACCAGTAGAAAAACACGATAGTCGAAAGAACAGCATCGCAGAAGAGTCGTCCATTCAATCCCTTCGATATTTATCTTTCCGAATCGAACCGAAGGCAGAATAAATCGGAGCGATGAATTATTTCTGCCCCCCCCCATGACCTGCCCGAGACCGGCGATTTCCACCGTTGTATTTTTTATCAGATCGCCACTTCTCGGATCTCTCCAACAACAGCTCCAACAACTTCTGCCCGGCTTCTGAACCAATCCCCAATCCTCCTAACTCACCAAAAAAAAGGTCCTTCGATCCCATCCTATCCTTAAATTCCCACCATCCCACTCTCCCGCAACCCACAATCTCGCACCTAACGCTCCCTTTTCCCAAGAGCATTGCGTACGTAGGAGGATAGCGCCGCTATATAGAGAAACGGAACTAATCTTTAAACACCAGAAGGATTTTTCATCGGCGCCTCGGGAGGAAAGCATAAATTGGAGAAAGAGAGAGGGAGTGAGGGAGAGAGGTAAAGAGGGACGGAGAGAGAGAGAGGGGGAGGTAGGGGCGGACTGAATACCAAAATAGGCCCGGGAAATTTGTTGAGAACGATACTCTGTTGACATTTTTTTTTACGTTAAATAATTTTTATAGTTTGCTTTTTGATGTTAATTCGTTAATGTCCTCCTCGTTGTTTATTTCGCAGGGTACGTCTTTCTCGCACAACATTATCATAAACGATTCAAGATGTGACGGTCAGAGGCAATTTCGTAATGTATTTAGAACATATTTCGGTTTCGAAAACGACGTCTCGCAGGTTACATGTGTCGAAGACAAATGTTAAAACAAACTTGTACGCTAAGAAGACGTTCCTGTATGCCAGAGTGTGTAGATCGAACTTAATTAAAACATGTAACAAAATGCTATGCAGTTTTTGCATGAGTTACAGTTTTTCAGAGCAGTTTTGTCGCCATATTCGTCGTCATTGTCGATAGTTTCAATAACGACGCATTCGTCCAGGGTTGCACTGACTTCGGTCCATTTCCTAGCAAAATCCATCAGTTCTGCATGTAATTTTTCCTGAGTAATATGAGAGGGGGGGGGGAGAGGGGGAGAGAGAGAGAGAGAGAGAGTGGAAGGGAGAGAGAGAGAGAGAGAGGGAGACAGAGAGATGGAGGGAATTGGAGTGGAGAGTTTCTGTTCGCGGTGGTCACTTTTTATCTCCTCTTTCTCATGTCCATTTGTCACTCCCTTGGGGTCCTTCCCCTTAATTCGCTCCACTTCCTCCAATTATTCGCTCCTTTCACTCTTTTTATCTCCTTCCTTTCTGTTCCATTCTTCAGTCTTCTTCCTCTCTCTTTCCTCTCCCCTCTCTCAAAACAGGAAACGTTTCTTGATCTACCTCGTCCTTCTCATGTTACTTCCAAGTAACCTAAATGCTAGCAGGGCTGGCCAACCGGCGGCTCTACAGCCGCATGCGGCTCTTTGAAACTTTAGCTGCCTTACATATACCGTTATGTTCAGATTATAATGCGTAGGGGAACTGTTGAAGTCAAAGATTGCCAGGGGGTCCCACTAAATAAAAGAGTAATTTATTATTAATATTATTACTTTCTCCATACGTAGTACGAGGGAAAGTATTGTTTTCATGAAAAAAATCGATTTCGAGATTTCAACGGAAATACACGTTTTGAGGTTCCCTGAACACGTTTTGACCATTATCTTGATGATGTCTCTCTGTGTGTGTATGTATGTGACAGTTTTTTTGTGGGTGCTCTAACTAAAAAACTATTAATCAGGTCAGCGCGAAATTTTATATTTGACATTTTTGTTAAAGGCAAAAGAACTGATTAGTTTTTGATAAAACTCGGTCAACCGAAAGTCACATTAGTTTTATATTTGCTTTAATATTTGATTAATGTAAAAAAGTACTGGAATAAACGTTGTAGGAAACTTAATTTTCTACAACCTTTGTTTGAAATATTTTCCACTATAATGCACTGTTTAAGAGATAACTTCAAAAATAATTTTTTAGCTGCCAAAACCACACCACCTACCGGCGACTATTGTAAACACTTTACGCTTAGTTACGTCATAGCAACGCTCCTTTTTCTTTTCTTAATTGTTGGAGCTTCCTGGCTCCAATATCAGAAGGTTACGGTTTGAGTTTATTTCAGTTCTTTGTTAAGTCTTCGAACTTTTCTCGCAGTTCCTTAAAACATTTATCATCATTTAACCCAGTGCTTCGTTTGGCCCGCGGACCATAGTTTGGGAACCACTGATTTAACCTATTTGGAATTTTTAGAAGTATTATAGGTATGGAGAAAGTCATGTGGTTGCCACATCAGATTTTTATTATTATAAGCAACGGCAGCCACATTACCTGTTAAATGTATTTTATTAGTTCATCAAATGTTACTGCGGCTCTTCGGTGGTGTCCATTGCAGTATATGTGGCTCCTGCTCAGACTCAGGTTGGTCAACCCTGCTCTATAGTGTATCTCTGTGTATATTCTGCTGTGAATGTTTAAAATTGACGAAGGGTTAAATGTAAGGAAGGACTATGCTGTTCCATGTAGCTAGGATAAATTCGTTTGTCTGTCCGTTTGTCCCCCTATTTCCTCCATCCGCTCTCCCCGCCATATCCTTCTCCTATCCCTCTCCTCCCATTCCTCCCTTCTTACGTTTTTTTTCCCCGTTTTCCTTTCCATCTCTCCCTCTTTTTGCATCCCTTTCCCTCCACTTTGAGTTCTCTCCCTCATAGGTATCTCATTGGTTATTATCCTCCGCCTCTTCCGCGCACTCACGCCTCACCGACCCCTCTTACATTTCTTTAATGTCCTCTTTTCTTCTCTTCCGTCGCTTCTTTTCCTGTTGTTAAGGTAGCCCTCTATCTTAAATTTTGCCTTTCTTTCCTCTTTCTCTCCTCTTTCTGTCTTCTATCTCTGCTCTGTTTCTTCTCTTTATATGTACTTCATGTATTATTTTTCTACCATTTCTATCATATTTCCGTAATTTTTATCCTCTTTTTCTCCCCTCTCCTTCTTATATCTCATTATCCCGCCCCTCTGCTCTCTCTCTCCTTATTCTTTATCTACAAGGTAAATAAAATAATTAAGGTAATTTATTTATTATTAAATCTAGAAAGGTAAAAGTACAAACTTTTAGTATCATTTTTCAATGTAATCCCCTTACTTTTCCAAACAATTGTTAAATCGGTCCACAAGTTTCTTAATGTTGTCTAAGAAGAGCGTTTTGTTGTTCCTGCAGCCAAGTATGCACCACTTCTTTGATTTGTCATCATGTTAAAATTGACGTCCACACAAAGCTTTTTTCAGATGACCAAAAAGTGATAATCACTTGGGGATAGGTTTTGACTGTAGGGTGTGTGAGGAAGAATGTCAAACTTAAGCTCTTGAATTGTTACAAAGGTTGCAGCGACTGAATGAGGTTGAGCATTGTCATGGTGCATATGAACACCTTTTGACAGCAATCCTCCGCGTTTACTGTGAATAGCACAAACTTTTCGATATTTCAGGTCATCAAGCATGATTGAATATGCAGATCCATAGCTGATGTCTAACATTTCGGCAACAGAAATAACAGTAACCCGTCTATTTCTCATATGGGAGCGTTAACTCGATCGACATTGTTTGCTGTTCTTGAACTTGTCGGATGGCCTGATCGGTGTATGCCAACGAAACCTGTTCTTTCACTTTTGAACCTTTCCACAAATTTGTATACTTTTCTTTGACTTACATACTTTTCACTATACCGTGCTAACATTCTCCTGTAAATCTCCGAGGGTTTGAAATCTTCTGACCACAAATCTGCTCACTAATGGTGCATTCAGAAAGTGGAGCTGATATGTTAACCCCTCAACTGTATGAGACACAATGAGCATCGGCAACTGGGAAGATACGTTTAGAAGTTTAGACTTCTTTGACTACATAGTAAGTATGATGACCTTGAGAGTGCGTCCTGACATTGTGTATTATTTTCACATTCAAATTGCCTTTACTTTTTGATTTCCCCTCGTATCTCTTTTCTCCAGATAATATTTATCCCTCTATTCTAACTTACCTGTTATTTTTCCCTCTCTTCACCATTCTTTTCCCTATCCCTCTTCTTTCATCTCTCCTTATCACCTCTCTTCCTATCCTCTCTCTCTTTCCTATCCCTTCCTCCCCTCTCTCAACTTTCTCCCTCTCCTCTCCCCACATTTATCTTTCCCTCTCTTTCCTACCTATCTTTATTTCCTTTTCCTCCTCTTCGTCTACTTTCGTATCCCACATCTTTTCCATTCCTTCCATTTCCTCTCCCTACTTTGTATTTTCGCACTTTTCTCTTCCCTTCTCTCTCCCTCTCTCACTCACCTCTCCTTCCTTCTCCACTCTTCCTATCCATTCCAAATCTATTTCCCTTTCTTCCTGTATCTACCCGCCCGCTCTTTCTCCCTCCCTCCCTCTCTCCCTCCTTTCTCTCCGCAGTGGAACGGTCACGTTTCCCCCGTCACGCTATTCGGACCACAAGAGAACGCGTGCTTTCTTTTTTTCCCTCCATTTTATCTCCAACCTCTTCGGTCTTATTGGGCGTAAAGTAATCCGCAAGTGAGGAAGCACTAAAGTCATTTTCTTTCCTCTCTCCTCTCCCCTTACCCTCTCAACCACCTCACTCAAACACTTTTAGAGTTTCGCAGTCTGACCGATCCCAACGCGGAAACGTACCGCCGCGTTTTGCCGACGGCTTCCTTCTTTTGTTTTCTTCTTCTTATTATCGTTTCGATGATAAAAGCATAACACGTAGGACGAGGCGGATACTGTTTAATTAATGCATGTGTGTGTGCGAGCTCACGTATACACATTTATGGAAACGCAAACTAAAACGCGCTTCTCACCGTTCAGTTGTTTCCACGTTTATTTCTTTTTAATTTTCCAGGTTGCCGACCGCGCCGATGTCGCCGATGCGTGGCCTAAGGTTACCGTGGCGTTACCCGTCTCTCAAACTCTATCATAAGATGCACCTGTCGAGGAACTGGTTCGTCATTTCCGATCGCACTATGGCAAATATCCGCTCGCGTCCGACTTTCAAATGCCCGTGACTAATGGATGTCAATTAAGAGTGCAGAGGAGCCGGAGCTGGAGGAAGTGGTAAAAAAATAAATTCCGTATTTATAACCACTGGAGATTTGCACATACGTCTTTGGTGGGGGTTACTGAATTAAATTTCAAACCCCAAAAATGTAGTCTCGATGTCAGGCGTTCGGATTTTGATTATGATTTATATTTTGGGTTGTTATAGTAAACATTATACGAAAACATCGGATAATTATCTATCATTCGGCTAATCCAACAAATGGTGCTTAAATTCCAACGATAGGCTCATATAAACTATAATTATATAAGAATGACTTATTTATAAATAATTTATAGGGAACACAAAAACAGGAATGACTTGGTTAAATACTGGATCGAGTATTTAGATTACCATTCCTACGTGCAAATTAATCCAACAATTTTCGCATACTTTTAAGAGACAACTTCGATTTTTTTACGTTCGTGCTCGATAATATTTTACACAAATATTCTTTTTTAAGCTGAGTATATTTTCCGAATTCACTAAATTCGAGTATCCGGACATTATCTGGCTACTTGTGGGAAAAAAAAACTTTTTGTGAGGGCTTGAAATTTTTTTTCCGGGACTCCAAGTTTGTTTTGGCGAGGGTAGGGGAGGAGGGGGGCCTACACACCTTCCGGTTAAGCCACCGAAAATAAGTGATAGTGTTTAGACCTCTTAAGAGAACTTAATTATAAAAAAGTCAAGATAAAATTACAAGTTATAAATAGGAAATCTATTTTTCGAGTTAAAAATAAAATCTCAGTCGGGGGTAATTAATTATCAGTAGGGTTTGGATTTTTCGGGTTTTACCCAATTTTTACCAGATTTTTATCCTCCGATTGTATTTTTTAAAGTTCGGGTAAAACCCGAAAAAACCCAAAATTATTAATTTTCTTTAAACAATTTTTTTTAAATATTTGATAACAGATTTTCTATTATGGCTCTTGTAGGCACCTCAGCACATGTGTGCAGTCCGAGATGGTCGCGATCAGTCTGTTTATTCTTTTTGTAAACAATTTATTCGTAAACTTACACAGTCTTAATCTCCTTGGTTTGCTCGCGCCAAGAATAGCCAAGGACGTCGCCTTAGCTAGTCGCTGCTAGATCTTTGATGGGATAAGGAAAAAAGAGCCCAAGCGTCTGTTAGTTGAAAACACTACGAAAGAAAAATCATTTCACTAATATCTGGTGTGTTTTCAAAAGATGTTGAACGGAAAGCAAGATATTTGTGCAGCCTGCAAGGTGTTCCTCTCCACCTGGAAGCGTTTAACACAAGATATCACACTCTCAAACTTACTTAAGGTTTAGTAAAAAGTTTTGATTGTGGATGAAACTTTTACATTTTTAAACAAGATTTTTATTTTAAAATAATTTTATCCGGGTCACAAAATAATAAAACCCGAAAATTATGCGAGTTTGAACTTTTTAAAACCTCCGAAAATCTGTAACTTATTTATACCCGATTTTAACCCGAATGAAAAGGAAAATAATAAAACCCGATATTTACCCTCCGGATGAAATTCTTTTTAAACCCGAAAAATCTATACCCTAGTTATCAGGTTTTAAAATTTTTTAAACAAATCGGGTGAAATTGGGTTTTAATGAAAGCAAAGCAATTACGTTTTTAAAGAATTCGGGTTTAATAGAAATAAAATTTTTTAACCAGTACAAGTTATATTATACACGTATATTTTTGAGCCTGAATTGATGAAACATGTAAACTGGTTACGTAAAACGTCTGAAAGTGTTTCCGGCTGTTGCCGCTATTCAATCAGCCTAATAAAGATGGAAAAGTATACTCCATAAATGGAATCCACAGGTTTCAAAGGCGTTCTTTATGGGAAATGCGTATGAAACGGTATCGAAAGATTCTCGAATTTTTATCTCCGAATTACGTGGCCTCGCGGACTTTCTTGTGGTAAATGTTGTTCTCTATCCCAATACAATTTTTTAACTTACGCCTTACAGATCATATAAGAGCTAGGGAGAGAAAAGTTTGGCATTTCATTGTTGCTTGACGGATGCCATTTAACGAGATACGAGTGAAGCTTATTAAAGTGATTATGTAAACTAAGAAGTTTTAATTGACGAATTCAGTTCAAAATCACAATTGGGCGATAAATTTTAATAAAGATCACTCCTACGTAATCTAATTAAAATCCGCCCAGCAGTTTAGGAGATGAAAGTTACGACGGACGGACGAGACGTGCCCATAAGGGGTTCCGTTACTACCACTTCGCTGGTAAAGAACGCCTAAAAACAGCGAAGAATGCGATGCCGTGTGTCGTGTAAATGAATGTCATTCCATGTCTGTGATATTGTCAAACGACAAAGTTTTTATGCCTAGCAGACACTTTACGTCCGTCTTCTTCTCCGTGAGATGTAACATCCGCAAGGGTTAATCACGTCTCCATTTCTGTCGATAACTCTGCGTTTTTTAAATAATTATAATTAAGTGATAAACTTGAGATTTTAAATAAACTGCAGCCAAATCAATGAAGGTTATTTATATCAAATGTAAGACGTGAGCTGAAATTGTAACACGTTTTCATATTAAAATTTTTCAGAGTTCGAAGCACCTGGTTTAATATTAATTATTTTATTACTAGTGTTGCATTTTCGGGTTCATTCGGGTTTTACCCGAATTTTTAAAAATCAAATCGGGAGGTAAAAAACGGGCAAAACCCGAAAAATATATTCCCTAGTTATAAAGAAAGTATGACTAAAAATACAAATTTATTTACGGAGGAACAGGCCGCATGTCGCATATAAAAAGCTATCAATCGGAACACAAAAATTTAATTAGGGTGGAATAAGTTAACAAAATCAAAATTTGTTTTTGGCAGTAACCACTCTTTCTGACCAACAAATACCTAATTGTTATCTCTACATAGGAAAAAGATGGGACAGTAAGAAATAAATGTTGATAAAGAATCAACTTATTATCGCCGCGAATTTATGATGATCCTTGGTTTATAAAACTTTCTCTAAAATAAAAGGTTGAACATCATTTAAAATAAATAATGGTAGGTAAATTGGTTAACGCTGCATTTTTCGACGAAGAACTCTTGTCAACTTTCTCTCTTTCGCTGAAACGGCTTCTGTTTGATTAAAAATTAAAAATCGGTGGTTGTTTAATAAATCATTGAACTCCATGTCTCCTTCATTTATCATATGAGCGGGAAAATTCAAAATCGCTCCAGAGCGCCCGGTTAATCCACCGCACGGTTAATCCGCGCTCGCATAATTGCGGTTCTGCTGTACTATTTTTTAAAAAAGAAGGTTTGATCGGAATATCCTACAGAAAATGACTCATTTCAGATTTAAAACGATCATTAACGATTTTTAAAAAAATAATCCCGCAGATGGTTCGAACGTGGCGAAACGGTTACAAAAAACAAAATCCTACGTCGTATGAAAATCCAATCACCGCGCTTTGCGGAGTGGCTTATCTCCCAAGGGGCGGAGGAGATCGAGGAGGATGCCGGGCGATACGCGATGATGCACAGTTGCCGAATTCCGACGCACCTGTTAGCACCATCACTCCGCTAATGGGGACATCCGCAGTTGGATTTAATTTCTGATCGTGCGAGAACCGCGGACATCCTATCGAGCGGTTCCATTCGAAGCGATAGCGATGCAAAATGTGGCTAATTGGTTCTGCCGATCGACGGCGGCGTAATCAGCCGAATCTCGCTCGAGTGGTTTGCTTTATTTTTACTGTCTGTCTAGTTAAAAACGATAGGGCAACGAGGAGAACAAAAACATCAACGATTAATGGACAAAGTTCGAACTACGTTAGCGGTAGTGGTTTTTAACAGCCTCGTCGGGTGTAATATTATGCCGATGATTACAATACGAGGAAAAATAAACCGTTTTGCATATGTGATGAGATTAGCCGCAAAATTTCCTCTCGATTAAATTGAAAAAAAAAAGATACATACCAAGTTAACCAGAGTGCAATTTAAGGAAGGGACCGTCGCAGGAGATAAATGTTCGGCCTAATAATAATAATCATAAGAATTATAATTTGGGCCGTTTGCAAATAACCACTGAAAACGACCATTTTCAATCCCTCGGAAGCTAGAACTTTCGGTAAACTATGAAAACCTCAATTATCTCAATTCTCTAAAATAAGAGAATTTTTCTAAAGGAAATATCTCAATTCTCTAAAATAAGAGAATTTTTCTAACGGATTTTTTTTTTTCAAAATAGGATTACAGATTTAATAAAAATTCTATTTTAATCGACGCCTCTTTACGCGATACCTGAAGTACACAACTTCTGGTGCGTGAAAGCTAACAATTTTTCAAAACCTATCATTTATCCTATGAAAATTTTGAACCTCATGATTAAAATAATACCTATAAATAAAAATTCAAAAAATGAATTAATTAACTCACCCTATTTTTTACACTCAATGGATTATATCAGTAATTGGAGTTGCATGTTTGTTGATTGGCATTACAACTTATGAAATTACTTACATCGCAAGCAACCAATGAGTTTAATAATCAATATTTACATTTTAATTTTTTTAAATTTCGAATACTTCTATCCGATAACAAACATTTATGAGATATTTAAGCATGATGGATGATTGCTAATAGAAATGGTGTAACAAATTTTCTATCAATGTTGAAGAAAAAAAAACAAAATTTGTCATTGTAAACGTGTAAAGGGTCACTTATGCATATTCTTATTTACCAGCAGAAAACATAAATCAAAAGCAAAAGATTAATTCGAGCAACGAACGTACTCTTCGTGAATATTTAACTCCTATATTTTTTGTATTATTGAGGTTGATCGAAAAATATCGAGCAACATTATGTTTTAATCGTGTTGCCTGTAGAGTTATAAAACTGAGGGAACCTAATTGCAAATGCTCCTTAATGTCAGAGCCATTCGGGTTAAACTTTATTCTCGGCGGATGAAGTTTATGCGGTAGTTATAGTTAACACGAGTGGATAAAGCAATTCCAAAGTGCCCGAGGAAAGAAGGATCATTTGAAAGGCATCAACAACACTCGTATAACACTATCAAAGAGATAAATGTGGCCCTTCAGAGCTAGCTAAACTCAAACTACTCAAAGAAACTTATAGGAGTTGGAAAGTGATGATTCGACGTCCAGAAGTTATGTTGAGATTGGCGAAAACGAATGAAAGATTTTGAAATAATTAAATATAAAATCAATTAAAATTATATTTTAAGGCTTCTTGGCAGAATTAAACTTAATAAGCAATTTTTGTGACCAATTCACTTCTGCAGATTTAATTAATTTTGTATGTTTATCGCATTAAAAAAAATAGGGATCATCAAATTGCATTTCTAAGCAACCGACAAAATGATTGATATTGTTTCTTGCCACGTTGCCTTTCTTTTTTCACCGATTGTAATGAACGTTACGATTTTATAAGCAAAGTGCTACGAATTATGAATATATAATGCATTTTTGTGCTCTGATTCAATTTGTTTAGTTTTTTGTCACATAATAATGATTAATCAGTCAATATAGGATTTACTATCGTTGATCTTATGCACCTCTAACAGAGTTTAATCTCATTTTAGAAGAAAAGCATGGAGAAAGTATAGATCCGTAAGTGTGATGAAATATTTAAGATCAATAATATTGCCTAGCACGGTATAAGTAAAAAATATTTTCTTTTTCTAAAATTATCGTCACTCAATTCCCGTAGCTGTACACGTCCTCTTCAAAAAAATATAATAACATAATTTAGAAGGAAGATAAAATTTGACAAACATGTGGCGCTAACCCGAATAAAATATACGTTCGCAAACCCTGTCAGGGAAACTAAGTTAAATAAGAAGAGATTGTTGATTGACAATTAAAAATTACTTTGACTTAAAATAACTTAGTTAAAAAGCTCATGAATAAATCAATATTAACTTCTGCGCAACAAATAAAGTTTATTTACCTCTGTGGAATTAAATTACAAGCGAAAACATTCCATTGTTCATCATTTTCCCTATTAAGGGAATCCGACCGGGCGAAGGCATCCGTAGCGAATTCCGCTCCCTCCATTAAATATTTCGCCATATCAATATATTCGTCGCATTTAAATCCCATCCAATAATTTCGCTCAAGACGGCGCGCAATATACATTCGCACGCTTGGATAAACCCATTCAGTCTCGGTATTCCATCCGCTCAATTATATATATTTTTAAAAATTCTCAATTTTCCTTTTCATTCAAAGGGGGTAGTTGGAATAAAACTCGACCCTTTGAATTCTTAAATGATTCGCTTTCGTAGTGGGGAGGGAATTGGAATACCGAAGGGAGAGAGGGTATTAAAGTGAGGGGGAGGGAGGGAGGACGCGGGGAACAACAGACCCCGATCCACGCTGGATCGATCTACGAGTTCCAAAAGAAGAGTGTTATCGGAAGACAATGGAAAGAAACGGAGGAAAAGAGAGAGGGAGAAGAGGGAGGGAGAGGAAGAGGGAGAAGAGGGAGGGAGAGGAGGAGGGGGGAGAGTGAATGGGAGGGGTAAAAGGCGAGGGTTTTCGTGATTTGAAATCCGTGCGGGAGTGGACTTTCGATTGTTTCGAACGCCGCAGAAGACGGTTGAATGGCTCCAATTCGCGTCTATGGAGACTGTTAGATATATCAATGGCCGCTTGTCAACATGCTTATACAAAAAGAGTTCCAAAAAGTGACACGACATTCCCAATTTATAAAAATTTTAACTTACATCAGTGTTGATTGTTAGGTCACAGATTGTTGCCCTTTTACTAAATGTTTTTCAAGCAGTCTAATTTAAGTTATCGGATAGAACGATCATAAATTCACTTATACGAATAAATTTTCATAATTTACCGTTATTAATTTTTAGGTCCAAATGGCCTTTCTACTTATGCTATAATATTTTGTTATTAGACGCCAAATGCACATAAAATATCAACAAGAATCGGTCTGGATTTTTTAAAAACAAGCTTCCGCTGCCTACAAAATTATGAGATTATGGCAGAAGCTTGAAAAAAACAATCCCTTTCTGATGAAATATGATCAGTCAGGAATTTTATCTTTTAAAAGTTAGAGAAGTTTTAACATGTCATGATTTATCAACTGGACCAAAGCGGTGCTGCGTCTACTCGCAGAATTTAGAATCAACTATTTTCTGGTGATCGGCTTGACAATAAAGGGAATTACTAAACTGTATTTATATTGAAATTAAAACTGTTGCGTTAATTTTGTAACACCTCGTATATGACAGTGCGTCGCGAAAAGCATTTAGGCGAGATCGTTTCGCGCAATAGTATAAGGGAAAGGGACCCAAAGCCAGATCCTCGACTATCATCATCTTGTCGAGTTGCTGCTGACGTAAGGAAAAAATAACAACCGAAAAGCTGAATTGAGATTATGAGGTTATATGATCAAGGTAGACTTGTCAGCATTACCTTTACTCGATAAACACACCGTAGTTTTGGAAGATCGAATTTAAAATCTAATAATCCATTCCAATATGTACACTTTTTATTGAGGTTTTTGACCACGCTAAATGGTAAGGATTTTCCCTATTCTGCTGAAGATGAAGCCAATATTTTTTTTTAGTGAATTAGGTCACCGTATATCCCCAATAGCTCGTCCGAGGGAATGCCCGCGTGTTGTTATCAGGAAACTATTTTTATTCGAACAGCCTACTTTCGCGAATTTTACGAGGCCGTTTACCCGCAAGCCACACAAAAATCGCCCTTAAAATTTTAGTTAAAATTATTTCTTCCGTTCCACAGACACTACATCTCTTTATGGGAAATTTAAAGTAAGAGTCGAGGAGCTAGAGACGCTGATTGTCTTTCCGTAGTTCTCAAGTTTATGGATCCAGTGGTAGAAAATTAAACATATCTCCACATAACACGCAGCGCCTTAAACATTCACAGATTAGGTACGCATACAGTAGTCCACAGTTGGGCCGCATCTATGAATACAAAATCCATTTTGCCTCCTCCAATTTCTGCTAACTTAAGCCTAAGGCAGCGGTTTCCGAATTGTGGGACGCAAAAGGATATGACATATATTTACTGTCTGTTTAAGTATCGTAATCGCGAGACCTACAATATGCAGCCACCCAATTATAGCCCGAAAGTGGCTACGACGTATCCTCTGCGTTCGTTCTTTTTTCAAGGCGTACTTGTGTTAATGGCAATTGTGGGCCCACATTGTTCATGAGCATTGAGCATGATATATAGAGGGGAGCTAAAAAGATATTTTTCTTAGGAGATGGGGCGCGGATTTGTAATGTTTGGAAGCCGCTGGACCAGAAAATGCCCATAAGGCAGGGAGAGGGCAAATATTTCTGCATGGCGGGCCGCATTGGTGATAGCGAATCCCTCAGCGGATCGCAATGGTAGTTGCTGAAGCTTTGGCGGGCCAAATTATACATTAAATCGGGAGTTACTCAAGAGGCATCGAATAATAAAAAAACGAGTATACATTATATTTTTAAGATCAATTTTCTCGTCGTTAATGTTTTATCGTCATAATTTGAATGAAAAAACGAATTGGTGTGATACATTTTACTGGTCTCTTTAATTTAACACGGCATCGTGGCTCGCATAAAAAGCTCTCGGGAGCCGAATCCGCAAACATGGCCCATGCCTGTCCTAAAGAATTCCCATCAACTTAAAGGGTTAAGCAGGATGGGCACACGCATCACCTCTTTGAGGACGATCGCAGTCAGAGGCGACCATTTTTAATTTCCCAACGATCCATAATTCAGGAAAAATTAGTCGCCGCCATGACAGGAGGGTAGCGTAAGGAAAATCCACCCAGCTCCGTACTAATACTTAGGGCCACGTCACGGAATCAAAAGCGTGCGACTAAAACGCAACAAGGGAGACCGCAACAAGGTCCGCCGATGGAAAGTAAAAAAAAAACGCCAAAACCTTTTCGGTTTGTATCCGTTAAAGCGGTTGGAAAGGGAAGATCATACGTTTTTGGACGGGACGCGTCGCATGAATATTGAGGGATATTATCAATCCACGAGCGAGATAGAGGACAGAGAGATATAGTGAGAGGGAGATAGGAGGGAGGGAGAAAAAGGGAAGGAGAGAGAGAGAGATAGTAGTGTAAGGGTCGCTTGTCTCCTCAAAAGAGAGGGAGGGAGATGACTATCTACCCCCTTCCATTCCTCACCCCTTCCCTCTCTCCATTCCTCACTCCCTCCCTCCATTCCCAACTATCCTTCTCCATTCCCCACTCTCCCCACCCAATCCTCCAAAAAAAACCTTCCCATCTAACAGGACTCAACATATACGCGCGAAATCCCTTTTGCAAAGTCAAAAACCCCTCTCCCTCCCCTTAGCCATTCTCTCCTCAACCCCTTTCCTCCCTCCCCCCTATTTCCCTCCCCATTTTTCCCTTCCCAAGCTTCCACCCTTCCGAATAATTTCCGCCTTCCATATCGATTGAAGCTCCTACGCTGGTAGGATGACGTAGCAGCCGGAAGAGAGCGAGGAAGAGAGAGAGGGGAGAGGAAAGGGAAGAGGAGGACCCCAGAGGCTGTCGGAGGCAGGGGGAGGAGGGAGGAGAAGAGAGAGAGTCTATTTCCGGGAGGCAGGAGAGGAAGCGCTCCGCGCCAGCACTACCTCCTCCTCACTCCCCACTCCCTCCCGGAAAACTCCTTTCTCTCCCAACCACCCACCCGGAGCCGGAGGCAGGCTCTATCGCGAGGAAAAGGAAGGAGAGAGAGAGAGAGAGGGAAAGAGGGAAGTGAAGGGGAAGTGGAAAATGGGAGAGGAGGGAGGGGAAGGGAAATGTGAAGGGAGAAGGAGGAAACGGAAGAGGCGAAGGAGGAGGAAGGGGAGATGCGCCAAGGGAAAGGGGAAAGAGGGAGAGAGAGGAAGAGGTAGAAAGCGGAAGAGAGAGAGATTGAGAAAAAGAAAGGAGGGAGGTTTGCAGGAGGGAGAGGAGATGAGGGGAACTGCGACGGAAGTCGATGGAGTGAGGGAGAGAGAGAGAGGGAGAGAGAGAGGGAGAGAGAGGGAGAGAGAGGGAGAGGGATAGAGAGGGAGAGGGATAGAGAGGGAGAGAGAGAGGGAGGGAGAGAGGGAGGGAGAGAGAGAGGGAGGGAGAGAGAGAGGGAGGGAGAGGGAGAGAGAGGAGAGAGGGAGTGGGAGGGAGAGGGAGGCAAATAGGGAAAGAAAGGGAGAGAGAGGGAGAAAGAGGATGAGAGAGGGAGACAGAGGAAGAGAGAGGGAGAGAGAGGGAGAGAAGGGGAGAGAAGGAGAGAGGGAGAGAGAGGGAGGGAGAGAGAGGAAAGAGGGAGAGGGAGATATGGAAAGAGAGGGAGAAAGAGGGAGAGAGAGGGAGAGAGAGGGAGAGACAGAGGGGGAGAGAGGAGAGAGGGAGATAGGGAAAGAGAGGGAGAGAGGGAGAGAGAGAGGAAGAGAGAGGGAGAGAGAGGGAGAGGGAGGGAGAGAGAGGGAGACATAGGGAGAGAGGGAAAGAGAGAACGAAAAAGGGAGATAGAGAAGGGAGAAGATATTTGGAGGGACGGAAAATTTGAAATAAAGTCGGAATGAAGTAGAAGAATTGATAAGAGAGAGGCGAGAGAACGAGGAGGAAAAGAGAGTGAGATGGATATAGGAGAAGAACGGAGAGGAATGCAGATATATAGGTAAGCAGAAGAAGGAGAGGAGGAAAAAAGGGTTTTGTTTTGGGTGAGGGAAAGGGAGATAGGAGGTTAAATCGGGAAGGGGGTTTGGTAGCGCTGCGAGTCGCATTACCCTCGGCGGGGATAAAATGGTTTAAAAGGGTTGCGTGGGGATGGCTGGAGTGACGGTGGGATGAGGATGGGAAGTGGGTGTACCTGAAAGATGAAGTGATTTCAGGCGATCAATTTAACTCTCGGAGGTATATGCAAATGAGGAGGGGGAGCTGCAACGCAAGGGGCGATTCGTTAAACCGTGACTCTCGGAGCTTGTCTTTAAAGCCGTATCAGCAAATCGGCAGAATAATATCACGCTATGTGTGCACATATACGTATGTATGCGTATGAATGTACATGTATGTATGTACGTATGCATATATGAATGTATGTATGTATACATGTCTGCCTATGTGTATTTACGTGCGTATGAATGCATTTATGTATGGGTGCATGAAAGTATATATGTATCTATGTGTGCGTAGGTCCGAGTGTGTGTCCAATCGTATGCATAAATTTAATTACCGACTGTATCGACAAAATGCACTCATCGAAGGTATTATCCGAACACAGAATCCTCGAGACGCGTTGACAAACTGTCTCCTTAATTGCGATAAATGAAAAGGCTGCATTAAATCGCAGTTTCGTGAAGGAAACTTGATAATCAAGGCGATACCGGCAACATACCATTACTCATCGGTATCTCAATTAATATTCATTTCCTCTCGCGCGATTTTTATCGTCGCTTTCGTCCGTTCTTTTTCCATTCCTCGTCATCAGAGTCATTCCCCTCCCAAAAAACGAGAAAAATACGCGACGAGGAACTGAACGCTTAATTCACGCGATCAAAACATTCTTAAAACTTTCGTTCGCATCCGCCACTCGGCCCCGCATAAAACCGACGACGGATCGATTTCTCTTCGTTCTCGTCCTCCTCCCGCGGGACGCGCGAAACGCTGCCTCCTAATCTCCATCGCGTCTTAATTTAACACCTTACTCTCGCAATTAATGAGACGGTTCCTTTGTTTTTTTGTCCCTCCAGGATAACGTCGAAAGCTCTTTTCTTTTCTTTGGCAATTCCTTTATAGCTTCGCGTGCCTCGTGACGCGCCGAGGAATTCACTCAATTCGTGCGAGGAGGCGATGAGCGAATATTGGATTTGGCAGGTTTGTCCTAGCGAGAGAGGGAGATAGAGAGATGCATGAATAAATCTATCCTTAAGCGGCGATGAACGCTAAGCACTCGCGAAAGTTCTCGATCCTAATTGCCACCACTCGAACACTATCTACTACCATTCTGGAGGAGGAGGAAGATTCTCCCCCCCCCTCTCCTCTTCCGACTTCTCGATAACTCCAGCTCACTTCCCACGTTCTCCTCTCCTTTCCACTCCTCCCTACCTCTCTCCCTCTTTAATCTACCTCTGCCTAAACTCAATTCCCTTAGCTTCCTTCCTCTCCCCCACCCCTTCCTCGACCCGCCTTCCTCCACATTTTCCTCCCTCCCTTCCTCCCTCCCTCTCTCCGTACTCCTTGCTACTTCTCTCCTGGCTGCGAAGAGGTGCCCTATTGTTGAAATCTCCGGCGGCGACGCCACTGGATCGGTGGCTACGCAGACAACCGGGTCGTGATCGTTTAAGATGATCTTTCGATTGAATTAAAACAATTGAAAGTTAAAATAATCTTGTAGACCAACGGTTCTCTATCTGTAGATCGTGAAGATGGAACAGTTTATATGTAAAAGCTTCAACATTTGATTTTTTTGTTAACATCAGTTGTTTAATTTTATTTCATTATATCAATATTAACAAAAAAACCTGATTTTTCTAATTGTTCCGATAGCGTTTTATATTTATCGATCGTTTGACGTATGGAGTTAAGGGGGTTGCGTTGTGGTCGGCTGCCATAATATTATTTAGGGTTTGAGTTTGAGTGCCCAGTCAATTCGCCTCTCTTACAGCACAAATGGGTATCTCAGAGGTAGTGCAATGAATAACCGGGGAGGGAGGAGGGAAACCAGGTGCCGGCATTTGCCTGCTCTTAAGAAGAACACCAACGGCTTAACGTCCCTTCCGAAGGACGGAACAGCTGAATTTACGCGGTCTCTCCTCAAACCACACAAATAGGGGGCCGGGCGACCTTGGAAAAATCCTACTTGCGCAGGGTTCGTGCCTGCTGCCTTTTCAAGCAGCAGGCGAGTAGCAGCCAGCGTCCTAACCACTACACCACCGGCACTATATTATTTAGGGCAGGGGTCTCAAAACCCACATCGATGCGCGGGCCGCATGAAGGCTCTTCACCAAATCCGTGAGCCGCATTAAGGGACCATACCTGATCCGCGGGCCGGATTTCATACTTTCCCAGTCCTGACACCTTCCGTACACTTTGTGCATTCACTCTCCCCTTCCACGAGGGAGGAAAGTATCTCATCCTATGGTGCGGCATTAAAACCATTCTTTATAATAATATTACATTCGGCGTCAGGACGCGCAAAAACGCGCTGGCAGCGTGAAGAACATTCTTCCGTGCACCTGATGAGCAGGGTTTAAAAAAATGGGAATGAGCAATAAACCGCGGATGTTTTAAAAAGTGAGGACATAATTTACTCCTTAACACTTTCAAGTCGGGTCATATTTGCCGAGATAATCGAAATCCGAGATTTTTTAAAATATAATTTATTTAATTCTATGTGAACGTTAAATTATTAAATTTATTCGGTAAAAAACGTGATTTTGGTTACTTTAAGCTTTAATAAACGAAAATGGACATGAAACAAAATAAATTAACAAAGTCAATGGCGTAGCGGACACCCCCGGAATCCCCGCGCGGCGGTGGGTGGTTAGAGCGGGCCCATATTTTTTCGTGAGGCCTTTAAATTTTTTTTCCGGGACTTCAATTTTGTTTTGGTGGGGGAGGGGGGTACACATTTTCCGGTACGCCACTGAACAAAAGGCATATATTATTTACCAGAAAATAAAGAATAAATCAATAGAAATGCGAAAAGAAAAGGGCTGCAATCAAAATATGAAACTCGTACCGAGGAGCGAATTATACCGTACGAAAGACAGTCTTCAAATGAGACCTTTATGAGGGTTCAAGCGCGTTACCTGATGAAATGGAGGGATGTGAAATTTTGAAAGCAGAGGGGGAACTGCGTAGTAGCACGCCATCTATACATGGCACTCGGCTTGAATGTCACTTAAATTATTCACCAATATGCGTGAAATCTTTTTCTAAGAAATATATTTGAGTTTGCGCCATTTAGTATAAAATAACTAACTTCGCGGGTCGCATAAATGCAAGACGCGGGCCGCATTATCTCCCGCGGGCCGCGAGTTTGAGACTCCTGATTTAGGGGGTCGCGACAAGATCAGCTGCCGTAATAGGGGGTCGCAGGTGCATAAATTTTGAGAACAGCTGTTAGAGACCATCTTATAGAATTCATAGCAACATATATCTTATAGACCAGGGGTGGGCAAACTACGACCCGCGGGCCACATGTGGCCCGTGAGGGAATTTAATGTGGCCAGCGATGCCATTATAAAGGCGAACTGTAATATTAAATACAGATAATTTCATTGTTGTAGCTTCAAATAATTGCTGAAAAACCTTTTCCGGTGATGTTATGGGGATAAAATACTATTTATTATCGATTTTCACTAACAGGATCCCTCGCATTATCTCAAATAACTTCCAATGTGAACCCTAACGTGGCCCGTCGAAGCATTTTCATCTGTTAATGCGGCCCGCTTAAGAAGCTGCAACTGTTAATGAAGGCCGCCACGTACAGAGTTTGCCCACCCCTGTTATAGATGATTCAAGTTAACATTATAGATAAATGGTAAATTTCACAGGCAGGAAAGGACTGAGTAATTATTTAATTTTTAAATTAAATTTAATTTTTTTGACGACCGGCTGATTCCCTCTTGCCTACGCGAAGAGGTAGTGCAATGAATAGCTGGTCAGTTTCAAAAGTTTAGGAAAAAAGGTGACTTCTTCATGAGTAATGCTCATAGTGTGTACAATGTGGTTGTCATCAGCGGTAATATTATAGTCGTTGGTTTAAGGTTAATGGAATTCTTGATCAGTGAATTACAACTGAGGATGCTATATACTATCACTATTTTCAATTCAAAGAAGGCAGCATGATATTCAAGTGAGCCGCGACAATTGAGAGATAATGAGCCACTGCTATAGAGAACGGTATCTTTCTCACAGTACTCCCTCTGCGGTCGCTGGCAAAAACTGAAATGTGTATAGCTCCGTCGTCAATGATGATAATAATTTCTTCCTATTTTTATTTATTTTTTGCAATGAATATATACTGCTTTCATGTGTCACACATTGATTATCAAATAATGGGAGCTATTAAGAGGCGACCTTTTGATAATTAACGATTCTTTTACTAGTATTTACTGAACTTAAATTAGGAGAAAAACTGCGGCTTATATGCGACCAAATGCGTTATTTTAAACGTTTATTCTTTCGGGTAATATTTTAAGAGTACTAAGCCGATGATTTAAGCATTACGTTATTTTTATCATTCGCATGCTGACGAGAATATGCAGGTATTTGATTATTGAAATTTTTGCGGCAGAAAACCACTTATTTTTTATCGTCCGTTAAAAAAACCTAATAAATGGATAAATAGTTTTTTTTTATATCTTGAATAAAAATCAAAATTTCTATTATTTAGAATATGCGAGATTTTGTAATCTGTCGAAGTCGGTGAATTTAAAAAATAACATTTGAAGTACAAACACATCCTTATAAAAATTGTCAAATTTGAGAATAGCACATTAAGGACACGGGCTTAAGTCCTACAGAACTTTGAAGGACACTCAAAAGTGATGCAAAACTTTATGAATGGGAAGTGAAGCGAAAGAGGCAAGCCATCCGATTTTCTTCGCGACTCCTTGAAACACGCGAATTAAAAATTGTCAATGATGTGTGTTCTCGGCTGCATGAATGTTGAGCTGTCACAAGATTTTTTCGAACCGTTATTATTCGAGACGAGAAAAAAGAGCCTTCTTCGAGTTTCGTCGTGAACTGCAGCGCCTAACAATCCGAAATCTAAAATTTTGCAAAATATGTAAGTTTATTTATTTCCAAATAAAGTAATTTGTCGTTCTTTTTCTGCGGGATAGCATAGTTTAAGATAGGCTTGAAACTATTCTCATTTGTGTTTCGAAAAACCAAAGGAATGTACGCAAAGTTCTACCGGAATCCGTTAACTAATAACGAACCTTAAAAAAGTTTTGTAAGGGGTCTTTCATTTTAAGGTTGCCCAGAAATGATGCCAATAAGTACAACTTCCTTGCACCATGGGCAATTCTAATTAATACCCTAGCATGCAGTGAGTCGACATATATATTTTGATAACTAATTCGTAGAGGTTTGGCACTAGGGGAGCCGCATTAAAAATCACCGAATTTTTCTCTATAAACTTTATGGCGTTGTAAAATTCACGGGACAGATCAAAGACACGGCGAAAAATTTATGAATGCGAAAAAAACGCGCATCTGGAACTAATTTTAATCCATTCTCAAAAATTTACGACACAAATAATTCGCGTTCCATAAAAAACGAGGTTTTTCAAAAGCGACGCAAGATTCAAGATTCGGCGATAAATAAACGACCTTTGCGCTATTGATTTTCAACTTTTTCGAAGGAAAAACGTTGTTGAGTAACGAAAAAAATAAAGCTCTCCATTTCTACCCTTCCCATCTCTCCCTCTCCCTCCCTCCAAGATCGTGCGACCACATTATTGCGGGAGAACATGGTCAAAAAAATTAACTCCCGAAAGGACGAAGCGAAAGATGACGTCACGGCGAATATCGAAATAAATAGCTCACTTATATTTTGGGACGAGATGTTAAGTACGGAGCCAAACACTTTCTTTTTGAGGCGTGGGTGGGTGCTCGGGCATTTTAACTGTAAACAACCAGAAGATGAAGTGCTTCCAGACAGAACGGCCACGAATAAATTTTAAAAAATGTGCCACGAACATGCAGGAATTCTCTCGCAAAGAAGCTTCTTGAAAACCTACTTAATCCATCAAAAAGATATATATACATATACATACATACATACACACACATATACATACATACATACATATATATATATATATATATATATATATATCAATATATCATGGCAATTGCCACACCAATGTGTCAAATGATATGCAGGGTTAAAAAATGAAATTTAGCTACGTTAAAAAGTCATAATCGTTATTACTTCAGTTTAAAAATATGCAATAACTATAATTACATGACGTAATTTGATTAGGAAATTTTAATTATACGAAAAAATTAAATTACCGCACCCAACCCGACCTTACATACCATTTGACATTAACTGCACACTAATATGGATGATGCCAAGATTAACCGGAAAATGTTGACATTATCCACATCAGGGTCTTTAGCCATGGCATCTATGTCTGTGTCTACGTATGCAGAAAAGCAAAAATCGGTTTTAAGAGTAGGAATAGTTGGGCGATTTTATAACCAAGTACTATTTCAACCTAATTGAAAGCGTCGACTAAATTACCACTCATGAATTTAAGTGTGCCAAGTTTAATGAGTCGCATCGGGAAAAAATGAGGCAGGATTTGCCTAATTGCGACCCTAGCAAGGCCAGGTGAATGACGCTTTCAAGTAGAACCTTTTGAATCTTGCGTCACGCAAAGCTTCACGTTTGTTTTCGATCTCTCACTTTTCGCAGTGATTGCTCTGGCACAAACCCCATTAATTATTCCCATCGCGCACGTCCGTCTGGAATCTATCGGTGAAAAATTGCGTCTCGTTCGAGAATTTTTTGTATAGGGAAATAACAAGGACGGTGTTGAGAAATTGCGCCAGTTCGTACGCCTTAGGAACGTCGGAGCGAAGCAAGAAACCGTTTTGGTTTCACAAAGAAACCTATGATGATAAAAATTAAACAGATAAATACCGTTTCCGCCTCAAATAAGTCGCTAGAATTATACGACGATAGTTATCACTCTCTATCAAAAGTCGTGGAATAACAAAATTAGATTTTCACTTTTTATTTGTTAATGTTGTCCCGTAAAATTCATGAATATGATTTACAAGCTATTGTTTCTTAATTTTATAAATTGCCGATTACGAAATCATTTCAATCATGCTGAGTTTTTGTGATGTCTAGAGACTGGCAAAACCGATTTCGTTGGGAATGGTCACATATTGGCGCTACATTCGTCCATATGACACATAAGTTATCAAAGCTTTAAAAAGTTCAAAGGAGCTTTGTAATTCTCAATGTACAACGCTTATCTGTCACTTTGTGTGTAAAGCTTTTGAACGTGTTCTAACAAACTAGCAGTGGCGGATTTAGAGGGGATCACACTTGACGCGCGCCAAGGGCCCCGTGAAGTAAGGGGGCCTCGTGGCGTATGGCAGTGCTTTTCAACTTGGGTTACGCGAAACCCTAGGGTTCCGCGTGAGATTGGGGTTCCGTGTGGATCCGCGAAAATGGGGAGAAAAGGCAAGATTTTCCTACCGCTCAATTACCCTCAATCATGAATTTCCCCCTCACACTCAGTGGCGGATTTAAGGGAGGGAGGCGCGTGACGGGGGCCCCCAGAAAAATTGTTCGTGTATATTATCTCAGAAATATTGAATGTCTCAATTTAAAAATCAGTGGAACCTCTCTATGATCCCATAGAAAAACGATCGTTAAGAAGGGTCATAAAAGAGGTTAGCCGTTAGGAAAGCTTTTCACACTATGCTTAGCGCCATGGGCCCCAAAATGTTTAGCGCCAGTGGCTCCAGGAAGCGTAAATCCGCCACTGCAGGGTAGGTAGAAGTCGATGATGAAAAAAAGACCAGGGTATAATTTGTGTTTCCCGTAATATAACAAGTAAAAAGCGATTATCCGACGTGCAGGCTTTCAGTCTTTTGCAAATTAAAATAAGAAAAAAGAGCTGACCATCGATTTTTGGTTTAAAACATTTAAGTTAGAAAATTTTAAATTCACGCCCCGTCATTTTTGACAGACACTTACTGTAGTTACTTTAATTCAATTGTGTTATTATAGAAGTCGTTGAGCGGGATGCAGAAATTCAGCGGATAAATGAATTTAAGAATGAGACGAGAGTCTCACTCTCCAGCAATTTATATATCTTCCAAATAAAAATAATCACGACAGAGGTGGTCAAACTACGGCAATTGAGGCAAGTGAAGAAATCTTTGTTAGCACGCCAAAAGTTTTAAGACTGATATACATACATATATACACACACACACACACACACACATATATGTATGTATGCATATCATCATCATCATAGGTAGTCTGTCCGTAGACAGGTCCGTGATTATTCATGGTTAAACCTGGTTCTCCATATACTCCTATTTTCCGCTGTCCTCTTTATATCTTGATAACTCTCTTTCCCTTTCAAATCGTCTATCAGCTGAAACCTTTTCCTACCTCTTTCCCTTTTCCCATCTAGTTTTCCTTCTAACACGTCTTTAATCATACTCTCTCTCCTCAGGTAATGTCCAACCCAGTTAGCCTTCCTCTTTCTGATAGTCTGTATAATCATTCGCTTCTCTCCTATTCTTCGTAGCACTTCATCGTTTTTCATCCTATCTGTCCATTTTATCTTCAGCATTCTCCTCCAAGTCCACATTTCAAAGCTTTCCAAGTATTTTATGTCATTTTTCCTTAGCGTCCATGTTTCTGCCCCATACAATGCTATACTCCATACGTAGCATTTTATCAACTTCTTGCGGATATCTTCCCTTATATTCCCTTATATGCATATATATATACATATATAGTTAAAGCATTTCATAATGATCTATATCTTTTTATTTTTGCGGCATTTCCTGCCCTAATATTTCGCACAATTTGGTATTACAATGAAAAAAACGACCTCCCCTAACTTATAGAACAAAATACTAAATAGCCGAAATATGAAAAAAGGCTTTTCTGCAGAAAACTATCGAAATGAAATTCTGAAAGGTATAAAATATTCCCTAGACAATAGAAATCCTTGCTATATCACCAACGTAAATAATAACAGAAACGTGACGCTTACGCGAAAAATTAAGAAAAAAAGAATCTCCCACAAATGCCAATAGTTTCGTATTTTTGCGTGGAAGCGGTCGAAAGATAGCTAAAATATTATTTTCGCGGAATACCATGGCATTTGGCTTTTCCTTTACTTCAAAAGGAATCATGTTCCGTTAAAAGGGTTGAATACATGCGAGTGTGACGGGTGACCTCCCCTTACGTTGGGGTCAAACATCATCATGCTTTTCCACCCATTCCTCCTCCTCCTCCCCTTCTCCCTCCCTTCTCCTTCCCCTCCCCAAACCACAGATGCAATCAACTGACTCAGCAATTTTCGACCGAAAATATTTTCGCGCCGCTAAGGCCTTCAATCTCCGACTGCAGCGCCGCCACGTTACATTTCTTTCTCTGTCTCTCTCTCTATTTTCTCTCTCTCTCTCTCTCTCTTCTCTCATCCTACTACTCCATCGCGTGTGCGAAAGTGAAAGTCCGTCGTTGCAGTCGCGCCATTTTATTTTGCATTTATTTATTTTTTTTACAAATCGACGCGATCGACTGTAGTTGTCGTCGGAAGACAAGTGAGCATCGGAAATGAATTCCGTTAGGATCGTATTTTAAACATTATACGATGCGGGAGAGAGAGAGGAAAACGCGTGGGTTTCGTATCGAAACGGACTCGATGGAGTCGCCTCCGCAGAAATAAAAAAATGAAAATCGCCGTCCGAATCTGTTTTTCTTTTCATTTGTTCGTTTTATTTTTGCAAAACTCCGTTCGTCCGCACAAGAGGGATTGCGCAATCTCCGAACTGGAGTTACGGGTTCTGTCGACGACTCTCGTTGTTCGATTTGCGTTTTTCAAAGGAGAGAGAGAGAGAGACTCTGGATGACGAGAATTCTCCCACTCGACTCAGTGGGGCGAGAACGGTCAATGTCATTCGAAAAGGAACGAAAAAAAGAAGAGCATCGACGACGCGAAAGAATCGCTTTGTAGACTCTCACGACACGTTTGAAAAAAAGGTCAAGAATAAGAAACTTTTTTTCGCCATAATGTTATACGAACTGCAGTGAAAAGTATAATTAACCAGCCGATTAAGAGAAAGTCAACACGAGTGTAATTATCTTTGATTTCATTCCGGATTAATAATTCCTAGAGAAAATCTTTTTCTCATTAAACGCTTTTAATCGAATTCTTGAACTGCTTAACAGTAATAGCTAGTACATTATTCATTTATCATAACTACCATTTGCCAATAATTTTCATTCAGTAAAACAATTATTTACAACTATGCCAAGCTGTTGTTTGGTCGCCATCAAGGAAATACGATTTGACGTCTACACGTCTACACATAAAAAACTTTCAAGAAGAGGATACAAAATGTCTCAATAAAACAGAATTGTAGTCATCCGATAAGTTTCGGTATAAGAATCATAAAAATATCTTCTTGAGAATTCGTAAAGTTAAAAAGTATAGACGTTCGAGTAATCTAGTTTCAGCGGTGCTAAAATGGCCGTAACCGTCTACTGTGCGCACTTGCAGAGGCGCACCACTGATACCCGCATATGCAACCGGAATGCGCATAAATGACAACTGATACTCCTTCGATCAATGTGTATTGAACAAAAACCCATTTTATTTGACTCGTACTACAGATTTTATCGAAGAATTTATTATATGTATAAGTGATATTTTAGGCAGGGGTCCCCAAACTTTTTGAGAGGAGGGCCACATAGGAATATTGAAATTGCTAGGCGGGCCGGATCGAAAAAAAAAACGTTTCAAAATTTAAAATATTTTATTCTATAATTACCTAAGCATACATGCATATAAGCAAACGTGAACAAATGTAAGAAAAAATTCTAATGCGAACAATTTGTTGCTGAAATTATATGAATGATATTTGGCGTTAAATTGAAAACACTGATTTTATGTTGTTTAATAAAATTTACGCGGGCCGGATAAACCCTTTCGCGGGGCGTAGTTTGGGGACACCTGTTTTAGGGGATATGACCGAATTCATTTTTTGTCTCCAGTGAAGTGGCACCCCTGATTAGGCTATGTAAACCATTTATATAATTTTCTTATTTTCTTTGCCCTAAATCCTAAATATCAAATTTCATGAACTCAGTAGTATCAGAGATTACACATGAAGACGGACGGACGTGGGAGACGCACCCATAATGCGTTCCGTTACTATCACTTCGCTGGTAAAGAACGCCTAAAAAGGAATGCGCACGAACAGCGCCGTAACTAACTATTTTAGCACCAGGGGAAAGCTACCAAATATGCGCCCCTCCATGAAAAATTCTCCAATAATTACACTTTTTACTATATGGATTTTGGGCGAACGATTATAAATAAAAACAAACAATAAATAATGTAATTTCTCACGATAAATGTACACAATTTAAATAAATAATGATAAATATAATTACGTACATATATGCTTACACACATATATGATTAAAATATAGAAAGTATAAATATTTTAATATTAAAGAGCTATTCGAAGTGATTTTAATGTTACAAACTCATCGATAAAATCATCGAAATTTATAGTTATGCGTAATGTCTGGAACAAGTAAAGTAGTGTAATCGCCCTTTTCCTTGTGCCATGCAACCTCACACAATTTACCATTAACAATTTTTGCGCCCCTTCTTAAGTTGTGCTCGGGGCAGACGCCCCGCTTGCCCCGGCCTAGTTACGGCACTGCGCACGGATAACACTACCTGTTTCGTGTCATTTGGTAGATTTGATAGATTAAAATCAATTTGAATTATTTTTAGGACTACGAATGTTTTAAAAAAAAGGACACGCCCGAAAGGTGAACGAAGTAAAACGACGATATAATTCCTTTTATTGCTGAACTACCTAGATATGACCACAGGCTAAACTGTCAGGTATTAATCGATCCGCTTCATTAATTCTCTCAGCCGCCATTTTAAATCGACCGTAAAAATTAGTCAGTTGCAAATCGCTGAATAAAATTTATTTTAAAATACGGAAGGGATTATTCTACACATTTTACCGTTGACTTTGCTCGTCTACAACGACTTTATCAAAACAAACAAAAGATGTGCAGGAGGAAAACATTTTTGGCGACACTTTGATTTTTAATGCACATTTAAATCCTCTAAGCACGAAAAAGGTTTTAAGGTGAAAGTTGAAGAAGACAAAATTCGATGGCAATGGATGAGTTTGAGGGCAAGATATTTTGAAAGGGAATCTAAAATATCTCGCAAGTTATTTTAATCGCCAAGTTGGAAGGGAGTTTAGTGGTTCTTCCTCGTGTTCTAACCCTCTATCAGTGCCCGTAGATTTTACAGTTATAAGAAAATATTTCGTCAGTGGCACCACATGCGTTGCACTGATTTAACTCTTGTGGCACTAAAATAATCCATCTGAAGAAAACATTTCGCGTTCTGACACGGGAGACGTACTCTGACACGTAACTCAGCGGCAGAATATCTCCATGCAAGATCCGGACTCGAATCCCGGTCATGACAGAATTTTTCTCCCGTTTTCCATATTATTCCCATATTATTCCTGAAGAGACATTCTTGTATTAAGACCAAGAGCAGATCTGAATGAACAGCTTAGAGGGGAGTAAAAACAAATTGGTATTTGCCCGATTATGAGGCAATGTTTTTTCTAAAACGTAATTGATAGTAGCTCAATAACTTTGACTAAGATTAATAAAGGTAAAGTACTCCTTTGGGTGTTGTAACCCTCTAATTGTTTGGCTAAAGGAGTACTTTACCTTTATTCTAAAGCGTAAGTCGAAAATTGTTCAGATTCGCCTTATAATCGCGACCAAATATACTATCTTCTATTCCTTCCCTTCCTCTCACTCCCACTAAAATTCAACCTTCTTATGTTCAATAGCAGGGTTTCCCAACCAGTGAGTCGCGACCCACTAAGGAACTTGAGGTGGGTCGGTGAAAGATTTATAAATACCGTAATTTTCCAATTATAATAAGCATTTTATTCCTCGAAATATTGGCAAAAATTTAGGGTGCGTATTATACGTGGTAACAAACGCATATAACTTTTTCTAGTAAGGAAATAATTTTATTTTTGGACATAACTTTCTAAATAAATTGTACCGACCAGATTTATACAAAATGCGTCGTTGAAACATATTTTAATACATTGCGTCGATCTTTAATAAGTGACTCAGAACGCAACGTGATATCCTCGTAAACTTTCTCGCGGCTATGCGAGAACTGTATCGATACTGCTAATAATCTAGTGAAAAGTTACACTGATCTTTATACAAAAAATTAGGTGCGTATTATGTATGGTGATAATACAATTTTCACATTTCATTCGTAAAGACATGGGTGCGTATTATAATCGGAAAATTACGGTAGTTTATTTGATAAAATTCTCCATTTTTTAATAAGTTTGCAGTAAAATAGTTAAAGAACTCATGGTAGTACAGTTTGCGACCATTGTGGACACATATGTATGTAGTATATATTGCTTGAAAAATTAGTATATAGATAAACTATATAGATATAGGTAAACTCTACTAGCCTAGGTGGGTCGTGTTATTAAAAAGGTTGGGAAACACTTCTGTATTCTATTCCACCCTTAGAAGACAGTATTAACGCCTATGGTGCGCGAGGCTGCCAGATTTCTTCTGAATATCTTCGTCCCGTATTAAACGTTTTAAGAAATAAAACTCATAATTTAATGTAGATCACTGGAAGCCAATAAATTTACATGTTTTATCGTAATTATCTGTAAATCTTATCGCATAATTATATTAGATAAAAAAAATTAATTAGAATTTTCATTATGATCAAAGGTTTTGCTTTTATTTTGTCAACGGGTATTGGTCGTTGTTCAATCGTCAAATTATAATTGGTAGAAGGCAGAGACGCGACAACTAAAAGTTGAAAAATTAATGCAAAAATTAAAAAATATTAAATCAAAATGCGATTCCTATTGCCAAATAATGAATGGACTATGTTGTAATACTGTTTATCTCGACTAACAAAGTAAGCGTATGATCAAGTCATGAATCTAACACACGAAATATACTATTTATTAAAAAAACACATTGCCCCTTTTATTTATGGGAGTTAACTAGGAAAAGAGTAGATTTTATATCTCGAATATTTATTAAATTCATGTTAAATTAGTTTTAAAATACGAGGCGAGCGCAAGGGACTTGGGGCAGAGCCCCTAGTCTGTTAAATAACTAATAGTTTTAATATATTCTAAAAATAATTTTACGAAACACACTACCGTGATATCCAATGCTTTTAAGAGCAAACCCCGGTAACGTTTCTATGACAACAAAAAAACCAAGGATCTATGTCCGAATGAATTCATTCCGACGCCTTAATTAAATTGCGTGTTTTTTATGGCGATTCTATTGCTGTTTAAATATTTAGGCCGGAGCGTCGAACGGTTCGCTTGCTGTATCTCTCTCCGAACGTTCCATTTACCTCGCCCAGTCTCTGCCTCAGCGCGGCATTCCTCCAATCCCAGGAGCCGGAAATTCCGAGCGAGTAGACATCACCACCAAGCGTTCTCTTTTCCAAGATGGACTTCCGGTCAAAAATCGCGTCGGGGTCATTATGACGTCCTCCGCCCTTTCACCGCGCTGCTCCTGATGACTGCTGCGTGGGAAAAATTAATTACCCGAATGTGTATTGCAGCGCCTCTACTTAAAAAAAATGCCTTAGGAAAAGTTTTATTTTCTTTTTCATTATAATCTTTTCAAATAAATAAATATATATATATATATATATATATATATATATATAACATTTAATTAATTAATAGATTAATTTGAAGTGAACCTATTCCGTTGATTCGAAGCATATTTTGAAATTCGCACATGAAAGCGACAATGGACCAAATAAGTGGTTTTAATTTGATTAACAATGCTCGATGTGGGCCCAATAATCAGCTCCATCGATCTTGGTTGAAGGCATGAAATATACGCGTTTTCGAGAGCGGTTATTTCGGATTCGTTAAGACAACTTCATCAAATGAACTCGATGAAAGCAAGTCCATCTATCTGAACTCTCTAACATCCAGGCGAAAAAACGTTTTCTGTAAATATTTGTGCGTGATAGGTGAACAATATATATATATATATATATATATATATATATATATATATATATATATATATATATATATGTATAAGATCTCTTTTAAGATTTGTTTACATCTATTTAGGAGATCATTTAATAATGTATTAATTGAGAGCGCAGCGTGATCGTCTTTCTGAAACCTCATTTAGGCATCTGCGGCTAAAACATCCAATTCACGACTGGAATTTCTAATTTTAAATTATTACCGACTATAGCTGAACGAGGCCAGATTTGGTCACGGTTTATTTATTTATTTAAATTTCTCGCGTTCGATAAACACAGTTTGGTATATTCTGGGAATACGAGTATTTAATCTGCGTACGGAATGCGTAGCATTGCTGCAACTGCTTATAGAAATGCATGTATATTTTAACAATTGAGGGAGGAATTTCAGGGAAAATTACACATGGCATTTTCCCCCCTTGCATTGGGAATATGACGTCATCGTAATATTGCACCTTCGGTTGAGGTCGATGTCCTCAGAATCAAAAATTTATAAAAGCCTTCTTCTGTCCCTCTGTCACTTGGTACCCTTTGTGGCTCCCTCTGTCACACTATAAAAATCGAATAACTCGATAAAGGATCAAGATACATTTTAAAGATTATGTAGAAAAAATCTCGAAGAAAGTCCTGGGTTCGAATCCAAGGGAGGCAAATTTCCCATAAAATAACACGTAAACATCGACTTTTGGACGCGCAGGATTTTGTTCTTTTTGAGATCTAAATTAAAAGGAATTAGCCTATGGTCTTTAAATCTAAACCATATTTTTAAAATTATAAAGTTTCTTATTCTGTTAATCTTTTTTCAGCCTGCAGATCGAAATTACTCATGTTAAACGTTTAATTCACATATTTTGGAGAAGTCTTGCCATTTTAACGGGATGTTGCCTTGTCAACCAACTATATTGTTAAACCTCGACATCCTAGTGTTATTGCAATCCTTATGGGTGAAAGCGTGCACTGAAAGAGAGAGAGAGAGATTTGGAAGGAGAGGGAAATGATTTTTATAGCAACCAATGTAATCAATATGCGTTGCGTTATTTACGTGAAGGAATACATTTGAATGTAGACCATTAAACTTTCGCAGATTAAAATTACTTGAATCATCGTAGGAGTTCGAGACTTGAACCAACGAACGCCTAAAAGGACGGAAGTTCGTTTTCCTGCCATCCAAAAAAGTAAAGATAATATATTTTCATTCATTTTTTATTTCATAAAACTCTTTCTCGTCGAATTTCAACGGGCACCTCCATAGGATATCCTATAAATTCCGTTTAAAAGCATTATATCAGTGCTATGTAAAAATATGTTACCCATTTAGGAACGTTAACTCGTTACCACGGCAGCTTTATTTCCCATTTTAAAAATCGGGAAGTTTTTACCTCTTTTTTGGATTAAAAACAATTTTTCGCTCTCATTCGCCATGAATATGATTTCTGTTTAAAAAAATATAAACCCCAGTCTTTCAGCTACAGAACCGACTACGTCCCGAGCTCCCATCTTAATTTTAACTAATTTGAAAATCCGAATTTATAATGCCCTGCGCCGATATCATGCTTTTCTTATGGGTGGTAGAGATGAAACAAAGAGGATGGAAAAGGACATCGATTACTCCCCAGAAAGTCATTCTAGATCCACCAAATGTGTACCATGTGTAGCCCTCATGCAGAGCGTCTTATTATAAAAAATTGGCATCTTCAAGTTGCAGGATTACAGAGATATTGCCAGAAAAGTCGGACAGACAGACAAACCGAATACATGGACGATTTTTTTTTCAAAAAGCGGTAAAAGCATTGTTAAACGTAGTCCACATAAGACAATAAGTCCATTATTTCATCCCGCGCAAATGCAACGCCTGAATTTGTAGCTCGTAACATTTACAACGTACAAACAATTCATACTTAGCGCCGCTCCTTAAATTTCAAGTCCTTTAGTAAACAGCTCGAATCGGCAGGATAAAAGTCTTAATGATATTTATAAACATAATTACAATCCATTTGACCGCGCGAATAAAATTGTCGTGATAAACTTAGCAACACAACGCTTTTCAAGCTGCAAGTGGTTACCGTGATTTTTACCCGAGCTTTCTTCTGCAGGCAGAGAGCGATAAACTTCCCCATGGAGACGCATTTTCCTTAACGGCGCGAAATATGAATATCACGTGACTTTAAGAAAAAAATATGAGAAACGTCCCTCCGCGAAGAAGGTTTGTTTGAAGGCATGGGAACGCGGAAAATAATACATTGGTAACAGTTTAAAAATAAGAATCGGTGTCCGCCATGTTGCATAAACGCCGGAATTTGAGCGGAAACACCTTAACTTCTTAGGGAATAATTTGAAATCCCGCATAGGCCCCCAACTGCGAAAAGGCGCACCCTGAAAAGGGAAAACTAGTCTGTCGTGATAATTCATTGGTGGTATAGGTTGAGTATCCCTAATCCGAAATGCTTGGGACCAAGATTGTTTCGGATTTTGGATTTTTTCCGAATTTTGGAATACATGATATGATCGTATTCGATGACTTTTTAAAAATATTTCCTGTAGTGTCATTTGCCTCATTACCGAAGGTTTTTGTTTTAAAGTCTTTCTTTTATCTTATATATTGACATTATTTCTTGTTCTGTAATAAATTCACACTGCTCCAGTCCTCCAATGAGTTCATCACATTTTTTTACCATGCCGTTTATAGGCATTTTTACTGCAGTTTTAACAATTTCATCTTCATCGTCACTATCTCCACGATATCCTTGATTTAAAGCCATTTCAGCTATTCCGTTTCAATTTGTGGAATAACTATGTGAGTTTATTTTTCTTGTGATTTGTAAGGAGCTGCTACGCCGCTTTCGCACTGCCATTCACGCAACTGCAAAGAAACTGACTGGGAGAGTTGGATATAAACTTTTTATTGATAATTTCTTCTCATCTCCTCACTTATTTGATGATCTGAAGACACGAAAAATTTATTGTTGCGGGACTGTTAGACCCAATCGCAAAGGAATGCCAAATGGTTTTGACGGAAAGATACAGAAACTAAAAAGATTTGACGGCAAACGATACGTACATTTACCAACAAACATGCACAATCCACCTGTAAATGGTAATTTCTGTGATGAACATGGAAATGCTGTAAATCCAGCCATTTTTCAGGACTAAAATCGAAATATGCGATTTGTAAACAAGGGAGATCGAATGGCAAATAGTTATTCGATTAGTCAACGGGCATGGAAGTGGGCTAAAAAGGTATTTTTCACTTAATGAACGTGACAATATTGAATAGTTTCATCATTTCTAAATCACTGGGCGGCACTATGTTCACATTATCCAAAGATATTTCAAAAAACTCAGGACTGAGAAGCGAGTTAATACAATGTTACGGATTTCAGAATATTTCGGATTTCGGAATTTCGGATTGGGGATACTCAACCTGTATAAGTAAAACCCGGGTTTGGTTACCGGTCATGGCGGAGCTATTCTTCTGATTTCAAATTATTCCCAAATTCCAACTTATGCCAATTGTATAGAGATCTTATGATGGTCCATTCATTCCTTCAATTTACACCTTAATTTCTTGTTAGCTGAATTTATTTTTGTGGGTGACCGAATGAGGAAAGAGCGCCTTTAAAAAAAAACATTAACGATGGAAAATCGAAGGTATTTCGAAACAAAAGAGGCGCGAACTCGGAAAGAACGAATTTTCCCCCTTCCTCCAGATTCTGCCAATTTACATCCCTCTTTTTTCCAGGTTTTCCCTCTCTATTTCTTTCTTTCTCTCGCTCGCGGAAGGCGCTAGTCACTTTTTTCCCCGTCTAGCGCCTGCAAAAACGTAATGATCTATATTTTACGCTCGGAATGGGTGGTTTAGTGCCCGTAAACATCCCACGCTCTCACGACTCCGGTCGTTTAACACTTAAAAAAAATAAGCGTTCCCTTCTTTCCATCTCACTCGTTTCGTAGTAGCGCGCCTCAACTGTTTTCGAGATTGGAAAATAAAAAAAAGACGATTGGTTTTTCGCATCTTTATGTTAAATCGTGAATAAATGTCTGGGTGTGTTCAAATATACATAAATGCTGTTATTAAGCTTTCCCGCGGCAGAAACGCACGAGGCACGATTTATTTATTTTGGTCTGCGGTTCGAAATCCGGCATTCGCATTAGCCAAAGGGGCGCGAACGCCGTTCTTTGTTTTCTTTTTTTCCGAATTCTTTTTTTTTGCGGCGGGAGTCAGTTGCAGGCAAGAAAGCGCAATTTTCAAGAGTCTTGGGTACTTTACATTCATTGAAACAACGGCAGAAGCTCTCTCTCTGACTATGGATAATTTAGGTCGCTTTAACTTTTATTATCCGCGGTCTCGCGATGGTTCAAAGATTTCGAACGGGCCAGAGAATAATAACTTGTTGAGACACTACTCCGCTTGAAACACGCTCATGAAAAATTAACTAAAACGTTACAATAAGTTTATATTATATGCTTTTGAATTATTTATAGTGTTACTTGCAGGAATCAAATTATTAAACTAAAAAGTGTGGATAATCACGGCGTAACAAAAGGTCCGGTCTCACAGAGTATTAAGCTATAACAGAAGCATGCGAGGAAATAGTTTTAATTATACATTGCAAATAAATTAAACCAAATTACCAATTTGCACAGTACATGTCCGATTATTATTCCACGCATCCATTGGCACATCTCTACTAGTCGCTGTCGGTTAAGTTTCATAGTTTTCCACACAAACGTTTACACATTTTACATTAAAATTTTTCTATTTTGACTGCTGGATCATTCGTGGTATTGAATCATAAAGAACGGACTTTAAGTAACGCATAAACACTCACCACGATCAGAAAAATTAAAAAAATTCTCGTTTAATTCTGCTGTCTTGTGTTCCTATAAGAACGTACTTTTTTGTACAGATTTCATGTTTGTATATGTATGTTTGTGTGTATATATACATGGTATCTAAAAATGAATATGCCAAATAAAATTTAATTAATCATTTTATTATTTGAGATAGGTACATAATTTGAAATAAAATGACCTCTGAAAGGTTGAAAATTTGATTTAAGTTGATTATTTAACTTCTACATACGTTTTATCATTAGTTGTTAGAGTTGCCAGGTGGCTTCTCCAAAAATACTGGACACAGGCGTCGAAGGCGCGAAGCGCTGAGAATACGAGTATATACATCTTTGGTATTACCTCTAATTTTTACCGAACAGACTGCCCAAATACCGGACAGTCCGATTCAAAACCGGACAGCTGGCATCCCTATCATTTGTCAACAATATAATTCATACACATTTTCTAACACAACCTTTGAGATGGATAAGTCAGCGTAATTGATAACGACATAAGATGTTCTACAATTAAAACATTCATTTAAGCTTGATTATTAAATTAAACATTTAAACCCTACATAGATTATTTTTCTGAAATTTGTTGCTATCTCAATTAATTTTTAATATATTCTAAATTGGTTGATGTTTTCATTTTGGGACAATCTGTATGTGTGTGTATGTATCAAGAAAGTAAATGAAAGCCTGAAATAAAAATTGTAAAATAGACTTGTTGTGTTGAAGGCTTTCTTAATTATAATAAAGTTTAATGAACACTATACAGAAAAAAACCTAATTCCTTATCGACACGGGCAGAATAGCGCAGTTAATCGCTCACGATCCATTATTTCGCCATAATTTATTTCTTGGTCGACCACTATGCGCAAAAAAAACAATCGATTGTTCAAGGCTTTCCCGAATAAGGGGTGGAAAAAGTCTTCGGCTTCTACCGTACGCTTGTTCGTTATTGGGCGTAACGATAACTTCCGTAAAAGTGGAGCGAAAGAAGCTAAGTTATTTTTTACGAGCGTTCGCATTTAGTGCGGGACCTACCCTATCAAAAAAGGCTGAAATCAGGTCAGTGGTACCAACGTAAAAAACCTAAGTGCTCGCCACTCCTTTTTAATGTGGCTAGAGGGAGGAGGAAGTAGCGTAATTTCGGTATATGCTGGGGTAACTTGAATTATAATTCGCGCGTCATGCGCGCTTGAAATGAAAATAAGCTGAGCCCCGTTAGTAAACAATAAAATTATATTTGACAAAAATGTCCACCATCAACTTGATCAGGCTTCCGAAGGCTGAGTCGGACCCGACACCCAGTAAATAAATGTTTATGTAAGTAACTCATGAGTACTTTGACCTGGTTTACATATTAATTTATGATTGGTAATTACTTTTACCGAAAGATGTGTCTAAGTAGCTTTCAATAAAAGTGACTATTTTAAACAATATCAGAAAATTAGAAATAATATTATAAATATAGAAACGATTTGCATGCAACGATTCTTGTTAATTGGGTTGCCTAACTCACAGGATAATCAACTTGTTGGCCATATTTCTTTTTAATACACTTTTGTGCCTACCTCCTCATTTTAGTACGTATGTGTTTATGGCTTCTGTATAAAATATTTTAGATTGTTTTATACCAAAGCGCTGTTGTTTGATAAGTAACCCGGATTAAAATATAATATTGGCGATATTCAATTTATTGTATTGGAGTGTAAGCAGAATTATTTTTTTTTTTTTACAGCTCCGAAAATATTTAGCCATCGATTTTGTTCTGAACGAGAAGTTGGATGTGTGCAAATCCATCGATGGCCGATTTGTCAAATTCCCTAGATATAAGGAATACAGACAAAAGATGGAAAAGTTGCAAATCCGACGAGAACATACCAAAATTCCAAAAATTTACATTTTTAAGGGCTGTCTTTCGCACCAAAAGACCTCGGCCGCATTTACTGTAAGAAATATTATACGCGCGAAAGTTCAAAGTTCAATTTTGGAAATGACTGGCTTCGTCGTAGGAAAGAAACGTAGTCATATTTTGCACACGAGTTTAAAGGTGCGAGCCACTTTGGAGTACACAGTGCACGTAGTATCTAAATTAATTCTTTGCGATTTGTCGAGAAATGCATAAGAATAACTGGATTTATGTTCATAGAAATGAAATATAATCGTAGATCAACAATTGTTTTAACAGCTGTCGTAATTTTTGGTCTACCCTCGGAAATTCTCGCCGTTGAAAATAGGCCAACAATAGGAAATGCCTCCTTAGCGCTTATAAACTAGACGAGTTTCATTGAAAAGCTACAAGTTAAAGTCCGTTATTTTTATTATGAAAAAGCGGGTGTGTTGAGAGTTCGAAATGTTACAAAACGAAATTTTCCCGACAAATTGTGGTGTAGGACTCTCATGACAAATGTCATTAAAATCGGAAAAGCGGTTTACGAGATGAAATACGGGCGGGCGCTCACAAATGCGCCTTTGTTTTAATCAATAACAAAAATGCTACGAATAAAATGTCATCGAATCTCGTTCAGAAAAAGCGCCACTGTCGGTGAAATCCAAAACTGTTCATTTTATGACAACTCTTTCGAACGTGATGATGAGATGCACGGATCATCTACTTCTAAAATTATCGTAGTATTGCTAACCAGAACGTAGTTTCTCCAACTAATCAGTGACGGCAAATCTTGTAGTGCTTGTAGAATAGCAACTTATAGATTAAAAAACCTTCACTTCCTTTGAAAAAATAATTTTTTACCTGAAAGAGTATATATTTTTTAATTGTTGGTTTACTTGGAATCAAAAGTTAACATCCTTGATAAATTTCAACGGACCTTGAAGATAACTTTGACAGACTCAGAAACGTTAGTCAAACATGACGTGCTTCTAAATGCTACGCGAGAGCCGTCCTCGGTCGTGGTCCACCGATTTTTGATTCAAGGAAGAAATTGTCTCTTGATCGAATCCTAGCTGGACCACAGCTGAGAACGGCTTTTTTTTCAACCCAAATTCGCATTTGGTTTATCTAACCATTTGGTGGCTGGCGAATTTATCTTCAGCGCCAAGTGGAGTCCGGCCACGTGGCGAACTCGATCGGGCTCACGAAAAACCTCCGACATAAAATTTCGTCGAAGATCAAATCAGGCAGGTTGGAGCTACTCGGTTCTTAAGGGAATCATCGACCTCTCCGTTGCTAGTATCAGCGCGACGGAGGCGAGAATGTAAGGCGGAATACTACTGGTTCTGCTCGAGCTCATCTTTCCAATCTCTCTCTCCATGGTTTGGTTAGAAGGAGGAGGAGGGGAAGTGAAAATGGGAGAGAGAGGGAGATCCCGGAAGCAGGAGCGAAGGGGAGTGAGCCCAGGAAGGAGTTGGAGGAGAGGTCGGAAGGGAGAAGGGGGTGGCAGGAGATTGGAAGGGAGGGGAAAGAAGCAAGAGGGAACCGAATAAAAGAAAAAATAAAAGCTAAACGAAATAAAAAGAGCGTCTCTGGATTCCGGTGACGTAACGGGGAAAAATAAGAGGGGGAGAGGTAGATAGAGAAGGGTTCCTCCTTCCTGGAGATACGAAGTGTGCGCCCTTCCTCTATGAGAATCTCCCTCAAACTAACCCCAGCCTCCTTTCCCACAAAACCGATCCGCCATCACCCCGTTCTCTCTCTCTCTCTCTCTTCATCCTCCTCTCGCCTTTCTTCCTCCACTCCTTTCTCCTCGCCTCTTTACCTCTTCCATCCCACTCCCTCTCCTTCCCTCCCACTCTTCCCTTTCTCTTCCATTGTATATTCCTCTCTCCCTCCCTCCTTCCCTTCCTCTCTCCATCCCTACATCACTATCTCCTCTCTCCCCCTCTCAATCCCTCCTCTCTTTTCCTCTCTCCTGTCTTTTTCTCTCTCCTCTCTCTCCCTTTCCATCCCTCCATTTTTCTCCTCCCTCTCTTCCCCTCTCCTTCCCTCTCTCACCCTCTCTCACTCTTCCTCCCTTTCTTTCTTCATCTCTCCATTCTCCCTCCCTCTCCCTCCCTACCTCTCTCTTTTCCTCTCTCTACCTACTTCCTCTTTTTCTCTCCTTCCTTCCTTCCTCTCTTTCTCTCTCCTTTCTCTCTCTCTCTCCCTCCTCCCTTTCTCTCCCTCCTTCCTCTCTCACCTCCTTCCTTTCTCTTTCTCCCCCCTCTCTCTCCCACCATTCTTTTCCTACCTCCTTCCCTTCCCACCTCTTTCTCTCTCTCTCCATCCCCTCTGAATCTCACCCCTCTTTTTCCTACTCCCGACTCGATCCCCGGCCGTGTGAGGGAGAAAGCACAGTTAAAAGCGGGAGGTAAGGGAATGATCGAGGTAAAGAGTAAAGTAGACACACCAGCACCACGCAACCCAGTTTGAGCCCTCCCTCCCTCTCCCTCCATACTTTCCTCCCACCTTAGTAAGAGAGGTCTCCGTGAGAAGTTCCGTTAAAATGAGAGGAAGAGGGGCAGGGAAGGGGAGAGAAAGAGGGGGGCCGGAGGGAGAAAGAGGGAGAAGAACGGACAAGCGTGTGTGTGCGTGGATCGGAGTGGAAGAGTCGCTATGGCGACAGCCCACGGATATATTATTTCCGCTTTCATTTGAGAAGAGACTAACGCGTCCACCATCCTCCGTCCGTCCGTCTGTTCGTCCGTCCCTCCGCCCTCTTCCTCAGATCTTACAGGTTGTCATTTGTTTTCCTTTCTCCCTCTCACACCGGTCCGTTGGGGACCAATGGATTTTGCTCGCGACCTCTTCCGTGTGCCCTGTGAGTGTCTCTCTTTGTCTTCCTTTCTGTGTTCCTTCCTCACCGTCTCTCATATTGTTTTCCTTCCTCTCTCACTCTTTCAAATGAGTTATAACTTGACCAATTTCTATACCCTCTTTTACTTCTTGAGTATTTGATCAAGTTTAAATTACGTTTATAAATTCGTGTACATAAATGTGTCAACCTGTGCGTACTTTACCTTATAATTACCGTCAATCTTTTGTAAACCCCATCGGTGGGATTCGCAGATTTTTCACCCACACCCTTCTTGCCTGGGTGTTTTACTGCCGTTTCTGTATTTATACGGTGCAGTTAAATCATTTTCCTTAGTTTTTTCCTCACAAATATAATTCTCTTTTCACCCGAGTTGCGTTTTGTTTTATCACGTTTATTATATTTTATTTATTTTACTTGACTCGGGTTTAGAAGGAGTTACTTAGAGTGATTTTATTGTGCAATGACATCCCCTGCCATTCGTTATTGACTAATTGCAGAGTAATTATATAAGTATGAAGGAGGGAATATCTAGCCTCGGTCTCGCCCGAATAACTTCCCATCTCTCTTCCTCTCTCCCACTCCTCGTTCTCTCTCATATTCTCACGCTCATTCCTTCCCTTCCCCTTTCTCCGTCTGTCTTCCATTTCAGTCTCTCATTTTCCCTCTCTCCCTTCCCCTCTCCTCCTCTTTCCCTCTCTATTTACTATCTCTCACTCTTCTTTTATCTATTTATACCATCTCTCACCTACTCTTTCCCTCTCCTTTCCTCTTCATCATTCTCCTCTGTTTTCCTTTCACGCTCCACAGACCATACTCTACTCCTAACCCATCTTTTCCCTCCGTCTCCACTTCCTCTCCTCCTTTCAATACGCTGGGGTTCGTGTGAATAGCAAAGAGAGAGAGAGAGAGAAATAGAGACAGAGAGCAAGACAGTCTCTCTCTATCTCTCATTGGCTCTCTTAAGCCTCCCTTCCGTGATATGGAGACCCGCGGATTATCTAACACACACATGACCGAAGGAAACGGCTTTCCAATGGCGGACACACATTCACACACGCGGGGCTAGACTAGTTTCAGTAATGGAGGAGTGCAAAATAAAATAGAGCAGAGTAATTCAAACAAAAAACACACACACGGTGGTTGCAGAGAGGATGAAGCTGTCGCGATGAAGATCGAACGACTTTTATTCCGAGAAGGGGAAGGCGAGGATCCGCCATTACGTGGCACTTAAACCGTAGCTATGAAATGATTGCCTGGCGCAATAATACATAATGGGGTTGCTGGGGATACGCTTTGAGGTTTCGACATTCCCACGCTGCGGGGATATTTTTCTTTTTGAGTTTTTTGCAGTAAGAGAAGAAATGTTAGAGTAACACTTCCAGTTACGAGGATTCCCTAAGATGTTTATAGGTGGGCTGTATAAATATAGCCAATAAACTAGCAAGCCAGATCAATGCAAATATTTTTTGTTCATCTTGAAAGCGTTCAGAAAAATAAATTCTCCTACAGCCTCATAAATTATCCCGAAGAAAACAATTTTTTGTACTTTCGATCGAATTCCTCATAATGTTTTAACTCGCAAATATTATCATCATCATCATTATATGATTACATACGTAATGAACTGACAAAACAGACGCAGTGTTCGATGCACAGTTTTTTAATCTTTGACCTCGTAACATAGTGACGAAATGTTTACTCTTCAAAATCGATATTTGTTAAACAATTAATTGAAAGTGAGAATTATCACGTTTCTAGGCATTACATTGCGCGCTCTGCATAAAAATCGTAATCTAAAACTCATTTTCTTTTAAATGTTTAGCACAGCTTTAAAAAAATATAAAGATGTTATTGAAAGTGTGACATACCTAATCGTCAATGTTCTCCGTTTACGTTTCGTAACGAAATCATAGAAAGAATGACTTAAGCAAAACGAAACACAATCGATAATGTTCCTCATTTACGTTTGCCGCTATTAATCTTTGTCCAACATAATGATATAAATTTTTTTAATAAAATTTATTTATGGAAAATGCCTCCGAGCTGAAGCAGGCATATATTTATGTAGTATATTATCGGGAAAAATATCCTCGCCCGTTCCATAGCGATCCCGACGCAACGATCTCTCTCCCCGGGAAAGATCTTCCCCCAAGACGGTCCTCTGACCCACAAATAAGCAACCCAGAGAGAGAGAGAGAGAGAGAGAGAGAAACCGATGCATCCAATCTCCTCTCCTCGGAACACTTTCACCGAGATGCATCGCGAAACGAGGGAGACGGCGGTCTGGAGATGGATGGTTGAGGGAAGGGGGCGGGAAGGAGGTTGGGAGGGGAAGATGGAAAGAAAAGAAAATTCGAAAAAAAGATGACTATCGCCGGGGCGCTCTTCATATTTCTCACCGAAGCACCGCACATCGTGATTTAGTCACGGAGCGGAGAGAAACAGGAAGGAGGATAGGGGATTTTTGCTTTTATTTTGGAAAGGAGATGAGCGGAGAGGAGGAGAAGAGGGAGAGGGGAGGGGGAAGAGTGTAGGGGAGGAGGGAGAGGGGAGGGGGGAAGAGGGTATGGAAGGGGGGGGGAGGGAGAGGGGTGGAGGGGGAGGAGGAAAAAGAAGGGTAGGATTTGGCACCGCGGTGACGAAACGGAGCCAAAGTGACGAATTCCGAAAAAACTCCTCTTTCGATCCAAAACCGATGGAACCGGGTTTGCAGGATGGGAGAGTTTGGGGGGGAGGGGGGGGAGGAGGGGGAAACCAGTTACGGTCATCGCATCCCTAAGCCGAACGCTTCCGCTGATTACGGCAAACCGGAATCCGTGATGCAAAGAAGAGTTAAAAAAAAAACAAAAAAAGGTTTTCGAACAGCGGTCCAACAAAACAAACTCAAAGGATCGATTATTATTATTTTTATTTTTTTTTAAGGTTTCGTCTAAAAAATCAACTCGTGATGGATGATGTTTTCCCGACGAGGTGAGTTTCTCGTAGTCGTGTGCAAATTGGTCCCGAAAGGTTAAACTTTTCCTTGCCGGAATCTCCTGATTGCGATCCGTCAGGTTTAAGAAATGTATGTTTACCGATTTATCACAAACACGATGAAATAATAGCCTACAAATATTGTATTAATACTTCTTGATTGATACTTTCGCGGTTGTTGTTTGATGAGGATGTTTCCCGGGGGAACCAATGTCTCAATAATTCGAATTTGTACTCGTACTATTAAAACTATAAGAGCGTTTCTGACATGTTCCAATTTTAAACAAATATCCATGTATATTCCTCAAATAGTCGTATAATGGCTTGGAAAGCGGGCGCGCATTTTTTGCTACAAAGCAGCCACCTTCAGTGGCGTTTCGCCGATAGTGTATTCTAAAGTTTATGACCTTCTAGTCATCGAGAGTTGATTCTAAAATTTGTAACATGCTATGCTTGAGTGACCACTGATGACGGCTGACTTGTATCCGAAACGCGTATCTAGTTTTCACAAGCTTATTATGGCTAGTTTAGGAACAGCTTGTCAGTTTCTATTTCAGCCATTAAGCGAACACGATGATTATCTCTTTGTTAATCAAATAGGCAAATATCAATCACTGATGTGTATTTAATTACGTGTTGGACTAATTGGCAAATAATAAATAGAATAACACAGTTTTAGTAAATTGCTATTTATCTTTACGACAAAAAATATCACAGAAAGTTAGGAAAATATTTCTAGAACATTATTCCTTTAATCAAGTTGCGTTTATTCCTAATGAGGGCAACGCTATAATGGTATTAACTACGATGAGACCTCATCTAAATTTAAACTAATAAGCTTCTCAGCCAACTACCGTAAAAATCGTCATTCGAACATTTGCTGTCTCAGTAAAAGTACAAGAAGGAGAAATAGATTTCTTTGAGCTATATTCAAGAAATTTCATTCGCTAAGCCCTCGAATAGAAGACAGAACACTCGATGTCCATTGCGGCTTGGTTTTTGTTACGTTGAATGCTAGCGTTTTGTTCACCTGTTTATCATGGGTACATACAAATTGTAATTTTGATAGCTGAACCTCATGCTGCTGAATACACGTTGACAACGTAGAAGACACATAAATTATGAAGAAAAGAATTAAACACATCGTCGCCTGTTGGCATTCATCTCACAGCTGAATATTTAACATCGCCCATCTATCACCCAAACATTTACTACGAACTATTTAAAACCCGAAGGAATTGAATCGCGCGCCGAGTGAGATTTACTCCCAAAACGGCCGTCGAAGAGTGCTTTGGCAACGTTCGCGAGGGGATTTTTATTACCGGCGCTAACGACGGGCCAGAACACCCGTCACAATGGGACACGCAAGGAAAAGGGCAGTATCTAGTAGTAATAAAAAGGGAGAACCCATCGACGGCCAGGCGATAAATCAATAGCCGCGGAGCATAGTACATAGTACTCCCTTCCTGGTTCGATCGAAAAGAGGAAGCGGCGCTGGTGCACGCGTGCGTGTGTGCGTCCCGGTTTGTGGGAATTAGGCAACCGCTCCATCCATCCTCTTTGCTGCTTTGGTGAGTTGGAATCCAGTCGATGGACCGTTCATTAGGCGCCCTCTCTGATGTTGCGAGGAAGGGCTTAACGGGAGAAGGAAGGTGGGCAGGGAGGGGAGGGGAGGGGAGGGGAGGGGATGAGGTAGGAGGGGAGGGGAGAAGAGGGGAGGGGGGAAGCGGCGGGGGTGGTGGGGGCGGAGCGCCCGCACCATCGGGGCCAGTGTCGGAGAGTGAATAGGCACCCAACAGGAGGTAGAGATGGGTGGATGGCAGGAGAATGGGAGGGAGGAGAGAGAGAGAAGAGTTGGAGAAGAGAGAGGAAAGAAGAGAGTGGGAGGGAGGAGAGAAAGGAGTTGGAAAGGAGAGGAGGAGAGAGAGTAGAGGGAGGGAGGGAGGAGTTGGAGATGAGAGGAGAGGGAGGGAGGAGAGGGAGGGAGGAGAGGGAGGGAGGAGAGGGAGAGAGGAGAGGGAGGGAGGAGAGGGAGGGAGGAGAGGGAGGGAGGAGAGGGAGGGAGGGATGGAGGAGAGGGAGGAGAGGAAGGGAGGAGAGGAAGGGAGGGAGGAGAGGGAGGGAGGGAGGAGAGGAAGGGAGGGAGTCAGGAAGAATGGGAGGGAGGGGCGGTGATGGTTTCTTCGCGGCATCTCCGCTTCCGCATTCCCTAAAGACGCCGTGGCTTCGCAGCTTCCTCCTACAGCAGCGGTCGGATAGCCTGGGGTGTTGTCTTCTGGGTCCGGGGCGCATCGCGGTGGATGAGACCGTTGTGCTTCCTTCTGCGATCGCAATAACATCATCCCCTTCTCTTTCTCCCCTCCGCCCACCCTATCGTTCTTCCCACCGCCCCTCGCAAGAGGGCGCTCCATCTCTCTCTGGATTGCACTTCGTGGCAAAATATCGCTCCGAGCCATATCCTCTCTTTCTCTCTTACCCGCGAAGATGCGATCATTTGCCTGCTACCCAATGGACATGCAGAACAAAGGCCGTCCCTCTTTCTTCTTCCAGGTTACGTAGGCGAAGCGTGGCATTTCGGATTTGAACCTCTCCCCTTTCCTCTCTCCCTCCTGCTCTCTCTCCCTCTCTCTCTCTTTTTCTCTCTCTAAGGCGTTTTGTTGAACTCAGATTCAGACAGATGGGATTTCGCGTACCTACATCTCTTGTATATGCGTTTTAAACCTAACGGTTTTTGCTCGAGGGAGGAATATCTCTCTTCGAATTGTTTTTTGCCGTCGCTCTTTCTATCGCGGGGAGCTTTGTTGTCGTAGTTATGGACATGAAAGCAGCCCTGGAGATCAATTTGTAAACGTTTCGTCCGCCAATTAAAAGGTCTTCTCTGGGATTGTGACTAGCCGCCTACAGCTGTCTGTCTTTTGCCTTTGAATTGGTACCGTTACCGTATTTAAAAAGTTGGTCGCAGTTGTAAACTATTTAATTTTACTAGTGGCTCAATTTAACGCTACGGATTTATATATCGACAATACTATCCTACAGTTTTAAATATAAATTAACAGCTTAAGTTTATTCATATTAAATACACACATAGTACTTTTCCACAAAAATTGTGGAAAAGGACTAAGTGTGTATTTAATATGAATAACATCACCTACTTCCACGAAGTAACGCCTGACTATATAAAGATTATATAAGTTTAAGTTTACTTATTTGTGAGTGAATGTGTACGAAATTTACTTGAATCAAACAAATATTAAGTATAAAGTGGTGATATAAATCTATGAACGTAATAAAACTTCTCCAAGGTTATTAGGAAATGTAGCGATAATTAAAGATTGCAAAAATAACTTCGTAAGAATCATTACAAACACGCATATTAAATATGAATTATATATCCCACAAAGCGACGTCCCCATCGTAGGTTATATGCAGAAAATTTTAGCAATTTGTAAAAGATAAGAAGTTGAATCATATGATTTTAGCTGGTTAAATAAATAATGGAAAAAAGGAAAATTGCGCCGACGAATTAGTGGCGAATCAACACATATCTACCTAAAGTGCCTGAGCAATACAAGAGAATGTCGTTAAGTTGTTGTTCTTGTAAAGGGGAGAAGCCTCGATTCATTGATACCCGGAAGCTCAAAAGGTAGAGAGTACGTAGTTAGTGGAGTAAGAATCCATGCACACCTCCTGTCGCTCCTTCCTCAATAAAGACGTTTGAAGCTGAAGACTCGCATTGGCCGGAGCGTCAGATAGACGCACGTCACAAGCGATGTTTGCTGTAGTATATGTAGAGGAAAAGGCAATGCTCTTCGCTTTTCCTGTGACGTAGCTGATTGCCGAGGCGTAAGTAAATTTGCCCTTCTGCAGGAAAAGGAAGCAAAACGCACTTGATGGGACCAAAGCCCTCTTGTTGGCGCGACACCCTCCATAATATTGCCAAAAGAGAATTTATGACAGCAGATTGAGAGAGATGACAATCTAGAACCTGTAAAACTCTTTAACTTCATTAAAATAGGTAACACTGGAATTCGATAAGTCCTAAATTATGCATTATTGTATTTGTTTATGGATAACTTAGTTAATATTGTGTGTATAACTGTGTAATTTCAGAATGTATGTTAAAGAAATTTGTGTTCAATATTGTAGCAGTCATATATGTTGTATAATTACGAGTAATTTTAAAATATTAATCAACGTATATTAAAGACATTTGTTTTCAATATTTACGCAGTCGTCGCCAACTGGCATTAAAATAAATAAATAAATTCCAACATGTGAAGTAGTTGTGGCGATCAACATTTCTCATTGATAAAAATTCGAGTTTTTTTAAGGATTGAAACATATTTTTGAACTCATTCTGAACAGTATTCATTTCTCTCGGAAGAAAAACCAAACATTATTATAATTTTATCGCAAGAAATTTCAAGTCGTTCAAGAGTTCATATCTCAATGCTAACCTTTTAAAAAAATTATTTGAAATATTCTAAACCGTGGGTCGAGCCAACCAAATGGAGAAAAGGAACGGTGTCATTATAGAATCAATACACTTCCGAGAAAAAAATCCTGATACGGGTAAATAAAACAGTTGTCTTTCTAATAGCCATAAGTTGCTTGGGAAAGCTATAAGCGCTTTTCAGATGCAAGGCGGTGATTCACCGACAGCAGTTTCTGAAAATGAATTATTATCGGGATACATTGCTCTAAGTATTATGCCTTTCCTTCGGCGAAGGAATAGTTATTTTAATAAATGTACTTTTGATTAGAATAAATACTATCAATTCCATCATCGTTATGCAACTGCTCAAAAATGTATTATCGAGTTAGAAATTCTTGAGTTCTATCAGGTAATTTGAATATGTAACTATAACAGCCATGGTGCACAATCTTATCGGTTCCTTCGTACTCGCTACAGTAACGGAGATACACTCACAGAAACTCATCACTCAGCATTATCACCTAAACCTTTAAAAAATAATAAAAAATAAAAGGAATTTTTTAAAATCAAGTAGAAGCTAAAATGAGAATCTGATTCACTCACGCGTTTTATGGCAACAGAGTTATGCGTGAAGACAATTGGGCAAGGAAAAAAAGATAGTCTTCATTGAAATTAAATTTTCATGATTTCGGAAGAGGTAAAAGTACATGTAGGTAAACTTGACGATCAAAGGAGTCACCTGTAATAATTAAACGGTCGAGTAAACTTTTTCTTTTTTTTAGGATCATTACTTTACACTGAAGACGGCTACTCTGTATTCGAAGTGGGAATCTGGTCCACTCGACCGTTTTTATGGCTACTGGAGCTACCTCTTTTTGTATCGATTGGATCCGAGCCATAAGGTGATCTCGATAACTCGTTTTTGCGATGTCGCTCATTTTTCAATTAAATATCTAGGCCATCCCGCCCAAAAGTAGGCGGATCTACAACTTGTAAAATATTGACAGAAAGACGAATGGAGAGGATTAGGCAACGTTCGAGCGAAAGGGAAACGATGTTTGCGTCAGTTTCTCTCTTTCAACTGGAGGGAAAGAAGGTTTCTCTATCAGCGGATCCTATTTGTTCCGGCGTGTAATGCGAAACATTGATCCCGAACGGTGAGATAAACCGAAGACTTCTCGACTACTAACGAGGCAGGTAATTAAGACAAGATGCAATGCCTGGCATGAACCATTGGAGAAGAAGACAGGCGAGGATTCTTCGGAGTCGTTGAAAGGTTGAGGAAGCGGTAATGGTTAAGGGCTGGCCACGTTATGTAATTAGAGGATTAGAAAGAGACAGATAAGAGAGTAGTTGCTGGAGGACGTCGAGAGATCAAGGAAGAAATGGTGTGGTAATAGGTCAAAGAGTGAAACATCGGTACAGATCGAACAAAAGAATCTTGAGGACATATTTTCTAGCAGGAAATAAAATATCATCGGCGTGACAATTCCGAAATTAAAAAAATGACTTCATATTTTTGCAGACCACTTTTTTCCCAGATATTCAGTAAAATAAACGTGTAAGTTGGTGTAAGGCATTTTATTGTAACGTTTTCAGAATGGTTGTTGAGACATGAGAAATACGAGTGGACGACTAAAAGCATTAAGTTTAGTTTAACTGTGGCGAGGCAATTAGTGACAAACGGAAAATGGTTGCCAAGCATTGACAAATGCAGATTATATCGGAATTATAATGACGTGTGATTTGAGTCGAAAATTTATTTTATACATGGTCTTAATTATTTATATGTGGATTAATTATCATTTTAAATAATTAAGTGGAGGTATGAAAATTAGTTTTTTCCTGTTTTTTGAAACTGTGGTTATTACACGAGCAGTATATGAGACGCTGGAGCGCTATAACAGTACTAAGATAAATTACAGTTTTTGAGTTGAGTTTTTTAACTGTCAGGTAATATTTTTGTAATCATTCAAAAATATACACTAACCATAAAACATTTTTATATTAGATCCACTCTATTTTGTATGATAATTCACAAACGCATCTCAAAAATATTTAATTCACGCAATATCATTTCCTGTGATCCAGCTCTGGGAGAAGTAGTGTCATATGAAAGCTTATATGTAGTATAAAAATGACGGGGAATATGAGGAGGATATCCGGGGGAAATTCCCTGACCCGGAAGTTTATGGCATAGCTGCTCGTTTAGAAAAATAAACAGATACTTTGCTTTTTCATACGATAAAAATAGATCACTTTTGAAGCTAATGCGCACAAATTCGAAATGAACCAATAAAGGGGAATCGAAATCATTACATGACACACTTAGGATCGAGGCGAAAAATCTTTAATGGGTGCTTTCCATTCCAATACTGTCTCGACTTCTATTCCACAATAAAGACTTGGGAGACTCTGTGCACGGAATCGTAAAATTATATGCGAAACGAACTCTAATAGGTCTGCAGTATATTTAGACTGTCGTAAAAATTAAATTTATTTTCCAAGCGCCGGGAAGATTTTATTATTCTAAGAAAAACGATCCAACTTAGTAGAAACTGGGAATGTTTATTACCATATTTATGAATTGTGTGACGATGCTTGGGGTTGATAATTGAGGTGGTTTTTTCGTTGCCTTTCTCAACGGTGTATTTAACGTGAAACCATCTCGTAATTAGGCCGACTGGGTACAGACAAAAGGATGTTACGGATTGAGTTGGATGAGCGTAAAAACACAGTGATCAACCGTCCCAAATTTGGAGGGGCAGTCCCCCCTTTTCATCGCTCGTCCCGCATTGTCCTAATTTTTGGTGCGCTTTTCGAAAAATCATAATTTGTATTCCAGATTATCACTTGAACTGCCCCCGCCCGCTTGTAACACAAAGCTATTTGAGATCTATTACATTTATCTATCTATTAATCAAAGGCTGATCCATCAAAAAACGTACAATAAATACGTCACTGTAATATGACCCTCCTTATGGTCGTTAAATGCAGTAGGACCTCGCCGTTCACGAATTCGCGGTAATCTTTTTGAGGCACAGCTTTGCCGTTCGCGGCATAATGGCCTCGATTATTCACGGGTTGGCGCGGAAGAAAGTGGTGCCCGCTTTGTGGTACTATACAAATGGCGTAGTTAATATTGTAGCATAAGTCATAAATTATAAAGATTCGAAAATTAATCATAATCAGAAGAATTTTAAGCGATCGATTAACTTTTAAAAGACGCCCTTCGCAACGTTTGTTCGAGTTTTGGCGTCCATTCGCGGTCGGTGGTCGTAATGTGCGCTGAATTTCCGTCACTTCAAATCCGTACCATAATTCGCTCACGTATTACTACAAATGAATAATTCTTCGTGAAGAAGACGAAGAAGGATTTTTTCTTCCCCATTCGCAAGAATTATCCAGGATACTCATCAAATTCACTATATTTATCTTATTTATTATTTGAATAATCATTCGTTTTTATGAATATTCAGTTGTTTAATATATTAATATTTTACCACTAAAATATTTTATTAAAAATTACCTTGCGAACCTAACCCTATTTTATTCAGTAAACCTTTAAACTCGCCGTTCGTGGAGACTTTCCGGGACGTAGGTAACCCCCGCGAACGGCGAGGGCCTGCTGCATTTCAAAATGTCCTTCCTTCGCTTCTTGATAGGTAGTTCGATTTAGCCTACCTGCCTAAAAGGTAGAACAGCTGCAATGATCTCCCATACTGTCGTCCCAATTGCACTACTGGTATTATACGAGCTCCTTTATCAACAAAGACGACAATGCTAGCCGCCAGGCTGCGGCGTCGACCCCGAAAGCGGCCGCGGGCGGGGCCCCACGAATATAAATAAATACGCGGACATAAGCAATCATGTAATTTTTCTTTAGCATTCTCATGCGCGCGTGACTCATCGGCACATTGAGCGGCGACAGCGGCTGCAACGCGACTCATAGATTAAAAAGGCACGGGGAATTCCTCGTACTAAAGCCGCATGGATACGATCCAGAGATAACAGATAGAAGGCGAGCGAAGGTTTCCGGTTTCTACATCGGATGTGAGCGCTTGCGCGCGTGTATATGTGTTCTTTTCGTATCCGCGGGAGGAAGGTCTTTCTATTTATAGTCGCAACGACACGTTCAAACGCTCGCGGAGGCGAGGCAGCGATCACGGGCGCGTACACAGAGAGAGGCGCCGAGGCGGATGTCTGTATCCTAGCAACGATACAGAAAAAGGCGACTTCCTAAGTGTCGAGCAAGGTTTGCCAGAAATACGCATCGCGTCCGGAAAAAGAAATTATGGATTGCGAAATGAAAGGAACGATCGTTCCCTGCGTGATATCAAACGTGATGGAATGGTTACCGATTGAATTTTTCGCTAATCGATGATTGGAGTCACCGAGAACCGAGATGTGACGCTATCCGTCGCGATATGAAACAAGCGAGGGAAGAATTTAGGAGCAAATTGCGTCAGGCGCTTTTCTTTTTTTCAATAAAACTATATAAATATTATTGCGAAAATCATCATACTAGCATGAGTTCTGATGTAGGCAGCGACTCTCCAATAGCTGATTTTAGATCAATTAATTTTGTACCATGTTTAGCTCTTATATAGAACAACTTATTCTGAAAATATGGCTTCTCTATATTACAGGATTTTAGAGGTGTTTTGGACTGACAGAAATGAATTTTATAGAAAAAAACCGCTAAAAAGAAGAAATGATGTTATCACACCATTACATTGCTAGGACATATTAAATAACTGAGTTTTTGTCGTGATTCGTAGGAGAAAATTATATAGGAATACTGGATTTTCTCTCGGCCGGATTAAATTTTGAAAACTAAAAGTATCTTTTGTTCGAAAAATTTTTGTCCTTTTATTATGGTTCATGATTCACATTAGATGGCAGTCAAGGCGAATTCGGTGTTAGGAGATACACGTAATTAGTTACATTATATGGTACAGTGGGGGAATAAAATAATCTGTAGCAACTTAAAAAAAGGATTTTTGTTTTATTTCGATGAAAAATTATCTATGGCGAAGCGAACCCGGAATAATGTAAATTGAAGAGTCACAAATTTTCGAGCGCTGGTTTTCCTCGTTTTTTTTTACAAAATCGATTACATTTTTTGTACTTCGAAGTATATACGTACGTTATTGCTTTCCCAAAACAATGCGGGTTTCATTCACGAAAAATTATTATGCTCACTGAATATCTGTGATTCAACTGAAATATGAACTGGCCACAATAGCAATAAACAAGCCAAAAGAGCAAAATAAAAAAGAACCGTAATTCGAAACATGCCACCGGATTCCTGCTGCAAGGTGCCAATTATGGTTTATTACACAATCGCCGTGAAATATAAGGCTTAACCATATTTTTTTATCCGTGCTAAAAAACGAAAATGTCAAAGAATTATGACTACAAATGACAAATAACTATGGACAATTAAGAATGGCAAACCAGGAGAGCTCGCGAAACGATATGGTATTCTCGTTTTAAATTCCTGGATAAAAAAATCGTTGCTATAAAAAAAATGCGGGAATTAGTACGCGAATGCAAAATCACAATTTCAGCTCACTAAAAGGACTCACGGAACTTGTTCTTGATTGTTATAAGTAATTTCGACCACTAAATATATAATAATATAATAACAAATATAAAAATAAATGCAAAATTAAAGCTAACATACATCGTATGTGTTTTGTTTTTGCTGCTCGATCTTAACACCTGGGTGTACTTACACTTTTGGGACTTGCTGCACAATCGGCGAATCAGCACTGAGGACGGCGGCTTTGTAGCCCAAATGCGCATCTGGTTTCCTCGACCGTTTCATTGCCATCGAAGGCACCTAATTTTTATGAAGTGAATAGTATATGTCAGAATATTTTGATTCTCCGTTCTTTCGGATTGCGTTAGTCCAAAATCCCATTCCTTGGCCGTGCGAACACTTTAATACCGTGTCCACTTGCACAACTGCATCCAATGCCAAGGCCGGCAAAGTTTGGCAAGGAGAATCGCATCGCTAGCTTTGACAGGGACATGCTCGAAAATTTGCAACAGAGAGGAATTTTTTCTTGCTAAAGCTTTAGCGTCAATCTAATTTACAGTCGAGACATATATTATTAAAAGCCAAGTAAAAACGGAAGGGAAACAAAAATTATCGTCCATATAACTTTGTCCGAGTTCAATTGTAAGCCAAAAATATTCATTCTGACACCAGATAAAAAAAGTTTAATCACGGGACACAAAGAATGTTAATGTTAATACGCATTCAACGATTCACCTCATGATTATTTCAACGATTATTTCAGAGAGTACGGCGTCATAATAAATTAATTGCGAAATTGATAAAATTAGTTTAATATATTTGGATATTTTGTTAAAAAAGCGTAAGCGGAGAGCATGCAACATGAATAATTAACGAGAGACTTTCATTTTTCATTAATCTTGCACATATTTGAAATTACAAGGTTTTACTGTTTCATTTATTCCTCTATCACTATGGTTTCTCAAATAGTTGAATGCTAAACGCAATTATTTAGTTTGTTCGAATTTAAAGTTAATGGCGTCTAGTTTGGAATTTGCTATGACGGCGTTTGCTTTGCAGCTAAAATACACGTATTGTTTTCCCAACATTTTTTATGGCCGCTGAAGGGAGGTAATTTTTCAATTTCACTTCTCCCATACGTTGCGTTCAATATTTCTCTCTTTAATAAACAAACGGTTATGGATAACAAAAATGTATGTCGTTAAAAAAAAAACACATTTTCAGTATTAGCTTGAAGTGTCAAAATGTGTAAAAGGCAAAAACCAATAATGCTAAACTCTTCCGGAGCAAACTTCCAGGAATCGTTTTTTCGCTCACCGACGCAAAAACAATTGAGTCTTTTACACGCGCCGCGCTGGAGAAACGACGGCCGCTCGAGACTGTCATGACATTGATTTACATCGAAAGACGGACTTTGTCGCATATCCGTTGTTTTTTTTTACAACACACAACACGCGGCACTATCCGTTGCGCCTTGAGCTGCGCGTTTGTTTGACCTTGAGACCTCAAAATGCGTCGCTGTTACGACTCCAATTTGCATCTCTAACTTCAACCCTGTAAACAAAAATACATATTTCGGTCGCTCAGCAGAGCGTTACTCCCGGCGCGTTTATTTCATTAATTTCTTTCGACGAATACTTTTTAATACATAATACACAATTCCGCTTTGTATTCCAGTCGTCGGACGGGTCTCTTAAGCTGAGATAATTTTTATGAATGATCCATTGGTTGACTCATTTTCTACGAAGATGAAATCAGACTAATTTTTTTTTCATTATTTTTCATCAAAAAGGAGCAAAATTACAAAAAAATTCGAAAATTGTTCCGAGATATTTTTTCCTTCAAAATGACTCCGAAAAAACGTTCGGTTCTTGCGTTGTTCCTATAATAAAAAGTTCAAAAGCTTTATGCTCCGATAAACTACCGATAACCCACCCGATCGATTGACTCTCCCTTCTTCCCCCACTCCGCACACCCACCCCCGCGTATCGAACGCTTTCATTAATTGGTAAATTGATTCGCGGCATGAGCGCGGACAATCAAGTATTCGACAGAGAGGGGGGAAGAGAGAGTGAGAGAGAGAGAGATGGAGTGGCGGGGTGGATAAAGGGTGGAGGAAAAACCAAAGGAGATTTTTTTTTAAATGTTAAAAAAAGCAGTCGTTGAAAAAATTTGTCGAAAACGACGTTAAAAAAGAAACCGATCGAGTCTTTTGCTCTAATTCGCGGAAGAGGTCGTTCACCCCACCCCACCCCACCCATCCCCCCCACTCTCCTGCGTTTTTTGAGTTTGTTTATTTTCCCACTCTAAACAGCAAACCGGGAAAACAATATGGCCGACGCCGCCGTTTTGCGCTAAACTCTTCTCCTCCCGACCTTCCCATCCCCCTTTCCGCCACTCCTCCCCCCCCCCCCCCCCATCCCTCCCTGCCTCTCTCGCGCTTTTAATTTGCGGCATTAGTTGGCGTAGTGGCTCTTCCCGATCCGGCAGCACTGTTGAGGTAGATTTGGCAAGGTGGACGGATATTCGAATAATGGCGTGCGCGAAAGAACATACGCGAGCGCGATATTTGACGTTAAAGTATCGGAAATGGAGAGGATCGATGAAACTTTGGTAATAATATGAGATGATTAATTTAATCCTAGACGCGATTGGTGGTGACCAGGGCCTAAGTCAGGAATTCTGAGGCCCGGGCCAAAATCAAAATCTGAGACTCCCCTCAAAAAAACATTAACTATAAAAAATTTCAATGAGTTATTTATTAAACAAATTAACATAACAAATGGTATTACAAATTGGCATTAGAAGTGAAATTGGCTCTATTTTAGTTATACTTTGTTGTCGGCCTGACCATGAAATCACATATGTGGAACACCACTTTGTTTATGTAAAACTCTTGAAGAAAATAATTGCACTCCAGAATCTTATTAGAGTTATTTTTGTTTAGCCAAAGCTCTTCTTGCTATCTAATCATATATTTTTTTTTCTCACATTAAAATATGAGGCCCCCTTTGGCTTTGAGGCCCAGGACAAATGGCCCAGCTGGGCCCCCCTGAGTGGTGACGGTTGTGCGTATTAGTTTCTCTTTCGTTATCTATGACTTTCTCACTTACCATAAAAAACAAATGGCTTGCGTCCTTCAGAATGTTAGGTTCTGTTTTCTATATGTTGATGGAGTCATAACAGAAAGATTGAGAAAATTATAAATTTACCGGAAATTTCAACCAATAGTTGCTTTTTGTGCGCCTGTTATATCACAAGTAGTCAAACACTTTGCTTGAACCATACCTACGCTGAAATATATTATAGCATTCTCTGACCTGTCATAAATTGCATTAGCATGGAATTTACCTCCGGCGTTATCATTATTCGCGAAACGCAATTTTTTAACAAGTAGGGATGCACACGAGTTTCTCGTGGCACAGAAGTGCTTTTCGCCAAATTCGCCATAGTATAATCGTATAATACTAATGTATTTGCTTAGAATTCAGAAAATTATTTTTCCTTATATTGTGGTAGCCCTGATTTTTAGATTCGTTCTAAACATGTTCATTTCGTTTTGCAATTATATACTATTCCTACAAACGAAATTTCTTTAAAATCCGTTCAGCCAATACCTTCCAAATTTATAGTTACCAAAAATAGCAAACTTGATATTGTGGTAGCCCTGTTTAGTCGACCCTGTTGATAAATAATATTTTGGTTATATATTTATATGATGATTATATATTCTATCTTTGGTTAAAATCCATAATGACAGTTCTCTAGAAATACGATTAAAAAATGTTATTTCACTTTTTAGTGTGGTAGCCCTGATCTTTAACTCCGCTTTAAACATCTTGATTTCATTATGGTATGTTTTACAAACCTTATATCCAAAATGTAGTTGAAATCCGTCCAGCCAATTCTCTCCAAATTCATCATTACTGAAAGAGTTTAATTTGTAATTGTGGCACCACTGTTTGGCTGAGCCGGTCCAAATATGCTATTTTGGTGTTGTATATATGTGTTCATTATAAATATTAAATTTTGTTAAAATTGATCGGGACAATTCAACACAAACAATGTAAAAAGAACTTTTTTTACTACTTTTATTGTGGCAGCACTCATTTTCATATCTACACTAAGCATATTGATTTTGTTTTTCTATGTTGCACACCTCCTCCATACAAAATTTCGTTGAAATCGGTTTGGCCAATTCCTTCCAAATTCACAGTTACAGAAAAGTTAAACTTTGCAATTGTGGCACCCCTGCTGAATGGATCCGTTCGAAATATGTCATCTTGATCATTAATTTATGTGCATATTCTATGTACCAAATTTGGTTGACGTCGGTTTGGCCAATTCTTCCCTGATATATGCGTACGGACGGACGGACGGACATCACGAATATAATAGTGCTTTTCAGCAATGACGAAAAGCACTAAAAAGATAATACGAAGGAGCATCCATCCACAAATAAAAATGGATTGAAAATAAACGAAAGCTGATAAAAATGTTTTAGCCCGAAAATAATTTATGCAACGCCATCTAAGCGTGGATGTTATAAGAATATCCGAAAACTTCTTTAAAGCAGAAAATGAATGAAAAATAGCCTACAGAGATAACCTATTTGTGGATATTTTTGAGTCGATCAGATAGTATTGCATCAAGTAAATCAGGCATTAAGCAACGCAAAAAAATCGGAGCAAAACGTGGAATCATCTTCTCCTGCCATCCTTGAGAAAAATAGAGCGACTTCATTTTTACAGAAAATAAACAAAATAAAAAATAAGGTGCATATCATGATATAAATCCATAGCGTACAAAGATATAGCTCATTATTATAACTTGAATATAATTTGAACGACGAGGATTAGGAGTTACGACAATTTTTATCGAGATTACTTCTAATAATCGGTTGTTTATCTGACTTTTCTATTTTTCCTGCTCGTTCAAAATGATCCATTAGGGGAGTTTTTTTTTAATCAATTCTGGCCGCGATCTATAGGTCTTGTATAAGTGAAAGATTTTTACCTGTTTTATTTTTCCTTGCAAAGGACTATTTCCAATGGACATGCCGATGTTTGGAATAGGAAAACTATGACGTGATATCTCTTCCGAACATTAATTGCTAGATGACTATAGTTTTTGAGAAAATAAAATGCTTGTAAAATTTTTCCAATTTTATCAGAAACGTGAAATTCAATCTAGCGTTTACTTCTTAATTCTCGGAAAATTATTTACAATTTAAGCTGTAAGGACAGGACAATATTTCATCCATTCATACGTTGTTTTATGAATGCTCGAAGACCTTACAGACAATGGGAAGAATACCTCGTTAGTAAAAGTTTAACGTAGAAGACAACAGAAACAATAAATACACATTTTACAAAATAACTGGCTGAAAATCAGAAGGGAAACATTAAACAGAAGTAGAGTTTATTTTCGATTCAAATTACTTTGCAAAACATCAATTGCATGTCATATGTTCCGTCAACAAAAACGCCTTCCCCTTATCAATACGTACGCACTCTGAAAACGATGAATTATACGGATGAAAGTAAAACTAAGGCGCTTGGTATTGCAAATGCTTCTTCCGTCAAAAATTAACGAAGTCATTTTGATTTACAAAAAAAATAAAATAAAACAATCTCTCCGTAGCTACGGTAACGCTCTTTCACATAAATAAAATGCTTGGATAAAAACGGCGTTCGTTAAATCTTCCTCGGAGTGGATTCCATTAGGTTATTAATATTTAATTCAAATGTACTTGCGGGATCAAAATTTCGTGAATTCCGTATTGGGCAGTGTGGTGCAATTTTCTTCATTCAAATTTTTTAAGGAATTAATCACACAAACATCTCCTTCGTTCACTCGCAATCAATTGCAACAATTTTGAAAGTAAGAAGTTAATATTTTTTATAATTTTATAATAATAAGCGATAAAAGAAAAATGATATTTTATGACACGCATTATGTGGATCGAACGTTTTCGTTTCGTTGAATAAATTTATGAAAATTCCAATAGACACTAATTTTTAACATTTCGAATATCAAAGATTAAACAAAGAATATTTTTGCAAAATGAAGGTAAAAGCTTCAAATGCCGCAGATAATTAAAAAAACGTATTTTTTATAGTGGGGGAACATTCAAAGGGACAATAAGGGGAATCAAAATCTCGTTTCAAGGGAAACAATGAGTATAACTCCAAGCTTTTCTCGTAGAACAAAATGTTTGCAAAAATTTAAAATATTCCAGTTAATTTTCTGTCGGAGTAATTCTCTGGGGACCAAGGCGCAGAAGATTTTTTGAGATTATACTGCAGATTTAATTTATATATTAACCGCGTGACAGTTTATAAAACCAAGAACCAAAATAAAAAACTAATTCTACATTGTAAATGTCAATAAAAACAAGTGTTGCATTAAATTCTTCACTTATAAACTAAAATTACGGCAGTCGTTCATTAGGGTAATCAACTAGATCAGTGGTGTCCAATCGTTTCGGTTCGAGGGCCACATGACCCATTTCCGCACTCACTGCGGGCCGCAATAGCCCAATTCCGTCCTCTTCGCGGGCTACATACAGTCGAAAATATAGTTGAAGGTTAATTTTATTGAAAATAAACGGATTAATTGTGGGTCAATATTATCTGTTTCGTTTTAAGTGTATAAATACATTATGGAAAGAGGGGTAAAAACAAAACATATCGCTTATTAAGTATAAATTTATAGTTAGCGGACTTTGTAAAACAGCCGCTAACGTAATCATTTCGTCCGTCATACTTAGGTATCCGACGATCTACCTCAACACCCTTCAAGTTAGAGCAACCAAATTTCGAGAGATTGTTCATGGCCATAAGTTCTTCCCGCGGATGAAATTCGAAGACTTCGGCCTAAGGGGTATAGTTCTTATTAAAAAATAACCGCCCGTAATATCTTATTCATCAGTTTATTTATTGAAGATGTTCATAAACACCACTCAGACCCATTATAGTAAACATCACAACATTACATTACAACATTTTCTTACTAAATTCAACAGTGAAATATCGAGCTTGTCTTATAGCAGAAAAAAATTCAAGAACAAGCATTTATAAAATACTTATCGCAGGTATCTCTAATAGATTCTAAAATAATCTATTTTCGGTGAATTACCCCTAGAGACGGCTGCTTTGTTGCTGAAATAAGCATCTGGTTTTTTAAAAAATATCTTTGTTGTGGCTATTGGAGATACCTGAGACAAGTATTTTAAAAATTTGAATTGCATTCCTCACTTGTTTTGTATTTCCATTTTTTTACTTTAATTGTTAAATTTCAGGGCGGGTGTAGTTTGGTCACCAATGAAGTAGAGTGCTGTTAACAAGTAACGTATATATTTATCAGCAACGGAAAATACCAGTACTGGCAAAAGGTAGACACTTCGCGCGTCCACCATATTGTTTTCGAATGATATAATTTCCCCAATATATATATATATATATATATATATATATATACATATATATATATAATATATACACACACACACATATTCTCGCCGAATTATTTTTTAAATCTGGCTAGAAATTCATCGAGTTTGGCCGAAAACGAAACATCGCGTTAACAACATTTTGAGGTGCCAATCTAAGCATTCGGCGAATCCGTCTGCTATGTACCCGGAAAAAAGCAACGGGAATAACCCTCTCGATTCCGATGTTCTATTGGTTGGCGGAAGGCGTCTGCTTCCACACGTCCGAAAAGAAATAAACAGCAATAACCCTGGAGAGAGGCTAACAGGAAATACCCACGGCAATGAGGAAATCTGCATGGAAGAGGATTCTGAGACGAACGTGAAGACATTCGCTCGAGGAATCTCCTTTCCATTCCAACTCTTCCTACGCACACGATCCTCTTATATCTTAACTGCGACGGAACGAATAAAAACATTTTGCGAGGAAAAGAAAAAATTTCCGCTATATTTCCATTAATTCCCGATCAGTTTTTTTCCGAGTCACATAGCGACGGAGACGCTGCATAATGATGACGTGAGCTAAATTCAGTCGCCGCGCTACCAAATGCGGCAACAATGTCGGCGTTGTCAAGGTAAATACTTTTCTTTCTGCCGAAGGTGAGAGTAAATATGCGTTATCTTTTTTTTGAGAGATCCTGAGCGAATTCCGAGGATTCTCCTCAAAGGGATTCGAATTATTTCGGCAGCGAGGCATTGTCCTTCTAACCGCGTTCACGCTCAAAGTAGAGAGATAATTTTCGGTTTTTATTTCCCATTTGAAAATGCAGTTGAAACAAGTGGCGGTCATAAAAATATTTTTATATAGATAAATTTAGTAAAGAAATAATTAACTCCGAATTAAATGTAGAAGTAATTTTAAAATCAGAAATTACTTTTAAAACATGAGAAATTACAGTTGCTATGAGTACCTAAGGGGTTAAATATATACATAAAGTTCGAATTTAATATAAAAGTAATTATTAAGAGGAAATAAAGCAAAATGCCAATTGGATAATAATTTCGAAAAGTAACTATGAACACATTGTAAAAGATCGATCCCTTCCATGTATATTTATAAATGACAACAACATGATTTTGAAACTGAAACTAATAGTTATTAAAATATACTTCATCGTTTTAAATGCTTTCCCAAAGTGAGGAAAACGAAGGAATGCAATCCACAAACAAAGTCAGATGGCTGAACCTGACTAAAAATCGAAAAATACCCATTCTTTAAAAACTTTCGAACGCGCGGGGTGATACGCTTTCAAAAAATAAAAACCGCGAAAAGAGGGCAGAGAAGCGGACCGAACCAAAGTCATTTTCGGCGTTCCGGTAAGACAAAACACAAACACCGCAAGTAACGGTGACTGCGGTTTTTTTCTACACTCCAAATTCAACGGTTTCAAAAATGAAAATAAATAATATAAAAACTTCGGTTACAGTACTACCTGCAGCGGCTCGGGACGTGCGCATTTATACTTTCACGACCGATTTTTCGCGACGAACTTCACCTTGGAGACTGCCTGATAAATACTTCAAGAACATTCTCGTCTAAAAATTTCTGAAATAATCCGTATATTATCGGCTTTATGAACGTAACGCGGGCTATTCTCATTTGGGCAATGCGTTTAAATGACTCACGGTTTTGCCTATTAGGCGAACGCACACTTCCATTAGGATGCTTATGAAACACGCCACGAGCGCCATTTTGAAATATCTTCATTTCATGTACGTATGTGAGGAAAACTTTTAGTGCATTAGCATTTTTGAACCAATTAGATTCAAAGCCAAATGAATTAGATATTCTTGTTGATAAGGTTGCTTAATTCCATTCCAAATGCGATCAAAAAATAGTTCTCACAAGGCATATTCTGGCAGAATCAAGCGCCTGCATGCTAGATTATTGCTTCCCGTTTGAATTAATAAATTTCTTGAAAATATTGAATTAATATATATGACGAAGTAAAATTAACAACGTAAACACTGTAATAATTCTTTCAAATTTCTAAAAATATGCCTTAAAAAGTCTTTCATATTTAAATTGCACGTATCGATTTCCTGTTTCGTTTGATTGGCAATAAAAATTTGCCGATTTGGAACCTCAAATGTGCAGAGAAATACGATTCCCCTCAATTTTTAAGGGACTGTGAAAAATGTCGAAGAGTTCGATATGGTTTTCAGGATTGTCCCATGTTTTCAAAATTTCAAGCTCTCTCATAGCTCGCGATACGAAATTCGCTTCGATTAAAAATAATTGTTAATGGAAGTACATATTCGTTCAGTGACGAACTTTTCTTAAGCGATTCAAAATTTGTTTCAGTTAAAAAATCATTATTATTTGAAGTTGTTGTTGTTGCTGTAGCTGTTGGTGTTTATTGATAAAATTTTCGAGCGCGTACCGATACAACTCACACCTCTACAACTCCCCACCCGAAATTCATTCACTTTTTATTTTTCATATCAAACCCGTGGCCATAGCGCGTTCTTATGTTAGCACCTCCCATCCTCCTCCATCACATCTCCATTCCTTCTCCTCCCCTCCCTCCCCTCCCCCCCCTCCCGCCCCCACCTACCTTTAACGCGGCCATCACCTCCCAATGTAACAACTCACGCCCCTTCCGCCTCCCCAGGCGTCGCTGAAATACCCTGTGGGCGTCGGAATTCCGCCACTCCTTCCTTCCCCGCACCCATTCCACCACGCACCCATGATCCCCCTCCATCTCTCTCTCACCTCCACTCCCCCCTCCCTCTCTCTCTCTCACCTCCACTCCCCCTCCCTCTCTCTCTCCACCTATCCTCTTCATCTTTCTATTCCTTGTGGTGCTCAAGCTTCGCGGACGCACACCACCAAGGTCAGCGACTCCCTTGGCTGTCAGGGTGGCCTTCGCCTCCGCGGCCCTCCGCCAGGTGCCACCCTAGTCGCTCGGGCCTCGCGTCCTCCAATCACAATTCGAACCGCTTTGGAATCCGCTCGCTTCCTTCCGCGCTCTCACATCCGACCTTCTCGGAATCGTTTTTCTCTCTCACTTCTCCTACATCTCTCCCTCCTTCTCTCCTACCTCCCAACTCCCTTCCTCCTCCTCCTCTCTCTCTCCTCCCACTCCGTCCCTTCCGCCTCATTCCTTCACCTCCGGCGTTATTGCTCGTTCTCTTATACATCTCTCCCCCATCTCCCTCCCTCCCTCTTTCCCTCCCCCATCTCCCTCCCTCCCTCTTTCCCTCCCTCTTTCCGTCCCTCACTCTTTCCCTCTCTCTCTCCCTCTTACCTCTCTTCATCCCTCTCCCCCTTCTCTCCATCCGTATCTTTCTCCCTCTCCCTCCTCTCTCCCTCCTTCTCCCTCCCTCTCTCTCTCCTCCTCCCTCACCCCCTTCTCTGTCGCATACAGTGACGAACGCAAAGATTGCCACCTTCCTCTCGGCTCGTGATTTACGCATTGTTGCCTTTTTCCGCCGGATGGCGAGTGCGCTGCGGACGTTACATTTTGAAAACGTTTCGTTTAAATAAAAAACAACTCTTTTCCCTACGCCGCGATATCTCTAGCACAAAGGTTAACGCAAAATCTAATACAGTCCAAAGGGAGTGATAACTAACCCCAGTGATTAAAAATGATATATTTTTTTAATCGTTACACGTGTCTTAAGTTACATGTCGGTGGGAAAAAGTAAGCGTTTGTTTACTCGAAAGCAACTCAATGTCATTTTACGCAGCGCGTGTCAACAAAAGACCAAACGAAAATGAGTAAAAAGTGCACAATAATTTTTCTTTTATAATTTTGCGTCTCCGGAATATTTCCACTTGGTAATTTTTGGTAGATGCTCAGACAGTTAAGAAAAATAGCAACATGGAAGTTAGCTCACGTGTGTTATCGAATAAATAGTGAAGGTTCGTACTTTAACAATAGGACTGATGAGTAATCAATGGCTGCGCCTACAAGGAAGCCTCTAAAAAATGGCAATTCTCCAATTCTGGTGACAACCATTCTTTTGTATTTGCATCCGTAATAGTTTCGTGTTTGCATGCTAATTTTAACCGTTCTAAAAATACAGATTTTTACTTATCCAGCTCATGTAATCGCAATTTATCAATATGGAGAATAGATACCAAAACATAAGGCGCGGAAACGCTTACAAAAAACGGTAATTTTCGAAATTTCAAGAATTTCCCCGCCCCTTTTCTTCTACGCCAAAATTTGAGATCCATAAGCGCGTGAGATTTTTTAAAGAAATTTTTTAATGAAAGCGACATTTTTCAAGATGTTCGCCTATTTTAGTCTATAATTCTTTTTTAGGTATCCAATGGCCACTCTCTCATCCAGTGCTTCTCAAACTGGGTGTCACAGTAGATATTTAGGGGTGCTGCGAGAAACTTTGTTTAGCAAATAAGTCAACGATTTGCCTGTGTTGGTGGCTAATTAGGACAATAATTTTTCTTCTGATAAATTGATCATGTGGCAGCATCAACAAATGGATGTGCCCAAAGGTTGTGATATCCGTATCTAAAAATACATAAAGTAGCCACAGGACTGTGGTGCCGTGAAACCCACTTTACCATTGATAGTGCGCCGGAGCTCAAAAAATTTGGAAATCACTGCTCTCGTCGATATCTCCGGCCATAGAGACATCACTGTTATTAAGATATCGTGATTGATTCTTCTCGATGAAAAGTAAGAGTCTCACTTTTACCTCTTTCACGGGAAAATAAAATGCTTCGCGATTGTTCGGATGGCTCTCCCTAGGCCATTGTTGCGCAAAAACCTCGATATCCCCGTAATGAATTTCATTGTTATTGCGGCGAAATTTCGATTGAAATGCGAGTTAAAATCTATTTTTTTTTAAATATGTCCACCTAATAAAAACGTTCCCGTGCGGTTTCACGATAAAAATAAAAATAAAGGCCTTGTCACGGCGTGAAGTTTCACGAAACTTATGTAGGATGAACGCTTTTCCTTCGCGGAATCGCGAGATACGATCTGGACTATTTTTGTATATCATGTGTTTCAGAAGCGTTGCGTAAGAAATAAATATCATGTAGCATAAGCCTAAAGAGAAAGGAGTTTAGACTGTTGAACTTCTTCAAATAAACAATGCTATAGGCAAAAATGACCAGTGGTACAGGAATGTGGAAATAATAGGAACTAAAGACTGATTTTTATCGGGTGTTCTTCCTGAATCTCTTAACGTAACGTCTGGTTCAATATCTATAAGTTTTAGTCTGAGGTCTCATTCTGAGTATTTAGACCATTTTATGCATTAATAATGAAACTGTTCCACTAATACAATTTATGCAACATTAGAGAATTCAATTGCCTTTACGGGGATTAATCCTTTTCCATTTACATTAAAAACTACTTTTAAATGGAATCTTAAAAACCTCTCACACATGAAAGGTCATTGAGTTGAAGCTGTCGAACCTGAAGTTGATATGGGTGGCCCACCAGCCTAAAGCGGCCGATTAGACCGACGTCTCTTGGTACTCGAAATTAATTGGAGGCCCTCTGCCTCAGCCAATGATAAATATTTCCTCTGCGACTCGTTTTTATTATAAAAATTAATATATAGTACCTGTTCCTCGAAAAAGTTGACATTTTATTTGACAAAGACTAATTTCGCGTAAAAATCTACGACAGAAAGCCAGACGCTGAAAGCATGATTTTAGTACTGTATAAAAATTATGTAAAAATAAGAAATATAGTTGTATAAAAGCATGTTAACCTTTAATACCCCTCAACGTTTTCTTTTCTACGTTTCATTAAATAGTATCTTCATACAAATGATTTTTTTATCTAATCGTGAAGAGAGGCAGAGAGATCTTACACGCCCATGAGCTTTCATTGACTCACCAACTGCAAGAGGGAATTACCGAGCTCACCTCATGGCAGCAATCTAATTGTGGAAACTATAAAAGTTGAGAAAATTATTTATGGCGACTGTAGAAACAGTTTTTCAACAACCTCAGAATAAAGACAATTATATAGTTTCAATGTTTTCTCTTGCGCGATCGCGACATTTAATTTAAAAATATAACTTAAACCCGGACCTCATGTAACACGCGGGATGAGTTCTGAAAAAATCCCGTGTAATGCGAATTCGTGTTAAGTGAAATGAGGGTTGCGTTACGTGCCCCTTAAAGCATCCTCCAGGCAAAATTTATAAACCTCTCTCTTATACGCATATATTATCTACGAATAGAGCGTGGTTATCACTCATCTAAGCTTATAAAAAAGCATCCTTAACGTCTTGCTTTGCTCAGCAATCTCGAATTTCACATCCGATGCCCGACAAAAATCGCGTCGAAGCGAACCGTAATCCGCGTCGGATGAATTTTTTCTACTAAATCAAACCGTGTTGTAGTGAATACGCGTTATAGGAGGGCCAGTTGTAGCATGAATTTTATAGAATGGCTTTCGTATTTGCGCGTGACTTAATTCCGCGCGAGGGCGAAATTCACCCTGCGGATTTTACCACGGCTTCGTCCTCGAATTCGAAGTTCGTCGTAAAATCGTCACTCTCACTCTATCCAACGATTCAGCGCGAAGAAACGGCGCGTTTCGACGCCCATATCCGAGGTCATTGCGCGCCCCGGGGATTTGGGTCAAGTGTCAGGTTTTAAGGCCGTCTTAGTCCTCTCTTCTTCCCCCCCGCCCCCGCATAAATAAGATTACTCGCATCATGATCCCACAAAATCATCCGAGATGCGACGCATTAAGACGAACATTTACGATCGTTGGGGGAAGCAGACATTGGCCAAAGTTAAACCGCCGGATGGATCGATTGACGCTGCATTTTTCTTATAGTATATCATAAGAAATGCTCTTGTTACGCTCAGTTGCTCAAATCGACGCAACCTAATTGGTCCTTCAAAGTCTCTTCAGCGCAAAATGTTTTTTTAACGCATACACACGGGGATTACCCAAAAAAAGTAAGCTATTACTATGGATGTTTTTCTGCCTTTATAGAAGAAAATTATTTATATAGTTCGTCATAGAAACAGGTAGTCTATTACAATGATGAATATGATAGCTGAAAATAAATAGCTTAATTTATTCGGGGCAACCCTGTTTTATATATATACATATCCATTTCTTACCACGTTTCTTCGATTATTAGAGTGCCTTACAAGCAGACATTTACAAGCAGTGAACCGAGAAGAGGAAATGTATACATACAGATATATACATGTATATGTATATATATTTACTCAAAAAGAAGAGGATAAAAAACACGGGGAAAAAGCCGTGTGGTTAATGTCCGCTATTAAGGGACGGACTTGAGGTCGCTTGGCAACGCAGCCTCCACCTCCAACATCCTCCGCCAATTGCCGTGTTTCCCTCCGCGTAATAATAAGAGAGAAAAAATGGAAGGAGGGGGAGGAGGAGAGGCCGGGATAAGAAGAACAGGAGCGGCGGAAGTCGAGGAAGGGCAAGGAAATAAAAAAAATAATCAAAGAGGATAGCAATCGGCGTGGCAAATGGCTGGGCAAACCATAAACACGGTCCCTTTCCGATCTCCTCCAGCACCGCCTTCCGCCACGCCCAGAGGCCAATAAGGACTGTTTAATCCCTCGGTTTAAGTGCTCCTTCTAGCTTTCTACTGTCCCGTCTTCATCGCGTAGTTATTACCGATTACGTTCCCAAGGATAAAACACGGCCAAAGGAACAGAAGCTGGTTCCAGTTTGTCTCTATAGTTTCTCCATCCAGGGCAAAGTTTTCTGAAAACTCGACACACGATCCAGAATTAAAATATTCCAGTTGTAGAGAAGTCCTAAACGATGAAATGGTGTAATAACCTTCTAAAAACGGCCCTCTCAAATTATGATTCTTCATTGCTAATTACTATTATTTATACTATAATTCAGAAAGTTTTTTTGGGTGTTGGTTTGTATGTTTGTCCCTATGCAAATTCACACGGTTGATCCTAGAGCCACCAAATATGGCATGCTATCTAATAGGACTAAAAGGAAGAGCGTAGGTGGGATCTGAAACTCTCATGGGGTCCACAGAATAGCATTTCCATAACATTGACACGGGAGTTGTACGGGAATAGGTGTAGGTAGTCATCTTGTAATTTGAACATTAACATATGAAGTCATTGATCTAGAGTCATAAAGTTCATAGTGATTTACTCCTAATAGTATTAATAATATTATTAAGGTCATACAATTTCGTCTCTTGATCGAAAACGAACAAAAATTACATTTGAGTACGAAAATTGCACGGATTTTTAGGCATTTTCACAGAATATCACCATAGTTACTTCTAATTGTTGGGGTTAGTTTGTTTTTATTTTAATAATAATACTTAAATGGTTTTTAGAATTGCAATGCCACCAAAAAACACGTTTAACTGGCAGCAAATCAGAAGCGCAAAGAAAGGCTGCTTCGAGAACATCAGAAACATCAGAACTCACAGAGAGACGCATAGAAAAACATAGATTACGACAAGAAGCAATTCGAAACTCTTTTCCAAACGAGAACAGATAGAAGCTTAGCATGTTTTAGCTAGACTATTGTTAGAAATAAAAAAAAATATTTATAGGTAACTCTCTAATGTGTACACCCACTCCGCGCAACGCCGGGTAATTCCGCTAGTCGTAACAAATTACTACCACTATTGATGTTATATCAGTGTCTTGTGAGAAATATAACGGGAGAATACCAATCAAGTAAATCTGAATTTGTTTTACGGCAAAATATAATTATATTAACAATCTTTTCTTTCAGTTTTGTGGAATTTCAACAACAAAAATTCTTACCACAACAAGCTTTCAGATTCACTTTAAAAAATTAGTATCCTTCTCTGTCTATGCATCTTACGCTTAATCGATATAAATTACGTGAATTCAAGAGTATCAAACCAATAAAATTCAAACACTCCCTTGATTCACGTTGATTCCAAAAAGTCGTAATAGGTAAAGAATTTTTTCTGTTTTTATATGTGTACGTTAAGCCAGCGGTGTACAACAAACGGTCTTCGGGCCGGATGCGGCTAGTGAAGGGAATTTCTTCGGCCCGCGAAGATATGATGAAAATTATAACACACAAATATTTCAAAACATATTCCATTTGGAAAGGTTCGACTTTGTGGAAAGATTCCATAATGTAAATAAAAACGAATTTTTGAAATTACCACTAGACAAATTTATTCTGACCGGTTTCGCCTGTTAGAGCACCATCAGGTGGTGATGCTGTAGCACGCAAAACCGGTCGGAATAAATTTGTCTAGTGGAAATTTAAAAAAAAATCGTTTTTATTTGCATTCATATATTTCTATGAAAAATTTGATAATATAACTTTTAATATTGAAATATTTACCATATAAATCTTATTGTAAAGTGATTTTTCGGAATATATAGGTAAGTTCCGATTTAAACTGTAATCCAGCCCGTCAAAGAATTTCCAATTTCCAATACGGCCTGCCGAAGGATTCATAACCAAGGATGCAGCCCGCCTTGTGAAAAGACTGAGCACCAATGCATTAAGCGACAGATACACTAATTGTGCCGGGGGATTCTAATACTGAACACCATACTAACAGAATCGTTTAAACAAACACGGATTTCAGAAGCGGGGAAGTGTATCAATTATTTTGCTGCTGTCCTTGGTTTTTGAAGAGACCTATGACAGGAGACCTTGACATCAATGTCATTTTTAGAAGGTTCAAACTCTGTCGTAGCTTTTCCTCTCCCGCCGAACTTTGAAGACGACGAACACTTTAAACTAGGTCCGAAGATCTATTTCTTCTTTTATTACCTGTATTTAATCGAAGTGTGATGCGACAGCTGGTGTTTATGAAGTTTAAGACGGTTGGAGGAATGTTTGGGCGACTTCTAATTAAACCAACTGTCTTTCGATGGACTCCTGCCGGGGATGTTAAAAAAATATTTATTTAGGACAACATCTGCGGTCCTGCAGTTATCAGAATTGAGAGGATGATTTATATATATATATATATATATATATATATATATATATATATATATATATATATATATATATATTCAGCATAGTCGGAGAAGGACAGGAAGAAAATGTTGTCGGGCAATACGGACTTGGGAAGAGAAATCGAGGAGGGGAGAAACTCGTAGAATTCTGCATCAATAATGACCTTGTAGTGACTAATACATGGTTCAAAAACCATAAACGAAGGTTATACACATGGAAAAGCCCAGGAGATAGAATGAGATGCCAAATAGATTACATCCTTGTAAAACAAAGATTCAGGAACAGCATAAAGAACGCCAAGGCAATGCAAGGAGCAGACATTGATTCAGATCACAGCCTTCTAATACTTGACGTGAGTACAAAGCTCAAACAAATAAGAAAAACGAGAAGAGAAAGACAGACCTGGGACCTAGAAAAACTGAAAGAAAGGCAGGATGTAGTCAGCATGAAGTTGGAAGATAACCTAAGAAAGTTGGAAAACAAACCGAAGACCGTTGATATAGAATGGGATGAAATTAAAACCAGTATCAAGGATACCTTGGATAAAGAGATTGGAAAACAAGAGAAGAAAATCAGAAAACCATGGATCACGAAGGAAATGCTGGATAAAATGGATGAGAGACGAAAATGGAAAAACGTCAACAGTGAAGAAGGTAGAGCCAACTATAGGCGTATAAACAATGAGTTGAGAAGGGTAACAGATAAAGCTAGAAAAAATTGGATAAAAGGAAAATGTGATGAAATAGAGCAAATGGAGAAGTTAGGACGGTACGATATGATGTACGCTAGGGCACTGGAATTAGAAGATAAGAAGTCTAATGGAATTCGTGGTAAAGGAATAATGAATACGGATGGGAAGATAGTCTCAGAAACTAAGGATGTAGCACAGGTATGGGAAGAATACATTAAGGAATTATACAGCAAACAGGCAGGAGCGGCAAAAATAGAACTGGAAAATGAGGAAAACATTGAAGAAGACAACTTAGGACCAAGTATTATGGAGAGCGAAGTAGAAAAGGCGATAGTGGAACTAAAGAAGGGGAAAGCCACGGGCAGCGATGGAATACCGGCTGAGATACTTAAAGTCATAGGATCAGGACTAAAAGCGATCACGAAATTAATTAATAAGATTTACGACACGGGGGAGTGGCCTCAGGATTTCCTAGAAGTAACAATGATCCCTCTAAAGAAGAAGCCAAAGGCAATGCAGTGTAAAGATTACAGAACTATAAGCCTCCTGTCACACACATCGAAGATCATCACGAGGATTCTTAATAAAAGGCTGGAGAAAAAGGCAGAAGAAATAATAGGGGAAGATCAATTCGGTTTCAGAAAAGGACAAGGAACTAGAGATGCTATAGGAGTAGTTAGAATCATATCAGAAAGGGCAATAGAATACAGTCAAGATATCTGCGCATGTTTCGTAGACTGGCAGAAGGCCTTTGATAGAGTAAATTGGGTCAAGTTGATGAAGATATTAAAGGATATAGGTGTAGACTGGAAAGATGGGAGACTGATTGGGAATCTATATGAGAATCAAGTTGTAAAGGTCAGGTTTGAGAATGTGGACACCTGCGGAATAAATATCGGTAGAGGAGTAAGACAAGGCTGCTGCCTATCGCCAACCCTATTCAATATATATGGAGAAAGTCTAATGCAAGAAGCTTTAGAAGGCACAGGGGATTTCAAAATTGGAGGAAGGATTATAAGAACAGTGAAATACGCAGATGATCAAGTACTTCTAGCAAGAAAGGAAGAGGAGCTACAAAAAATGATAAATAGAATAGTGATAACAGGTAGAAAATAAGGTATGGAAATAAATACAGAAAAATCCAAGGTCATTCGAATATCGGGTAAAGAAGAGAATCTGAACATAACTATTGGGGGAAAGCCATTAGAACAAGTTTCAGAATATAAATACCTTGGAAGTATCATAACACGAGAGGCAAAATGTACGGATGAGATCAAAACTAGAATAGGAAAAGCAAAAGCGGCTTTCAGGAGAAAGAAACAACTACTTACAGGGAACATAAGGGAAGATATCCGCAAGAAGTTGATAAAATGCTACGTATGGAGTATAGCATTGTATGGGGCAGAAAAATGGACGCTAAGGAAAAATGACATCAAATACTTGGAAAGCTTTGAAATGTGGACTTGGAGGAGAATGCTGAAGATAAAATGGACAGATAGGAAGAAAAACGATGAAGTGCTACGAAGAATAGAAGAGAAGCGAATGATTATACAGACTATCAGAAAGAGGAAGGCTAACTGGGTTGGACATTACCTGAGGAGAGAGAGTATGATTAAAGACGTGTTAGAAGGAAAACTAGATGGGAAAAGGGAAAGATGTAGGAAAAGGTTTCAGCTGATAGACGATTTGAAAGGGAAAGAGCGTTATCAAGATATAAAGAGGACAGCGGAAAATAGGAGTATATGGAGAACCAGGTTTAACCAAAAATAATCACGGACCTGTCTACGGACAGACTACCTATGATGATATATATACATAGTTCTCTTACCTCTTTGGCTAAAGAAGGGTATTACCGGAAAGCTTCCAACATACATTTATCTTTATATGTGTCTCTATAGAAACTACACATAGCTTCTCCGATACCAGGTTTTACTCATCCACAGAGAGAAAACACTCATATATTCCGCAACTTATTAAAGAAAAAACAATTTATATTTTAGCGACTGATCGCGGATCACTTTCGCAAATTCAAGTTTCAATCGGTAATCCGTGGGAATTTGATAACAATTCCTGAACTTGGCGTTTGAAATTAAGTTAATCTGGGAGAATATTTTGGAAGACTCCTTCCTTAATTTTTGATATTTTTCGCGTGCACTTCATGAGCAAGTTATACATAAACAAGGAATAAGTAGGCATACCGACAAAAGTGGGACAAAACGATTTCTGTTGCTGAGGAAACCGGGACGTGTCTTTTATTACTTTTTGGTTACATAAGCTTTAATGTAATACTAACAAACTTTGCATAGCTTAAACGTATTTTCTATTGCCATTAAATAAATTTACCAATTTGCCAAATACGATTATTATAACTGTTCAGCTCAACATATTTGCAAACAACGAAACCGGGACATCGGGAATGAATGGAGGAAGGGAGGGAGTTGGGGAGTTGGTAGTCAAAACGATTTATAGGGAAAAACCAGAAATGTTTCTAATATAACAATATTAAATTTAAAATTCGATAAAACTTTAACTAAAATATTTGAGACTAGGAACCACTTAAAGAACAAGTACTTAAAAAATACTTGTCTCAGTTATCTCCAATAGCCACAAGATTATAAAAAACTTTTAGATTGTTTTCAATGGATTACCACTGAATACGGCTGATTTGTAGCTGAAATGTGCATCTGGTTTTTTATAACCTTGTTGTGGCTATTGGAGATATCTTAGACAAGTATATTTTAAGTGCTTGTTACTGGATTTTTTTCAGTATTAAGATGAAATCGATAATTCTCTGTTGAACTAGGAACCACATTATTGATTCAGAAACGGATTTTTTATAAGCTTAAGAATAAGGAAACGATTGATCCAAAAAATAATCCCTCGGCATATCACGCCTATCACGAGACTATCACCTCATCCACGCCTCGCCATCACTGAGAAAAAAACGAATAGCTAATCGCATTGGTCAGATCAATGCTAGCGACTCTAATGGACTTTGGGGGCCGTTAAGGACTAAAAATAGTCCCGGAAGGGGGAGGATGGGTTGGGGAGAGAGGTAGTCGGATAGGATGGCGTGATGAGGGGGTTGGTTTGCTAAGAGGAGTAGGGGGAGGAAGGAAGAGCGAGAGTTGGAGATGAAATGCAGAGAAAGAAGCCCTTCTTATTCCCAACCCTTTGGGAATCCTATTCCGTTCTCTTCCCTCTTTCTCCCCCCACTCTCTCTTTGCCTAGCCTTCCTTCTTCCGCCATAACGCGAGGTCAGACCTGCTCCCTATCACCCTCCGTCTCTCCCTCCCTCTCTCCCTCCCTCTCTCCCTCCCTCTCTCCCTGTAAGAGTGTTCCTTATGGTCTAAATTTCGCCCGAATAAAGACATTTATCTATCTATCTATCCCTCTCTCCCTCCCACTCTCCCTCCCTCTCTCCCTCCCTCCCTCTCTCCCTTCCTCTCTCCCTCCCTCTTCCCCTCCGTCTCTCCCTCCCTATGTTGCACAACTCCATACAAAATTTCGTTGAAATCGGTTTGGTCAATTCCTTCCAAATTCATAAGTACTGAAAAGTTTACTTTGCAATTGTGGCACCCCTACTTAGTTAATCGGGTTTAAGTATATCATTTTAGCCATGGATTTATGTGGAAATTCTATGTACCAAATTTGGTTGAATTCAGTTCGACCAATTCCTTCCAAAAGCATAATTATAGAAACGATTTATTTTGCAATTGTGGCACCCCTGCTTTGTTGATCCGGTCCAAATATGCCATTTCGTTATGAATTTATTTGAAGATTCATTGTTCCAAATTTGGTTGAAATCGGTTTGGCCAATTCCTTCCTAAAGCATAACAACCGAAAAGTAATTTTGCAATTGTGGCATACCTGCTTGGTCGATCCGGTCCAAATATGTCACTTTAGTCATGTATTTATGTGAAGATTGTATGGTACCATATTTGGTTGAAATCGGTTCAGCCAGATCTTCCCTGAAATATGAGTAGGGGCAGACGGACATTGCCGAAATTTGGACCGACCGTTCCATGGGGACCCCTCGAAATCGTGAAATTTGGATCGGCCCTTACATTATGATCCATGACCCCGTTGACCGAAAATGTGTCTCGTCAAAACATCGATTTTAGTGGAGAATTCATCAAAATCGGTCAATTGGTTGCTGAGATATCTTAAAAAACCGACATTTGTACCAACAATAGGGACCCTCCGGCCCCCTTGGGCCGCTTTAAATTATTTTTGGCGCTGCAACTCTTAAGATCAACCTGAAGCTGCTGCCAAATTTTGAAGCTCCTATGTTTATTTTCTGAAGAGTTATGACTGCCACAGTCACACACAAAGCTGCTTTTATTATTATAGATTTATATTATTAAGTTAAATACTTTACAATTTGGCCAGGGCAATGTCAATTAGTTAATAATAAATTATTAAAAATTATACTTCTGTTACATAAAGTAGGATTACCCAACCTGCGACCCTCTTAGCAATTTCATGTGACCCACCACCAGTGTCTCGTAGTTTTCAAAACTTTTTATTTTTATTTTGATTTGCCCACCAAATGTTAATCTATATCTAGCAAAGCCTATTAAAATGTTTAGCATTAAACTGAGATCCTTTAATAAATATTTCTCAATTCAAATAAGTTATTTTTAATTTTGTTTTTGATCTTTTTTCAAAGGTATTTCTGAGATTGAATTCCATCATGATTCTTAATATCGTAATGATAACACTAAAAACCTAATTTTAACTTGATTTTCACTTATATGCGCGTAGGAATCTCTAAGTAACTTCTGATTTAACTTTAATGTAGTCCGCCGAAGCGTTGACAGTTTCAAATGCCGCCCATCGAAGGCTTCACTGACACAAATCAAGTAGAAAAGGTTGCCCGCCACTGGCATAAAGGATTCCATTAAATTGTCAATGCTTGCATATACAAGAGCTGGGACGTAACAAGAAAAATTTCAGGGTTCATATTTGTCAATATTTTCTTTTTGGAGAACTGGCTGGAATTGCATGGCCACCAATTTTTCTTCAGCACGGTTTGAAACGGTCTTAAAACATCATAATGTTACTTTTATTAAAAAGGAAGGAAGCAATTATGAATATAATGCAAGTAAATTTCTGCTTGTTGAGCTCAATGTGTCGTTCAAATGTAATCACATTATTCCTACAAGAAAAACTACGCTTATATTGTACGGTTTCGCTTTACACGATATTTTCCGGGAACAGCGTAAAGTGGAAGAAAGCTGTATATCTTTATCTACCCCTCTGTCTTTATATATTCTCTCTCCTTATCTTTAACTTTTACTTCTCTTCTGCTCCCATCTTAATAGCCTTCTTTCTTCCGCCAGCTCTCTCTAACTCTCTTAAACTCTATAACATTTATTAATATTCGCTCATGATATTTAGCATTAAAATTCAACATGTTTTATTTTGAGGTGGTTTATATGGAACATAATGGAATTAATAGACCTAAATTTTCCAGAGCAAGGAGTTCCGTTTTTCTCTTAGTTTTTTCAATATTCCTTTTCCACCCGTTCCTCCCCCTCACTCCATCTCTTTCGCCCTCTGCAACTGGTAATTTATGAGTTTTCACAGATACAAAATTTATGTTTTCATACGGGATGTAAAAACTAGCTGATAATTTATTTAATTTTGAAAAAAATTACCGTAAAAATAGCAAATATTTCTGCATATTTTTTAACGATTGTATTTATTTAATTTTGAAAAACTTACTGTGAAAATAGTAAATGTATCTGCACGGTTGTATACGCACGTAAAATTTTGTAAAAATAAAAAAAGAGGATGAATCAAACATTGTCGACTGCAATGAAATCATAATGAAAATTATTCCTCTCTCCATCTCTTTCTCTCCGTCTCCCTCCCTCTATCTGTCTTTTCTCTTTCCTCTCACGCTTCCAACTTTCTCCACCCTTCCTAAAACGAGTGAGTCAAGGGAAGAGGAGCCGAAAGAGAAAATAATACTCTCGCGTTCACCTGCGCTTTATTAACGTCCGAGTTTTTTTTATCAACGCCGCCATTCGAGGTCTCCGGCGGGATTGTTTTGTTTGCGAGCGTGTCCGAGTCCAGCTGGCCTCCGCCTGCGTCCACCCCTCATCCTTTTTCTCTCTGTTCACGCTCTTCTGAGAGGCGCCTCGCCCGCGCTAGAATTAAAGGAATTAGCGCTGGGATTACGGAGGGACACGGTTGGTTTCACCTGTTTGATTTCGAACGATGAAACCTCTTAAGGGCGTAATGTAGAAAAGGGTCGAGCGAAACTGTTTTTTTATAACTTGCGGTGACACCCGCGGTGCCAGAATGACCGCCTTGTTTTCGAAAATGGAAATAAATCTCGAAGAACGGTCAAACCGTGACTATTTCCCGCCTTACCTCTAACTAAACATGCACGATATTATAAGATTTCACCATTATTCATTTGTCTTACCTCGGGAATTGCTTTTATTCTCCCAACTCTTTCCTACCCAAAGTTATTAATAGTTTCAAATGATCGCCCTGTACTAATCTACATTTCTTATAAATTTCAGTACTAATTCATCCTGTCCCATTGGCAAAACGATCTTAGAAGCAAAGACCAGCTCATGCGCACTCCTTTTCTCAATTTTGTTTGGCCTCTTTAATTTGTGAACTACCTTGAAATCCTGTCGAAAATGACGAGAGAATTAAACAAAATTATTTAGATTTCTAGCATTTCTTGTCACAATTCTGTCGCTTATTTTCACGAAGTTATTTTCCTTATCACGACAGTTCTTTAATGCAAAAGTTCACTTAAAACAACATTTCTTGTGAATACTCGTCTGTGAATTGTTTACGGTTTGGTGGAAGAAAGGTCTCCGTAAACTCAACCTCGAAGTTCGAAAGTATATATAAATAAGTAAAAAATAAAATAAATTAATCTAGACCAATCGCAGGCAGTTGCCGACTCACCAATCACTAGCCACGGAAGGCGAGCGCAAATGGCCCTAGATTCTGCGGACTTTAATTCGTGATAATTTAAATGTACTTCCGTTATATACGTACAGACGATGCGCGTTCAAATTTCACCGCTCCATTTGTTAAAATGCCCGTAGTTTCTTACAAAATTTTCTGTTTTTGTGAAAGATTTGTGAAACTTTATTTGTTTTCGTGATATTAAAATAAAGTTCTTGTAATGTAAGGGTTGAGTTTTTCTTGTATTTCGATTGGGGAATAATTGTGTAACCTTGCGTTGTACTCGCCATATTTTTCAGCCCAAAAATTTGGAAAAATAAGCGAGACCTATATATAAATGGGTATGTACGGAAATTGAAAATTGTGACGCGATTTCGAACCGAGACGAAATTTCGGCAAATATCTTTATAATTCTGTAGCGTGACGTTTTAAGTGAGTTGCGTTCATTGACGCAAAATTTATGATTACCCTTAAAAATACACATGCGTCCTATATCGTACATGGGCAAATTGAATTTTCGTAGAATTTTAGAAAAAAACTACCTACCTCCTATTTACAGTAAGCCATTTCATTCCTTCTATAATTTAATACTTTCCACAATATCCCCATTTATTACCGTTCTGTTTCTAACTTGAGCTCTTTGTAAGATAAATTGATCACATGAAATTTTCGTAAATTCAATTGTTTCCATCGCTACAAAGGTACTGTCGAAATAGTTTCGTAATAGGAAAATCAGTCTGATATTTTTCACACAGAACCAACTCAACAATGGAACCGCGTTCGAGAGGAACGTAAAGAAAACAGTTTTTCGTCCATGGAAACATCCGCCCCGTTGTAAATCTCCCGAAGGACTTAAGATCGAGTGCGGATCGTGGGATGAATTTCACACTCGTGCCAAAAAACTTACGATTTCGCAGTTCGAGGAATGCAAAGGAAGTAATTGAGCGAAGATTACGGGTTTTTCAGGGGAAATAGCGGTGAACGTCGTGAATAGAGACGATGATCTATGTAATGATTGCACGGGGTACGCCATTTTTAGGCACTCTGGGATCCACGTAACGCGGCTTTGCCGTATATCATTTTGAAGTTCATGAGACGCAAAATCGCGCAAATCCGACGCGAAAAAAATAATTCGAGCGATCATGGAGGCGTGATGGAATAAAGCGGCACGGCGGGATGTTATAACTCCAATTCTCGTCAATAATGCACGTGGTCATTTTGATGCAATGTTAAGATGAAAAGTTATAGTTTCTAAAATAAATGACGGAATTTACGTTATGGTTAGGATACTGATGTCACGTTAACACTTAGACGAATCATTTGAATCATTTAATAGCGTCTACGTCGTCCGTTTTGGAAAAAGTGTTACTGGTTTTAAGGAAACCAAATTTCGTCAAACTGTGTGAGAAATTTTGTCTCATATAAGCACGTTTTTCCTTTGTTTGTATGCAAAGAAAGAGGTTGAGCTATTTGGGATGGAGGACCATAGTTTTTCAAAAATGAATAGCCTAATTGTTCATTGGTTTGGGAACTTTCAAGTCTACAGTAATTATTAAGACCAAGAAATATTGCGTCTAAACTGTTTGGGCAGCATCCTTACGATTATAATAATAATCGTGCTTATCAAAAATCGCCATGTTCAATAAATACCCTCGAATGAAAATAAATTGTCGCACTCTATGGAACACTGGAAGCAGATTCAAATTTTCCATATTTTAATAGATGACAATGAAATTTCCTCGCAGAAATATTCCTTCAATGCAACGAAACTCAACCTACAGACAAAATACGTAATAATGCGCAGAAACAGACTGCTGGAAATTACAAATCTCAGTTGGATAATATTTTATAGAAACTGAGCAGTTTGAAATGGATCAGGAAAACTTTTCACTTTAAAATACAATTATTTTCCCTTAAATCCTTACAATAAATATTCTTTTGTTAGTGCATGATTTACGCGGGAAGGGATGGGAACGCCGATCCACTTTATTAAAAATGAATTTCATACCTTTCCCGTTGTTAAAAATTCAGAGCAGAACGTTCCGGTTGCTAACGTTCCCGTAATTAAAATTTTTCAATTCGATCGCTAAATTTAGTGTTGAAAATTAAATTTGTGATGTGCTAAACAAGTCAAATACCTATAATATGTTGTCCCATGATTTTTTCCTTTCTTTTGCTGGCAATGACGTATGAAAACCTCTATTGCAACTCTTCCTTATTCCTGGATGCCCGCACCAACATGTGTCTACCGATTCCTTCGTATATTTCACACACCAATGCATACATACACGCATAACTCCATTCCCGCATTATCGATTCCAGCCACCACATCGCCAGTCTAGTGCAGGAAGAAGGAAAGTAAATAATTGGAAGTTGTAAAACTACCTCTATATGCGTGTGTTTTTGCGGAAAAAGAGCCCCCCCCCGCGCTGGCGCGTATGCGCGCGAGCGAAGGATAGAATAATGCGGTCCGACTTCATCCTGCATGGCAACCGTGTTGCGTAACAACAGCCCAGTTCCGGACATTCTATGGTGCACTTTCTCCGACCGCTGCCGCAGCCGCCGCGGCTAAAAGTAGACGGAGAAAACCATCGAAGTGCGGTAATCACTAAAAGTGCATTTTACGTGTGTCGGTTTTATTTTTTTTCCTTCGCCCCACGCTTCGCGAAAAAAATCCTCATCCTTGCGATCAATTAACTGACGTTAACGAAGAAAATCGAATTGCGGGCGCCTCGAGCGACACGAGTGCCGTCGGCGGACGGAAGATGCTGACGTCGCTTGGATTTTTTTTTTTGTTCTGGTTCATTCCGTCACACCGTCACGCGAACGGACGAAGTTTTGAAAAAATCACGACAAGATGGCGGTCGAAAATTCAATGGGAGACGGGGTTTTATAACTCCGACGGTAATTCCAGCTGACTGTGAAGTGAAAATGAGAACATTTCGGTAAACGTATGGGCATCCATGAAGGCGGGGGGTGATTTTTACGACAATCTGCTTGTTTATCTGATATAAAGCTTTGTTTATTAGATATACGCAATTAACGACATTCAGATCGCACTTCATTGTTGGTTTCACTGCCTCAGGATTAATGAACGTGGTAATGGAAAATCAACACTAGAATTTTACTTATTAATTTTTAAGTTATATCCAATTACGGAAAAAGTGAATGATGATAAGATGATGTAATTGTCTTCGAGCATTTCCGAATCGATACGTTTTGTTACCTAATGGAAGGCTCGTTGAAACCTCACTGGGCCAGATAAAACAGCTTTTAAATGAAAAAAGTGTTACATAAAAAGAATTTTTTTCGCCCAACTGACACTTCAGCCAAGCGAAAGGAAAATGTTTTTTTCCCCGAGGTGGGAACGTGTCGATCAGAGAAGGAGAGGGAGACAGATGAAGAGACCGCGATATGTTTAATCTCATAAAGGCTTAGTGAAGCTCAGCTTTCCCGGCGAAAAGTTTCCACGGGGACGATTTCTTGGAAAAAATACCGCGACAACAAAAATTGTTTTCCCGGACCTAAAACTAATAAACAGCCTGTTAAAATTATAAGACCAAACTTTCGTAAACTATCACTTAAACTTGATGCTCGCGGCAGAGAACTTTTAAAATCTTTTAAACCACATTATTTATTTAAAAAACTGCGGTTTTTATGACATACTTGTAGGTTTATCGTCAAAATACACGCATTGCACATATTTTAAAAATCAATTCATAGCTCTAACGAATGTTTAAAAACTGCCTTCAATTTTTAAAAATATCACATGGTTCTATATTTAAACAAAAAACTGTAGAGACACGTCCGCACGGACCACGGCCTGAACATTTTAAATACCACCGATGCCACGCGGAAGATAGGAAAATAAATAAAATGCCACATATTTAAAAAAAGATTATCGTGTGTATCCGAGTTATAGGCGTTCAACGGACAATAGGTCCGACTGGCAATTCTTCTGAAAAGGAATAAAACAAGTTGAAAAGAACTATTTTCAAAACGAGAGCAATTATAACGGAACGTATAAAACGAGTAATTTTTCCTCTCTCTTTCTCTCGCCGGGGTCAGACACGCTTCCTCCGCAAAGATTCCGTAAGGATTCTCCCGGATGAGGAAGATAGGCAAAAAACAGAAGAAGTTCGCTTGGCGGCGAGTTATACGTAAGGAAGAGGGAAGGAAAAAAATGGAGAATTGAGGGAGCAGGAAATTAACAGTGGGGAAATAGAAAGGAAGAGAGAGAGAGAGCCATATGTAACTAAGTGAGAGAAATGGGATTAGGCTGGTGGGGAAGTCCTTGTGCTGTGTGGGACTCTCCCTGCCGCCGACATGGGTGGGCTTCTTGGGAGAGGGTTGAGGGGGTGTTATAGGAAGAGGTCGCGGGCCGTCCCTAAGTCTTCCTCCACCTCACCCCCACGCTCATCCCCTCTTATCTCCACCCCTGTGGGACCCCATCTTTCTCTACGTCTCGCATCGTGCGCGCACATTTATAGAAAAAATATATTATCCTTCCGGTTCATCACTGGTAAATTTTTTCTTCGTTTTGCGCGTTTTTCAACAAAATTATTCATCGTTAATAAAAATATGGCGCGGATTTCTGAAATTTATTTTGTAATATTGAATTATTATCAGAAATGAGTTAAAGAGCGACGTTTAAAGGCTGTTCAAATGATGTCTGTTGCAAAATTAGCGCAGAGTATCAATTACTTTGACTGAGCTAAATTTTAAAAGCTAAATTAACTATAACAATTATAATGCGTTCAAAAGTATAAAAAGAAAAGAAGTAGGACATGATAAGTATAAAAACATTTTTAGAATGCAAATTTTATAATTATAACAAAAGACTTGAAATAATATACGTGAAAACGACAATTTTCTATTCGTTGTCGCGTTGTAATTTTGAATGATTTGTGATAATAATCCGATATATTATACATTAATTTTGTATGCGTGCTTGCGCAATACCGGCGTGTAAGTGGTAGATCTGAATTAGGTGAGAATATGAAATTTGGCTTGTATGTAGATGTAAACGAGAGAGCAACAGGAAAAATCTGAAAACCTTGAAACGTGGAGTCGCCATGAAGTGATTATTTTTTTCCCATAAGAAATAACACAGCGATACCATAAATATCCATAACATTGCTTTTTTAAAAATTAGATACAATTAACTTACAAACTTGAGACTTGGACGATTGTACGACCTAGGTAAGTACCTATATTTTTCTCTAAGACTGAATCCGATTTCGAGCCGGATTAACTTAAAAATTCGTTTAATGCCAGAAAATAACAGAAATTTTTCGAGATTTAAAAAATGAGAAAAAGCTAAATGCCGCATCATTTGGCGGGGGTGTGTTTCTCTCGAGGTCACTAAATGCTTCGTCATCTGGCAGGAATGTGATGCTCTTGGGGTAGCTAAATACATCGTCATATCGTGAGAGTATGATTATATGTAGGTAGTTAAATACCTGGTCATCCTACGTGAAAGCATCACTAAATTAGAACTTCTGATACCATGCAATCGAATCCAATGCTTTTATTCGGCAAATGGGAGAGGAAGAGGTGGGGCGAGATAGGAGCACATAAAATGTCACATTTTACACCGTGAAATGAAGAAACGAGAAGAAACACGAAAAATTATTTCCACTGCGATTTCATAACGTGATTCGGCAATTCAAAAATTACAATAAGGTACTTTTAATTGTATTTCTTAAATAATAAATATTGCTTGCATAAATTAATGTTTTAGTCCATTTTCCCCTCTCATTTCTCCGTTACATCCAAACTACATGCGACGATGCAAAGAACGGACTAGTAAAACTTATTTATGGAATTAAATTAAAATAATTCTCATACGCAGGAAAATTTTAAGAGCGTAAACAAAAATTTTTATTATTAAATTTTAAACTATTTCGTCTAATATATAAAATATAAACTCTTAAGTAATTTCTTTAATTTTTCTTCTCTCTAATCTACGCCTCAATTAGTCTTAACCAAAACTATTCTTTTCTTTTCTGTGTTTTTGATCACAGGGTTTGAAAATAAGGCCCATCATAAAGAAGTAGAACATTCAAAATGGTCCTCGTTAAAGGGATGTTTCAAGATGTTTTGTCTACCCAAATGAACTGTAAGGTTAATGTAGTTAACTAGTAGCTCGTGACACAGCTACGCTGTGTACGTTTAAAAAATGTAGTTGGCTGTTTATAATTAATAAAATATAGTTGGTTGTTCACATTGGTTAGTACATTGTTATTTTGATTTATTGAAAATTTTGTTTAAAACAAGGCATTATGATAAATAATATTTTTGGTTAATGTTATTGGATTATCAAGTAAAGCAAACCTGATATTTGCAAGGTTATTGACTCTAGAGGCAGCTACATAAAGTTGCCCACATGTAAACACAGGTTCCTTCAGGTAGTCACCAACCCTCTCCGGTGTCTGACCTTGTGCCTTGTTAACGTTTAAGGATAAGAGGTAGGTTGTGGAAGGCTGTCGCTTGATTGGGAAGTGGGCCGCCAGTTAAAAGGTGCATCGAAGCCATTCTCCCAATGAATAAAATGGTAAGATATTTCCAAAGCATAGCATTTAAACGTTAAATTCGAGCGATTTTGAACTCAAGACGGAAATCAACAATAAGAAAATTAGTCTTTACGCTTTTCTCCGTATAGCGGCGCTAATCCAGCGTCGATATCTAAATCTTAAGATATTTTAAAATATTAACGAAAGAAGGTCTGCACGCTAACGTCTCAACTCTTCCCGTGAAATTCAAATGGAGAAAAGATAAACTCCTGGAGGCAAACCCATGACTTCAATGTGAACGGTGAGCTGCTTAGAATTTAAAATTGGGGCAGTCAAATAATCTCTGAAAGCGTGCACGAAAAATGAAAAGTTTTTTTTCAGTTAAAAAGTGGTTTTCTTATTTTCCCATTCAAAACCAAATACCGTTTTGTGACACGCGGTCAAACACACAATCCCCACTTAATGTGTAGGATATTCATAACCGCCAAGGTTCTAAAATCATTAAATAGCTCTCCTTCATTAGAGAGACGATTATAAATTCAGAACATTATAAAAAATCATCAATTTTATGCGTAATTCAGGAATCAAGAAGTATCCATACCCAAAAACCTCTTCACACGTATTTGAAAAGCTACGGTTTCCAAACTGTGTTTTACGGCAAGTTGTAATGGGATTTGCAAAAGATGCAGATGTGCATGTATTTTTCAAACGAGTGTAAAGCATCGGCTTCGAGCAAAATTCAAACAGGGATACCATGCAAGTCGAAGCAAATGAGGAATCTTCTCGTCGGTTTTAAAAAAAAACAAGAAACAATGGATTTATTAATATTCCAAAAATTGCAAAAATTAATACGCTGCGTAAAAAACTACAAATATTGCTATTTTCGGATTAGTGGACGTTAGTAATTGTTTATATAATGCGCCAGTGGTACAAAATTAGTACAAAAACGACGCGATTAAATATTTTTTAAAATTGGCTAGGGTTTTAGTTATTCCCCGCTTGCATAGAAGAGCAACAAATTATCGGATTTCTAGTGATGTTTGGAGGAGAATATGTGCGATTTTAGGCATTTCTTTCAAGGAAGGCGTGGGCGAGAAGGAGCTTCTTGAAAAGAGAGTTTACTGCTCCATCTGTGATCCAAAACTGTACTAAATGTAAACGGCCAATTTGTCTCACATGTGCCAAAAAATATGTTCCGATTGTACTCAGGAGTGACTTTGAGATTTTCAGCTACAAGGTTTTTAACGTTGTTCATTTAAAAAAAATAAAAATAGATGTACAATTATTAATACTTTTTTATTTGATATCTTATTCCTAGAAGCCCAATCGTTAACTCCATTTAGCGAAAATGTTTAAATAAAAATAATTGCGGTGGTTATAGGAAAAAAAAAAACGCAAAGGAGTCTGCGTGACTCCACGTTAGAAGTTGAGTGATTTTTTTTCACGTTAGTAGTCAAGGGTTAAGAAAAAAAGTAACTCGTGAACGCGTGCCTGCGGAAGAATAACCCCTGTGCGAGCGATTGACGCATTGGACAACCAAGGTTTGAATGATATAGGTCATGGGAAAAATGAAAGTCGGGCCGCGACCCGCTAGAAAGCCGCATGGTAATCGAAAAGGGCCTCGAGCGAATGACCCGTCAGGGATAATTGTTAAATCACACCAGAATAAATTTTTCCCCGCTCGATATAAATAAAGCAACGAACTATCTAATCGGATAAAGGGCTCTGTTAAGATGGAAAAGGCGATAAAAAATAAAAAAATAATATCTTAGGCACTTGCTAATTGTCATTATTGAACTGCGCCTCGGTTATTATATGGTAAGCCGAATAATCCACACCGTCCCATCTCGTTCACGCAGTTTAAATCGATCCTCTTCCTTCCTTTTCGGTCTCATTCTTTCCTTATTTAAGCTTGAATTCTCATATTAGAAAATGCCCGAAACGGTTCGCCTTCCTTTTTTCTATTCTCCTTGATAATTTCGCTTTTTTCTTTGTGTCTCTAATTTATTTTCTCGTCAACCTATTTGCATTACAAAAATATAATGTATTGAAATGCTACTGACCTGAAAAATATATGTATTTTCTAATCTTTTACCGGTCCGCGGCAAAAATGTTTGACGTTTACGATATGAGTGATTCCTGGATCCATGCTTTAAACATACCTTTGTACTGGTTAAAACTCATGAGGTCATATCGATACAGAGGCACAGCCAGCATCCGAAAAGGCGGGGCTAAACCCAGGAGGGCAAAAATTTAGGGAGACCAGCGAGTTATTGAATGTAAAGGCCTTTTGTTAAAAAAATAATCCAGCATTTGGACCCGCCCATTCCTTGCTACCTTACCATACCGATAATTCATTTTCGAATAAAGTAGTTTTATAGCCTTTTTCCTCTTTCGCCTCTTTCCTGATCTTTACACTCCCTTTCTCCTCGTTCGCGAATTTATTTATTTTTTCCGCCGCGGAGTGGGTGGTGGAATGCAGTTCGCCGGCCAGGATTTCCCATCGGGAAGATTTCAAGCGGAACAGTGAGCGCGCATTACAAGGAAGGCGTGACGCGATCCCGATGAAATCTCCGCTTCTCTCGTTCTTTTTTTCTCAAGTTTTTGTTTTGTTTTTACTTTTAGACGGAAATTCCGAGTCCGCGTGGATCGGAATCGGAGCCAAAAATCGGACGGAAAACGCCAAAACGGAAATATCTGTCTTCGCAACTCCTCCTCCAACCTCACACTGCATCCATGGCTCACAAGGAAAACTCTTTGTTATCATTCGAAAACCAACCGAATTTTTGTTGGAGAGATCAGAATAAATTAGGGGTTTTTTCGTGACGGTTTTGACAGCAAAACTGTAAAAATTGGCGGCGAATTTGCATACTGTTAGCTAACCTCCTTGTTGAAAATTAATCCCTAAAAGAGGAACTGAAAGATAATAAGTAGTTATCTCAGGTAACTATAAAAAGTTTATGAAAAATCTTATGAGCATTTCAGCGTCCGGGCAGCCTTCATCAGTGGCATTCGGTAGATTTTGAAAGATCTCCTTTCATGGCTGCTGGAGTACCTACTTATGAGTACTTATTTTTTCAGTTTGACTTTTTAGTACATATTTTAAAAAAAATTAAGCCATTAGACGAGCTCGATAAATCTCTATCGAATATACCAACTTACGTTACCATACTATAACCTGCCCGTGCTTCTATCCAATCGTTTGAGTGCTTTTCGTTTTTCATTCAAATTTTTTTTGTGGTTTAAGACAATCTCCATAAAACCTTTTTATGATTTCCTACTCAAGACTAGTTTCGAAATAGCAATCTTCAGTTTATTAAAATTTTGCGTTAAGGTTTGAAAAATACTGGATATCTCACTTTTTCTGCGAGAGGCGTTTGATTATCGCATCAAATGACATACTCCGAAAATTAGATTTTTCCGTGCGAGAAAGGCAACAAAGGGTACGGGTAAAAAAACGGCACGATAGAAGGTAGAGCCAGACGTTTACTTTCAATCGGGAGAGCAGCTGGCGATGGGATAGAAGAGGGAAGGTTTTAGGACGCAATCCTTCACCCACAATTATAATTTCCTTATTTTGTAATTTCCCTGGATTTGAAAGGACAGTCCCTCCTTTTTCTCATTCGTCCCGCCTTGTTCGATGTCACAACTTGTGTCCCGTTTTTTTGAAAAATCTTGATTAACATCCCAAAATATTCATTTAAATCGTTCGGAACGCCCTCTCTCTGATATCTATTGCATCTCTCTAAGGCTGACTCATCAAACACAAACAAGCCACTGTAATCTGTCCCTCCTTATAGTCGGCAAATATTTGAAAATGCCCCTCCTTGTCTTCCTGAAAAGTTGGCCACCTTGACGCGGCATAAAAATGACATAGAGCTAACTTTTTTGGATCTCTTTTTCTCTCTCTCCCTCTCTTCGTTTCCGATAAAAGTTGTTTGTCTGTTTGTCACGTATGTACGTAGAAACCCATTTCCAATTTTAATGAGGCTGCTCATCTCTCCCTCTATTTCCTCTATCTTTTTAGTGCTTTTCGTCATTGCTGAAAAGCACTATTATGTTCGTGATGTCCGTCCGTACGCATATATCAGGGAAGAATTAACTGAACCGATTTAAACCAAATTTGGTATATATAATATTCATATAAATTAATGGTCAAAATGGCATATTTGAACCGGATCGACTCAGCAGGGGTGCCACAATTTCAAAGTAATTATGGGTAATTATGAATTTGGAAGGAATTGGCTGAACTGATTTTAATGAATTTTTTTAGAAAGAAGGCGTGTAACATAAAAAAATCAAGATGTTTACCATAGATATAGAAAGCAGGGCTGCCACAATACAAAAAATAGAAAAACATTCTTTTTACACGTATTTGTGTTGAAATGTCTGCATCAATTTGAATAAAATTATAATGCTCATAATTTACACATATATAGAAAACCATAATAGCATATTTAAACTGAATCAGTCAAACAGGGATGCCACAATTACAAATTAAATTCTTTCACTAATTATGGAGTTGGAAGGAATTGGTAGAACGGATTTCAATTAAATTTTGTATATAAGATTTATACAACATACCATAATGAAATCAAGATGTTTAAAGTGAAGCTAAAGAGCAGGGCTACCACAGTAAAAATTAAAATAGTATTTCTTTTTACACGTAATTCTAGAGAACTGACGGCATGGATTTTAACCAAATATGATATATATATATTAACTAAAGGAAAAGAAAAGGTAGTGATGAGGCAACAAGGTGTTGAGGGAAGCCCAGCGGACACTTACCAAATTGAGGACCAAGCTGGCAGGCTGCTGGGGGCGTCGAAGATTATATATATTATATATATATATAATCTTTATATAAATAAATAATAAAATTATTATATTCAAACTGGGTCGACTAAACACCACAGTATCAAAGTTAAAATTTGTCTGTAACTATTAATTTTAAAGGTATTGGCTGAACGGATTTCAAAGAAATTTCGTTTGTAGGGAGAGTATAGAATGACAAAACGAAAGGAACATGTTTAAAACGGACCTAAAAAGCAGGGTTGCCACAATATAAGGAAAAATAATTTTCTGATTTAATTATATATTCATTATATATCGACGTTTCTTACAGAGGATATAACATACATAATATATATAGGAGGATACTAATGTTTAGGCACTTCCAGATAAGCTGGAGATTCGAAATTTTTTAAGGTAGGATTTTGTGCAAAACCGACTAGAAAAAAGGAAAATTGTGAAAAAGTGTAACAATGCGGCCGCTAAAAATTCGCAATTGTTTAAACAAATTTTCAAGTTTTATGTATTTCCGAATGCGCTACGGAGCTGAAATTTTTTTATAGGTAGGATATGTAAAAAAACCAAATAGGGATTATACAAATTTTGATATTTTAATTTGTTTGGCAGTTAAAAATTCTTAAAATTTAAACAAATAGGTCAATGTTTAGATACTAAAAGGCAAGTTAGAGTGCTGAAATTTTCAAGTTATTTAGAGGATAGTCTATTTTAACGAATAAACATTTCAATGTATCTATAAAATTTTTATTGCGGCCGTTAAAAATTATTTAAATTTAAACAATTAGATAAATGTTATTTCAATTCTAAATGTGCTACAAATTTAAAATTTGGCATAAATATGTGGCATTATTAATTCAATGTGGAAAACGTATAATATTCATAAAATTGCAAAAATTAGCAATTGTTATTCTCCATTATTGTTCCATAAGGAAAAAAAGGAATTTGGTCCCTATGAGAAATTGTTTGTATTAAAGAAATATTTCCCATGATGAAATATCTCTCTAAAAAATTAATGTTTTCGGCGAATTTGACTTCTGTACCACTGGTAACCCGTGTACATCCCTACTTGTTCTTCTCTCTCTCCCTCTTTCCTCTCTCCATTTCTCCTTGACTTACTAGATGCAATTCGTCTTTCTCTTTCATTTCGCAACACCCTCCCACTTCCGTCTTCCACGCATCCTCCGTAGACCGGGGGGGGGGGGGGGAGGGACCACGCTGTTTGTACGCGCGCACACACGCACACGCAAACAGGAGAGGGCGCGGACGCTCGTGTTCGGTCCGACACAGGCGAACGTTGATATTTATGCTTCTTAATGGCAGACGGTAAACCATGAAAAACTTCCTGTCTCTCTCTCTTTCCTCTCTCCTTCTCTCCCTCAACATCCAAAAAGGACGGCAGTCTGGACTCCGAGAAAGATAGGAAGAGAACGCTTCCTGATGCTGAGCTCTCTAATAGAACTTTTCCAAGTTAAGATTTCAAATTTTGTATGGTCAACTTAGAGGGGGTTTAATTTCGACATGACGCTGATTATTAAAGCTCACCTTCGTTGGTCATTCCCTCCATCTAATTTGCCGCAGAAAGATCTATCTTTCTCGTTTAACCATCGCATATTTATTTATTTCATTTGCTGCATTATATGCAATTAATATTCTAAATGACGTTAAATGAAAATTTTAATTTTTACTTTCTCCATAAGCGAAGTATAGACAAAGTACATACATAGATATTGTTTTCATGAAAAAAATCGAATACAAGATTTCAACGTAAATACATGTTTTGAGGTGCCCTGGACAAGTTTTACTATTTATCGAAGTCTGTGTGTGTTTCTACGTGTCTGCGACCGGAATTTTGTGGGAGCTCTAATTCAAAAACTAATTATCTGATCAGCATATAATTTCATATTTAGCATTTGTATTAGAAAATCAAAAACCGATTAGTTTTTAGCTAATATCGGTTGAACGAAAGTGGACGTTTATTCTTGTCATATTTTTGTTTGTGTCAAATATCTCCTGTAATTCTTCATTAACGTAATCGTATTTAATAACCTAAGTTATAGATAATTTTATTCTCTACAACTTTTGTATTTAATAATGTTCTGTAGAGCCAATTGTTAAGAAGATATTTCAATTAAATATTGACTGCGATTCCAGCGTCATCAACTCGTAAATTACCAACTACATACATATGGAGTAAGCCATGTGTTGGCCACATCAAATTTTTCTTTATTAAAAGAATGTTACCTGTGAATTATCTGGGCATGTTTATAAGAACGTTACTCCTATTATTTTTATGGTGACACCTCGAAAACCTTATTTATGTATTCATTTATTTATTTTAAATAAGCCATAAATAGCCCTTAACGGCCATTCGTAATAAGCGTAATGACGACAACAACGACGATCACATACAGCCACGCCCTCGGTAGTATACGAACACGCGACCCATAGCATTGAGAGTCAGCCACGCTAACCACCCCTCTACCAAGACGGGCAGTCGTAATGGAACAAGATAAATTACTGCGGCGTAAGAAGGAAAAAGACGAAGACTTTAAAATCTAGTCTTCTCTGATAATATTATTTGCAAGAACGGCTAAAAATAAAGTTTTAGCAAGGGCAAGGTTGTTACGCCAGATTGAGCACAGTGTGACGTAATGCACCAGTGCGGGATTTACCAAAGCGACATAAAGAGAGACGGCCCGTGGCGGAAAAGTCGCGATTTCAAAGAAAATATATTACCTGTGAAAAATTTTATAATCTCTTATACACTCATCCAACCCACGCCCCTTCTTTTGTTCTGTACATTTAGTTATTCATACCCGTTATTCCTCTTTTATTCGAATAATTGTATTTTTATGAGCTTTTGTGTTTCTAGTGTTTACTTGAAATTTCCATGCTCATTTTTACGATATTCTGTACGAATGAGGAACGGGTTTTGTAAGGGGAAGCCCAAATAAAATCAAACATCTATCCCTCCCATTGCGTGGTTTCGTTTTACACATTTTCGTTTTAGCAAGGTTTTCCTCATTGAGAACTATCTCGAATTACACAGCCATGAATTTTGCTTTATTACGGTTTCGAAACGGATTGAAAAAAGCATAAAATGTTCAAGTTTAACCCTGAGGTAATAAGAAAGAATAAAGGAAGCAATGCGGAATAAAAGGTGACTGATTTGTAACATGTCGACCTCAAGACGGGCTTCAAATGCAAACTCATTGTTTCCTATGAGAAAACCTATCTCACTTTGTTCAGTTTTAAGCGAAGGATGTCTTTGGGAGAATACTTGACAGATTGATTCTACTACCATTCTGTTACTTTCGCATAAGACGAGTATTTATGATTTTTGACGAAAAACGCAAAATTACGCCTATGGGATATACTTGAATTTAAAAAACTTGGTCTCAGAGACCTGGTTAAAACATTTCCGACTTTTAAATTTAAAACATTAATAAAAAAGCTAATATAAAGATATGGATTTTCTCAGGAAGAAGTTTTCCGATTATTTCCCGCCAACGTATATGTTCAATTGATGTGTTCCGAGAATCTGTAATGGCGGTAGAAATTCATTTTCCCTGAGCCAGAGAGCGAAGCGAGCAGAGGCGCAAAGATCTGGGCATCGGGATCAGAAACGCGAGCCAGCGGTAATATTGAAAAGTGTTAATTGCAATTGCGACCGATGGAGGATATATCGCTAGGATAGTAGGCGAGTATTGGACGTCTTAAGTGACGAAACGGACCTCAAGAGGAATCAGCGGACCTAGGAAAAATCGGAAGGATCCTTTGAAAACGGAAATATTATCTATTTTAATATTATTTATTTTAACCCTAGAACTACTCCGAGGCCCACAATTTATTTTTTCGTATGTTTCTCTTTTAAAAACAAAGACAAAGTCTGGATATTTTATTACATTGTGCAGAGACTTATGAAAAATAACTACCCGAAGTTTCTCATCAATGTAAGCATATTTCAATTTTCTGAAAATTATTTTGTAATTGGCTGCATGCCTTGACACGCAGGTGGCCTAACTTATAGGGCACCATGTGTGTGGAAAGCGCAGTGTGAAGCGCGGTATTTGTTTAAACTTTTGCTTAAGATGAAACATTAAATCGTTTTCTAATCGATTTGTTGTTATTTTTGTAAAAATAATCCTACTACAATATTAATCTGATCTTGAAAACATGATGAAAAATATAAAAAAATTCTTTTAATGTAAATATTTTTGTCTTTACATTGTATAATGTACATATAATTTCAAATAAATTACTAAAATTGTGTAGTTATATTCCTATGTCATTTTTAAATATATAACAATAGGTTCAAAATATTACTATGACTTTTTATTATATTTTAGATGGTGAGTCTTGGTATTCAACGGTAGTGAAAATCACTTGGTAGTTCTAGGGTTAAGCAGCTCATAAGCAGACATTAACGGCCTTAAACAGTGAGCGTGATAACGATATCAAAGGTAAACGCTTATAATCATGGTTCGAACCGTCAACCTAGTATAAGAAAATAGACGCGCCAGTTACCCCTCTATCACATGACAAAATACGTCGAACGTTTTCGTTAACTGGGCGCTTATAAAATTTTGTTTGTTTGTATGGAACTTTTGGCTAATCAACCTCTTGGATTATTATAGCCATGCTTATAACATTTATTTCTGTGCGTTGATTAAAACTTCTGCGTATGTAAATAAATCTGTGGTTTTTTTGAGAATTCAATTGTTCGCATAGTAAAAAACGAATCAGAACTAATAACGTGTGCGTGAATGAATATATGAGATAATGAACGCGAAAAATATTATAGTGTTAGTGCCCTAACACGCTCTCATCCCCTTACCTCGTTCTTTCATTTAATGTGAAAATATAACACTATCGCCGCTATCTGAATATACCTACAGGGTGTCCAAAAATTCGCCGTAGACCAGACTATTAAATTGTTTATTATTATTACCTGCAGAGGCGGGTATAGGGCTAGGTATCTAGGCGGTTGCCTAGAGCCTCACGCCTAGAACTGCTAGAAAGTTAGTGTTGAGCCAGGGGCTTAGTGCAAGAGGAGAAAGATATGCACACGAGTGTGAAAATTCCCAATGCAAAGAACCGGTCATATATCCATCCTAAATAATGACAACGATCAATGGTCTCAACTGACGTATATGGTTGGAAAAATGATCGTTTCTTATTCGAAGACTTACGATCGACACTGACCTCAGATGCCCACCCACTATATTGTAATATATATGCAAATAAATTATAAAGGATTTGATAACCTGTTTTCATTCATGACATTTGACCTCATGTTTTCAGAAGTCGCGAATTGTGGGCCACGCAAACCACTATCGTGTGGAACCTCGCACTCTCTAAATCCGCTACTGATTACATGTTTCACATGTGAGCGAAATGCACAGAGATGTTTTGGACACTCTGTGCGTGTGTATATATATATATATATATATATACACGCATATATATATATATATATATATATATATATATATATATATATATATATTATAATAACCATAGTTACATATTTTGTTTCGACTCTCACAAACAAGTCCGAAAGAACGAAGCATTCATGGCCGAAGTATAAATAACATTGGCGATAAACTTATTGCCGAGATACGTTATCAGGTATTGCTCGCCCGCTACAAACAAGGAAATCCACGACGCAGAGACTCCAAGGAAGAGCTTTTCTTAATCTGGCAAAAAACCTCCGAGGCAGTAACGAACGCGGAGAGCATACACGTTTCGCAATTGTTTCAGGCCAAGCCGAGCGACAAGTTTCAAATTTTTGCGAAACCGAGTAGAACATTAAGCTGCCATTCATTTGCGCTTCGAATATTTCTTCCGAAATAAAACAACGGAGATTTAAGTGGAAGGATTAAAGTTTACGCAACCAATACGATGTTGCCTCATCAAATTTTATTATTTTTTTAAACCGTTGCACTTCTTCCGATGGATGATGTCTGAATCGCGTGCTAACACCTCTGAAAAATATGACAGTGATTAAGCGATAGACACGGCGTGAAAGATCAAAGTGCGAAATTTAGGTGAAAACTGGTTCCGAAATGAACAAGATTGGAAAGGTGTGCTCCATGTCGGAGAACAGAGAGTTTCCAAATGCGTTCTTTGGGATTTAGCATGTTCTCAACATTTTTCGCTCAGATGAGAATTTAATGAGAAGCTAGCGATGTGCGTTGTAAAATACATGTAAGTCCTTACGTAAAGCTGTCGTTATAATTGTCCGATTTTAACCAAAATTGGAATCGGTCGGCAAAACTCCCCAGTACCAAAAATTTTCATCAAAATACGTCCAGCGGTTCCCGAGTTGAAACAAAGGAACATTGTAAACCACATGTAGGTCATGTAAAGTGGTCGTAACTACACTGCATTAACTGGACACTCACCACCGTCTTCTTCCTCGCTGTCGTCTTCGAAAGCCTCTATTTCTTTAACAGCTTCGAGAATGTCCTCATCTGTTGGCATTTCGGCAGTCGCGAGGTTGTTGTCCACGGTCTCGTAATCGTCCACACATGCCAACCCAGTATCCAAGTTGTGTTTCTTCAACCACATTGATAACGGAATATTGTCATCATTTTCTTCGGTGTCTTTCTCAACTTCCGTGGGCTTCAGTCCTGCCTTTTTAAAACAGTTATTGATGGTCTGTGATGTGACCTTATCCCATGCCTCGCTCATGAATCGGATGGCATCAAGAACAGAAATTTTTTATCTTTTCCCTTCTTTCAATAGATTCTATAGTTTCCAATATTAAAAGTTTTCTAAAATGGCATTTAAAGCTTCTAATAACACCTTGACCCATAGGTTGGAGAACAGAAGTTGAGTTTGGTGGTAAAAATACCAGTTTGATGTTGGTTAGGTTGAGAAGAATGGGATGTGATGGGCAATTGTCTAAAATCAGCAAAATTTTCCTATCTTTTTTTCTAAGTTCTTTGTCCCAATTACGCACTTCTTCAAAAATGTATGATGTCATCCAGGCTTTTTTGTTGGCTCGGTATGTTTCCGGAAGATTTTTAATGTTTTTAAAACACCTTGGATTCTTGGATTTGCCTATTACTAAGAGTTTTCTTTTTTCATTTCCAATCATATTTGAACAAATCAGAACAGTCAGTCGATCTTTGGATAATTTGCTACCTGTGCACTTCTCACCTTTAAACTTGTGAGTCATGTAGGGGGGCAAATTATAAAACACACCGGCTTCATCAACATTAAAAACATCACTTTCACAGAAACCTTTTCTTAGATCTGGCCACACATTTTCTATCCAGCCATTACTCACTTCTTCGTTTACATCACCAGATTCGCCACTTATCTACCATAAACAATATTATTTCTTTTTTTGAATCTGTCAAGCCACCCGTTATTGCAAACAAAATCTGCATATCCAAGTTGATGAGTCAATTTTTCAGCTTGTAGTTTCAGTAGAGGGCCACTAATAGGAATGTTGAAATTTCTTTTCATTGTAAACCAACTCAAAAGAGCTTTATCAAGATCACTTTTGTCACACTTCTAAAACTTTTTCGCAATGACGCCTTTTTCAAAAACACTAGTAATGCTTTCCCGATTTTTCCAAATGGTTGACACAGTTGATGAGTTCAGTTTTAATCTTTTGCAAATGGACGCATTACTTATTCCATTCTCTAAATCACTTTCTCTCTGATTGTCAAAATTTTTCTTTTCTCCACTGCCATTTTTAGGTCAAAAAAGAACTGAATTTATCACACCACAACAAAACCTAAAACACGGAAGCAAAATTGTTTTTAATAATGTTAATTAATTTAAAAAAAAAATTAAATAATAGAACTCAGTCCCTTGTATGGCAGTTCAGCCACTGCTCGTTAAAATGGGCTGAAGATTTGCTCGTTATACCCGTGAAGCTCTCCACTACCGTGATCGCATTAACCGTAAAATGTTGCTCATTAAATACATCATTTCCAACCAACTCTTCTCTGTTTGCTCTCAATAGCCGAGATCTCGTTATAACCGTGCTCGTTATAAATGAGTTCGACTGTATTTATATGCTCATTTTTAGGCGCGTTTTGCTCCCACTCTGAGCGACTATTAGCTTCGGTCTGTCCGTCTGTCCGTCCGTCCTCATGTTCGTTCCCGGCTTCTACCAAACGGATTTTCATGAAATTTTATATTTAGAATTTATGGCAGAAGAAAAGAAGAAAACGGCATAAATGAATCACGTAAATCAACCAGGGGTACCACTATACTGGCGAAAAAAATGAACTTTTTCTCATGTATCGCAAAATATTGGTTATATCAAAATGGTTTTCAAACAAAACTTGTAGACCTAAAAAAGTAGAGTATCCCCTTTTCTATAAATTGTATCGTAGGGGAAGCCGTTAGCAAGAAAATCAAACAAAAAAGTCGTAATTCGAGTTGAACTTGGAGAAATTCATGCATGGGTACGTAACTGTTGTCAACGTAAACAATCTTCGCAGTAAGTGAAGTAAATAGTATACTAGCAGTTGCCCGTCGATATAAATTTCTTAAAAATCAGTACATAAATCAGCACATAGTTGTAGGAAAGGTTTCATTAAAAAGTATCAATTAGGATAAGTATTGCTTTGTTTTAATAAGAAAAATTTCATTATTCAAAAGAGTATTTAAATTGCGTAGTTGAGATCAAATTCAATTCAGATGAATATTTTAAAGAATCCAGAATGATAAATTAATTCAGAAAACGGCACGATCGTACTACACACACCTAGCTATCAAACGTATGAAATTCATCCAATTTTAGCGAAGATGTCTTCATTTTAATTTTAAGCCCAAGAATGTGTATTAAATGGAATAATAAACGGATTACATATAACTGATTGTATTTAAGTCAATTTAATTACTCAGGAATGATATTACTTGAATTTTATTACATTAATTAATTAACACTGTATTTGATTTGATTCTTTCCAGTGGATTTTCATTGACGTATTCGTAAGAGAATTTTACATTATTGAAAAAAGGAAGTACATTGTGATACTTCTTTGCAAATTATTGAAAAGAAGTACATGTCAAACAAGGCAATAGAAAATCCGTACTGTCCTTCCTAAATCAGTACATCTGGCAACCCTACTTACCAATCACTGCCCATGGGTACTGTAGAAATCGGTTACTCCTTGAAAGTAGCCGGAGATAAAACAAATTCATCGGTCACTGTTCCCTTCGTCTGTACAGAAACAATGATAATAAATTTGAAATCTGATCATGAAACAGAGAACAGTAATAAATAATAAAGAATTTGTGATTGAGCTTACGAATTTTCACACTAATTATCCAGGGTTCAGTTCATAAAATAAACAAACTCTCTCAGACTAAGTATATAACGATGTGTCACCAACAAAATCCATTTGATGATCAACTTTCATCTCTTTAAACTTCACATACACGGATATCCAGTGAGTATTTACTTTGCGATAGACGTGCCATCTGAAAATAAAAATGTGTACTTGAATTTGGAGATTTGGCGGAAAGTGTTGTTTTGGCAGTTTTGTTGAAGGTTCTTAAAAGGTAAGTATATATAGGAAATGGAAATTATATATTACATATTTATTTTTCTATATTTAGTAAGTGGAAATTAATGAGAAAAGTATACGAGTATATAAAAACAGTATACGAATAAACAAGCACCTATCTCCTCTTCTCGAGACAATTTCTCGAATACAATTTCTACTATAGCTCCTCATAGGGGCCCTCATAGGCGCGGGACCCTGGGCGACTGCCCACCCAGCCCCCCCCCCCCTTGCAATCTTTGGTTTATCAAAATCAAGCAAATAACATTCTAATGAGAAAATAAAGGAAAAGAAGATACATTTCCGCCATTCCTCCCAATTTCGAGTAAATATTTCAGTGAGGCCTTTTTTCGTTGATTTCAGAGTATAGTTTCAAATGTAATCATTTTCTTGAGACTTTTTGTAAAAAATGTTTGAATAAGTCCTTCTATAAATCTGTAATTTATAAATTACTTATTAACAGCCGTAAAAAGGCGGAATTTTTTTTTAATTTCTCAATTGTATTTCGGTGATAAGACTTGCTCGTTAGGTTTTAAGTATAAATCTCCAGCAGTGCTGAGAAAATCTGACATAGTTACTAGAAATTAATCCATAATATACGTAAATAAAATTCATTCATGCAGAAAATGTTATCGACACTTGTTTGAAATAGCGGTATGAATAGTAAACGTGAGCCTATTTTCATATATGACAGTGCTATCAGACTATCACCACCGATCTCCAAGTTTTTACTTTAAAATTCCATTATTTATGCACCATTTGGAGGATTCGCCGTTTTTTCACATCGAGATTTCTATGGCAATAATTTTGGCATCAGAAAATAAATATACTTTTATAACACCCAAATATGTAATTGTTGGGCTGGTATAGGCGTTGTCGGATTGATTTCTCACCTTATTATCGGATAGTTTGGAACGGTGCAAACCGAAGATTTTTGTTCTTCGTAAAATCCTAACACGAAAAACCGAGCGATCGATGAGCGACAATGAAAATGATGGTTATTGTTAGACGCAATCACAATAAAACTGTCCCTTCACGCGAGGTAGCGATGCTTGTAGTATTCTTTTGAGCTGTTGAATAGAAATTTTTTAACGCTAATCAAATAGGGCTATTTTAAAACGGACAAACGACATTTTCTCGAAATGCCGGCGCATCAAACCGCATTTCCTAATTAAAATATATGTGACGCGAGAACCAAAGTATAATTCATCTTATCGGGTGGGGTAACTATAAAATTGTGCCTTTGTAACAAAAGACTAAGTTTCTTTGGAAAAATACCCAGAAATGATTGATGATCGAAACAGACTATTACCCTGGTTACTGGGAGAATTTTCATTTCCGTGAGATTCCTTGCAGGAAAAATTAAACAATTTTCAGTCAATAGAAAACAAGGTGGCATATAGCATTTTAATTACACGCGATCTGGAAGACAGATACAGATAGAAACAAATGAGGAAAATAAGGAAAGCACCAATACCTCTCAGAGGATTTAAACCAATAAGCGAGAAATACAAAACTTCCAAATCCACATCCTGGGGGAAGGGATAATTATTCTGTCACGACAATTCAGTGGTAGAATATCTGGCAAGTGGAAGGCCCGCGTTCGATTCTCGATCATTGGGGCATCCTGATTTGAAATTATTCCCATATTCCAGCTAATGCCAATTCGCTTAAGGATCCATGATCTATTATTTCCGTCAATTTTCATAAAAATTTCATTCCAGATTAACGAATTCCCAGCATCAATACGACTTTAGAGAACCTTTTTCACTTAATAGCCCGAAGCACATCTGTAAAAATAAACAGATGCGGGCAACATGATTTTCTCCATATTTATATGCCAAATTACATGTTGTTAGCTCTGGGATCGTTGTCAATATTTACTTCCGGTTGACAATTAAGCAAAGATAAAGGACGTAACTAAGCGTCAGTTGTTGACAATAGTCTTCGGTAGGTGGCGTGGTGGTGGCAGCTAAAAATATAAGATATCTCTTAAACAATGCATTATATGGAAAATTCTTTCAAACAAAAATTGTAGAAAATTACATTTCCTACAACGTTTATTTCAATACATGTTTACATTTATCAAATATTAAAGCAAATATTTCAGAATAACGGATAAGAGACAAGAGTGAACACTTACTTCCGATTGACCGAGTTTTACCAAAAACTAATGCTCTTTTGACTTTTATAAAAATGTTAAATATAAAATTTCGCGATGACGTGATTAATAGTTTTTGAGTTAGAGCGCCCACAAAAATCTATCACATACAGACAGACAGACACACAGACATCATTGAGAAAATAGTCAAAACGTGTTCAGGGGACCTTAAAACATTTATTTCCGTTGAAATCTCGAATTCAATTTTTTTCATGAAAACAATACTTTCTCTATACTTGGTAAATGGAGAAAGTAAAAATCCCGGAATTATTTCAAACAGCAATTCGGCCAGAATGTCGAGATGAGATGATAATTACATTATCCGCGTAACATGTCCTATCCCATCACCACTAAAAAAGCACCCACTGCCGACGACGTCATTCAACGCAACGCCCTCTGCGTTACGCAACGGCGAAAGCATTTTGGTTTGCGCGGCGGCTGATTGAAGAGTATTCGAAGGCATTTTAAGAGTGACGCGCGGAAAAGACGGTTGGTGAGTTTGTTCTCTTTGCTTGGGTGTGGCAGGATGTGTGAGGAGAGAGCTCACACACACATACACGGTCGCAGACACACGCACGCACTCGGAGATATATTCGGAGATAGCGGAAGAAAGAGATTCGAATCCCAAACGACAACACGATAGAAGTGCAGGTGCTCAAATCGCAGATGGAGGAGGAAGAGGGAGTGGAGTGGAGTGGAGGAGGAGGGAGTGAAGGAGAGGGGAGTGGAGTTGGAGGAAGGTAGAGGGAGTGGATGAGGAAGGGAGAGGGGAAGATAGCAAGGAGATATGTACGAGTACCACAGGGGTCTATTCTATGCCAATAAAATTTGATAATAACCACTACGGCAAATTTATAATATAATTTAGGGTGATGTGTTCATAGATATAAGTGGTTTGAGAAATAAAATCTGTAATTAATCACGCCACCGTGGATTTGGTCGGTGGCAACATTAACAAAAAAATAGACGCTAAAAATACATTTTTACGGCGTCTGTATAGGAATAAAGTGAACCAATTCGAATATATATATATATGTAAATATTTTTTTCCCAACACTTTGTTGTCACCGTCATTGCTACCTTTCCTTTTCCTGAAGTTTATATATATATATATATATATATATATATATATATATATATATATATATATATATATATATATATAACGAGAGTAAAATTACAAGATTAAATCGAACCTGCTCGGGCTTACGTAATAACACGGCAGACCAAATTTTAATTGCCACAGTGAGACAAGTCTTCAAGATCATCGAGATACGTCGGCTGCGTTTCATGCCCGAGCGACAACAACGTCAATAAACTAGGCATTAAGACAGTGAAGTCCATCTAAAAGGTCAACATTTGATTCCTCGAAAACACCGGCTGCATTCCGGATTTTATGGGGAAATTAAAAACAAAAGAGCAGAACTACCGTTTGCCGATACGTAAAGAACTCGGGTAGTCCTTTAAATGCCACGTTCCTCGACAAATCTAGTTTTTCTTTTCATCTTCGTGGATCGGATTGGATACCAATTTATTTCTCATGTCTCCCGATCGAAGTTTAAATTATATCGCATTTTTTTCCGCGGCGATTATCGTTACCTCGCAACGCGCGTATGACGTCAGTTGCATCGAACGCTTTCCGATCAGATTGAAATTTCGCCACACATCGGAAACGCCCATCAAACGAAATAAATTTACCGACAGGGGATTTCGCGCCGACAAAACAGGCACGCTCGCGCGCGTGCTTACATAAGAACGCATTTTCCCCAGAACTCGTCCGATAACAATGGACGGTAGAAAAAAATAAAGCCCCACGTCCTGTTTCCACGACGATCCCTCGAACAATGTCGTCGGACGCACCCCCGTCTTGCATTTAACAACGATGGTAAGGTACTTGGGATGGGGGGGAGGAGAGGAAGGGAGAAAAAAGAAGCGCGACGAGGCCTTTTAACACTTATCGCCTTAGACGTCCATTGCCTCTCGTCTGATAATAAATGCCTATCGCGTAGCGCTCAATAAGGAGGAAGCAATCGGCCGATGCGCACAATTATAAAGGCGTCGCGATTGGCCCTTGTTCTTTTGTTACAGATACCGGGGAATGCCCGGGCACACTAAAGCGGATATGCGACACACGCAAGAGAACGTAGCCCAATGTACCCTCCTTCCCCCCTCCCCTCCCGCACCACCCCACTCCTCCTCCTCCCCCCCATCCCCCCATTCTGATGCTCTTCCGGGATACGCCCAAATCCCACAACAACTAACCTCTCCGTTCCTCAGACAACCTCACTCACTCACTCCCTCTCCTCTCCCCTTACCTCTGTCTTCCATGCTTCTCTTTTAACTCTTTCCTAATGTCGTTCTTATTTTAAATCTTTTTTCTTCTTCTCTTTCACTTTTCCCATAGTTCCCTCTGTCCATTGCAACTTATGCAACATATGCATAACATTGCAAGTTATGTCAAACTAAATTTCTATTGAAACGCTTTCACCTATGCTTGAATAGGTACTTACATATTTATTTGCATGTATAAGTAATTATATATTTTTACGTGTGTGCCTACAAACGTCGGCATTGATCGGTAAAATTCAAGAGCAAGAGAGTTGCATTTTTAAATCATTCAGAGTTGAGATAAAAGCTCAACCCACGCATGATTAAAATGATGGGATATTTTCATTTCTCTCTCAAAGTTTATAGATTTTATAAATATGCCTCAAAATCGATGAATAATCTAAATATATGTATCTCATTTTTGTCGCATTTGTCAGTGAAAATTTAAATAAGAATATCCTCGATGACATTTTGACTGAATTTATATCGTGATTTGAATACCTATTGAGTATTTCCTTTTCGCTAGTACATATCGCATTATCACGCCAATTAGACACGTTGGATTAAAACAGTGGAGCGTCGGATATGCGAGCTAATTGGAGGCGAAACCTGTTCGGATTACAGGTTTGATTAAATAATGGAACAATATCGGAAATATACTAGATGTACAATGTGTCTCTAAAGTTTCTTCACCCCCTGTTTTTAAGAATGAATAGCAACAACAAAAAACACTCCAATATATTTGAAAATATATCTGGTCACTCACCTTTACCCTAATTAAGACACGAGTTAAGAAGAAAACACAAAATCACAGCTCATTAAATTTAGGGGTACAGAGACTTACGGAGTGCTCACACTGAAGTTCTTGATAATTATAAATAACTGTGACAACTAAATAAGCCATAAATGTTAAAATAAATATAGTAGTAAATATAACAATAAATATACCAACAAATATTGCAATAAATGCCACAAACGTAATGTGTGTTGTATGTATGCTACGCAATCTTAAACCGTGGGGGTAAATGTCCTTCAGGTAACACTGTAGACGCACAACTGTTTTGTATTTTTTTGAAAGATGGCATATTGCAGACGTGGCCAAACCGCGGCTCTTTTATCCTCTTATGCGGCTCTTTCAAATTTCCATGCAGAGGCGAGTCAACGTTTTTCTCTACAGGACACAAAGACGTAGTGTATGTCGAGACGTGTTTGGGATGCCTAATGGACATGCATTATATCCAAATTGCTTCGGATACAGATTATGTTTTACTGTTCGTAAATTTATGAGCGTAGAATATGTCGTGCGGCTCGCGAACTTCTGAGAATAATCTTATGCGGCTCCGAGGGTAAGTAGGTTTGGCCAACCCTGGCATATTGCATTGTAATGCTGAAAATAGGAATGAAAAGGTTTGTAAAATTTTTGGAACATATTATGTGATTTTACGCGGCGCAAAATTTCATAAGTGTTGGTTACGTTAAATCCCTAAATAATTTAATGCAGAATGCTGTTTGGATATTTGATGTTTCGGATAACTGACTTTCGGATAGCAAGACGCCCAACTGTCTTTTAAAGAATTCACAAATGTAATCTCCATAATCATTCCTATGTTTCGTATTAATATAAAATGCGAATAAATTATTCATTCTCACTCTACACCTCGTGTGATCTGCCTCTCCTCATTTCTACATCCTTCGGCAAGTCCATAATCCATTAACTCATCTCTCTCTCTCTCTCTCTCTCTCTCTCTCTCTCAATTCTTTCAACTTTATTTATAATCCTACCTTTTGATTCCAACTACATAAAACTTCCACTTATAAGTCCGTCTATCTCTCTCTCTCTATAACCCCTTCCTCTACCGTTTCATTTTTCTTCCTATATCGCTAATTTTGCTCCCACGAACTCTCTTCTTCCTTGTACATACCGCTGACTTCGTTCCATTCCCCCACCTTTTATTTTACTCCCTTTTCCGTGTATCTTCCTCTGACTCACTTTCCTGCACTTTATCGACCTATCCCTGCTTCCTACTGCATCCCTCTGTCCCCTTCCACTTCGATATGCCTCTCACTGCCGCCTTATATTTCTCACCTAGAGTCCCCCTGCCACACGCGATACAGACTTAGTTCACCCTCACTCCCTCTCAATTCATCTCCCTCTGCCTCTCTCGATTTCTCCCATGGCTCCATCCAGCTTCCTTCTGCCTCCCTATATCGTTCTCTATCTCTGCCTCCCAGTATGTCCTCTAACAGTGTCTTACATCCTCCAACTCACTCCTCTTGCGCCTCCCTTGGCTCTCAAAGCCTCCATCCGCCTCATTCCTCCGCTTCCACAACCTTTCTCTGCCTCACTCAGCCTCCATATGCTTCCTTATATCGCTCTCTGTTTATCTCTGCCACCGTATAAGGCAGCGTTAGAAATCCGCGCCCCCCTCACCTAAGAAAAATGCCTTTGCGACCCCTCTTACCTACGAAAACTGTATTTGCGCCCCCTCTATATAATTTCTAGTCGAAATTAATAAACAATACCAACTGGACCAAAAATAGTAATTAATAGAACCACCTTAAGAAAAACAAGGAGACAAACGATAGGTCCTAGCCAATTGGAGGCTAGGATTTGATGGAGTCCTTTTTCCCTAGGACAATACGTGACCACAATAGATAACTGTGAATAATAATTAGTTAGGAACTTGGTGCGCGGCACCCCCTGCCATCCACCGTCAAGGTGACTTGCAGGGTAATATGTAGATATAGATATAGATGGCTGCATATTTTGCGCCCCCCAGATCTATCCCCCGCGCTCCCCTCAGGGGTTCGCGCCCCGCAGTTGAAAAACCACTGGTATTAAGACCTATACTCAGGGGCGTACAGGACACCTACCCAACCCCCGCGCGGCAAAGGGGGCCCAATTTTTTTTACGCGAGCACTTTAAATTTTTTTCCGGGACTTCAAATTTGCTTTTGCGGGAGGAACTAGACATTTTCCTGTACGTCACTGCTTATACTAGTTTTCCACCCTCAGACTCTCTCCTCCTGCGTATATCTTTGCTTCTGGCTCTCCCAGCCTTTCTCCGCCTCCTTCAGCCTCCTTCCTCCTCTTCATCAATCTTTCTCTGCCTCACTCCGCCTCCTTACACCTCCTCCTCTCTCTTCCTCCGTCCTTATTCTGACTCCTTTGTCCTTCCTCTTATCTCTCCCTTATTTCTTTCTGCCTCCGTGCGCTTCGTACACTTCAACTGTTTTCCTCTCGCGCCCTCCCCAATTTCTCTTACCCCTTCCAGACGTTCCCGTATCCTCTTCTCCCGTCCAATTCACTCACCACCCACCAATTTCCACACACATACATACATGTATATCTCTGCCTGACGCCCTCTTACTTGCCTCCCTCCCCCTACCAACACGCCCACCTCATTCATCCACCCCTTTCTCCCTCCCGTCATACCTTTAGCCACCCTCTCACCCCCCCCCGCCTATCCTCCCCATCACCATTTCTACCGCTAGAAGGGGAATTCCCCTCGCTCTCCCTATTAGCATGAAGAGGTGTGCCTTCACCCTCCCTCTCTGCGTGGCCAGCTGCCAACCCGCGTCCCATGACAGTCAGTCAGTCGTCGCGCCGTGGATTCGAGCGCCATCACGCAACCACGCCACGCAGTCCCCGCTTCGATCCCCGGTATGCACGCCGCGTCACGCCTCCCATCCATCTCGTGCGCCGTGATTATTGACCGCCACGTGACAAGAGAAGTACGGATCGGCTCCCCTCCCCCCTCCTATCCCCCTCCTAACCCCCTCCTATCCCCCTCCTTCCCTCTCCTTCCCCCTCCTTCCCCCTCCTTCCCCCTCCAATCCCCATCCTTCCCTCTCCTATCCCCTCCTTCCCCCCTCCCCACTCCTTCCACCCCTCATTCCTCCCTCCTTCCACCCCTCATTCCTCCCTCCTTCCACCCCTCCTTCCACCCCTCCTTCCACCCCTCCATCCACCCCTCCTTCCACCCCTCCTTCCACCCCTCCTTCCCCACGCTTCCCCACCATCCCCAGCCGTTGACTCTCCCTCATCCTCTCCCTCTTTCACTTGACACAATGCAATCGTGGGCGGTTTGGTTCCTCACGCGCGCGCTCGAGGGCGTGGTGAGCGACAGGAAATTCGTCGAAAAATTTCGGACCGTCGTCAGCGAATACATATTCTATTTGGGCATTTTTATTTTCCTCCCAGCGTCGTGGAAGTTCAATTCGTTTGAATACCGAGGTTTTTTCCCTCTAACGAAGGTTTTTCCTGTACTGAGCGCTATGTATTATTTTATTTGTCGTCTTTTGTTCATCAACAAAATACATTTATTTTTACTGATGTTCTTAATTAGAAGATGGTCAATGTTCTCTCTTCCACCTTATTGGTGCTCATTACTCAATCGTACGTAATAAGTAATAGTGTACTCTCTATAACAGGATTTCCCAACCTGTGGGTCGCAAAGAAACTTAAGGTGGGTCAGGGAAAGATTTATAAATAGAATTAAAATAAACAAAAATAATAGATAGTATATAGCATACAAAAAACACGACCGGTTTCTGAGATCTGTGGTAATTAGCAAATATTGTATAATAAAATATACTATCGAATATTTTAATTTTATTTGGATTATGAAATTCCACGAAGTTTCGACCTCGTCCATTAACTTTATTTTAAATAGTATATTTTGATAAATTTTTCCATTTTTTAATGAGTTTACGATACAATAGTTAAATAACTCATGATAGTACAGCTTGCTACCTCTGTGGACACGTACTATCTACTGCTTGAAAAATTAGTATACAGATAATAGGTGGGTCCCAGGTAAACTCTATAAGCCTAGTTAGGTCGTGCTATTAAAAACCTTGGGAAACACTGCTCTATAAGACCGTACAAAACCTCGCGAAAAAGTACCTCAAGGTTCGGTCCCGGACACAATGATTTTTAACAACTTATTCCACGACATTACAGATGGTACGCAATGTGACCGCATTATATGCAGACGACGCAACTTTATTGCACCCGCGGGTTATAATTCGCAGCTTGCTGTCATCGAAAAAGTTCTCCAAGGCTCTACGAACAGTAGGTACTCTGGGAGAGAAAGAGAATTTTCCAACCCGCGCCGATCACCTTTAGCGCCTCATTCATAGGTGTCAAGGGTCAAGCCATCGTGCAGAAAGAAGAAGCTAAGTATCGGAGTAAACATCTAGGCGAATATATTCTAGGCATTCGACGTGCAAAGTAGCGCGGTAAAGAGAGCTCCCGTGCCACTACAACCTAACTGCACTCACAAGCATGAGACGATCAAAAATAAGAAGCTTTTACTTACCTGCGAGCGACCAGTTACACGATTCGCCCGTCTGGTGTGAAATGTCTTACAACCTACTATAGAGGCTACTGAGAGAACATTATGCGGCGGTGGGATCCATGCTACACATTTAACACCTCGGAAAGACTCCATAAACTGACTGCGGCTAAGGATTTGAATCTTTCTGAGGAAATAAGGACTACTAGGTATAGGGTATAGGGAACATCCGGGTTCAAAGATGAGACAAACACAAGCGTCCCTCTACCGGCGTGGGGACTTTCTTTGTCCCTAAAGGAGGTAGTTGAACGGCCTGAAACCTCGATGGAGTTTGCATCGTAAAAGCTCCTAGGACAACGATACTGGCGGAATAATTGTCAAATGATAAATGTTTCACCAAACTGACCACTAAGAGGCGATTAGGTATAATGTAGCTGACGAAGACACATGAATGAAATACTGTCAAATATGCCGAACTAAAATTACTGCTTGAATAAAAAACCCGATGTAACCACCGCATGACCATACCTGTAATATTTCTAATAATTCCAAATAGGTTAAATGATAATAAATATTTTAAGGAACTGCGAGAAAAATTTAAAGATTTTACAGAGAACAGAAATAAACTCAAACCGTAGACTTTAGATATTGGATATAGCCCGGGAGCTCCAACGAATAAGAAAATAAAAAGGAGCGTAAAGTGTTTACAATAGTCGCAGGTAGGTGATGTAGTGGTGGCAGTTAAAAAAATTAGTTTTTACAATATCTATTCAACAATGCATTATATGGAAAAATGTTTCAAACAAAGGTTGTAGAAAATTTAATTAACTACAACTTTTATTCCAGTACATTTTTACATTCATCAAATATTAAAGCAAATAAAAAAAAACTGATAAGTGAAAAGAGTTGACCGATTTTTATGAAAAACTAATTCCACCTTAATCAACAATTCTATTGTTATAGATCAGCGGTGGCCAAACCTGCTTACCCTCAGAGCCGCATATGAAATTTTGAGAGCCGCAAGACACGCATTCTGCGCACAAATATGCATGAACAGTAAGCATAACTTGCATTTGATGCAATACAGAGAGACTGAATGCACATAAAGTATCCTCCAAAACGTCTTACTCGCACAGCGTTATTGCATTCTGACGTGATAAGCCTTGTTACGCCCTTGACTGTAAATGAATAAGAGCCGCACGTTAAGTTAAAAGAGCCACATGTGGCTCGCGAGCCGCGGTTTGGCCACCCCTGTTTTAGATAATGAAAGCATTTTGCCTCATCTCCTTGTTTTCGGAATCAATGCACATTTGCAAAAATATTGACATAAAATGAATGAAAAAAATGCTTCCATTCTTGAATACGGGCCTTAACTGCACAGATTGATCCTTTATAAAATGTTAATGCAAATTTATCTGCTGGAATCTAACCAGAAATATAGTGTTGCTGGTCTTTGACGAAGAACAAGCCGAAGAGTTCCTATAATTATTAAGACAATTATTGCTCTTTAAGGATAAATAAATTTACTTTTGCTTCCACATATAAATAAAAGTAATGTTTATGCTCAGTACGCATTGTAAAATCAAATGGAAATGTATATTTACACATTTGGTTGCTAAGGAAACACTTTACGGTTGGACCTAATGCAAAAGTAGCAATATTACAGATTTTACCGTGTAATGCGAAAACAAAGAAACTAATGGAAAAATTATATATTTTTTCTAGTCTATCAGTCCAATTTTAAGCAATTTATTTTTCAAACCCTATTATCAAAATTAACAGGAACAAAACTAAAATAAAAAACGTGTATAATCAAATTCTTTTAAATGATAAATGCATAATAAACAATGCCCTGCAAGGAAAATGTTTCAGTGAGCATTTGTAAAAGCGACGCTAATCAATATTTTTAAAGCACTTGCACGAAGAAGAATAACAGGTGATAGTCAGTCCCGCTCGCAAACAGATTTGTCCTTCGAGGCTCGTCATCCCCAGCCGTTGCAGTGTGTCGCAAATGCTAACACTAGTCTAAAGTTTTACCTTGCGAAGGACGCGACGCCTCATTCGTTAAGTCACCTCACAGCGCACGATAGATAAGGAAAGACCGGTCGAAGATTCGCTCGTAAAAAGTCCCGAGAGATTCTTACACGGACCAACTTAAAAAGCGAGACATGAATAAATGCCTTAGGCGATTACTAAAGTAACACCAAAGCCCACTCAGAAGTTATTCTGCAAACACTTGCGAAACTTCGTGATCGATAAAAAAAAGCCTCTCGCGAACAATATCCAATTGATATCGGTTTAACGGCAAGGATGAATAATTTATTACTCTCGACTCCATTTTATATATATATATATATATATATATATATATATATATATATATATATATATATAATATACATGACATAGCTTACACTTCCTCCGCCTGCGGCGGTAGCGTAGCTATACAGAAATATTTTATCTAATTCTACCAGCCAAATCCTCCATTTTTAGCGTATTTTCGAAAAGAAATTACTTCTGTATTCGGTTTTCCGGCCCGTCTGTGTGGAAAATATCACAGGATTCTCGCAATCTGGGATAGCCAAATTTTCAGGATTGTTTAATGTATATAAGAGCAAAATATGATAAACATTTAGTGGAACTATGATTGGCTGCTGGGGACAAATCGGTGTCTACATCCGAACTTTTATAATAACTCGAGAAAAATTCAAAAGCCTTTAGTTGTATGGTTGAAGAATCTTGAATAAATGAATCATTCGTTTAACGTAATAGATATGTACCTAGTATTCGTCAGAAAAAAAACTCCCAATGTAACTTGCTCCGCAATTCTTCCCTCGCTTGTTTTTTTTACGACCTGACTTTTCAGCGCATTCAAGATATTACCCCCCTCTTGAGAGACTTGGCCGACGTCACTTCCGGTATGAGCTTTTATTTATTTTTTTAAAAAATTATCACCCCTTGCGTGCCCAGTATCTCCGCGGAACTCGAACAGACCGATCGTAATGTATCGAGCTCGGGGAAATAACAATGGCGCCGCTCCTTTGAAAAGAGAACGTTGTTAACGTTCATTCCCTCTTTCTTTTTCTTCAAAACCGCCGCCATATCTGTCTCTGCTAATGCATATGGTGGGAGAGAAGGAGTCGGACGGGGATTACCGACCTTCTATTATAAGGGAAGAGTGACAGAAGGACGGACGGATTGCCTTTTTATTGCGGCCGTCGCAGAGAGGATCGCTAGCCCCAATCTCCCTCTCGGGGGCAACCTCAAGCGCGGCGGAGGATATCTTTCTTATTTCCTCCTCCTGAGAAACGATGATGGGGATTGAGGGAAGAACGAGCTGGTGATGGATGAGGACGAGTTTGAGCGGAGTCGAGATTGAATATGTAGAGGAAGAAAGTAACAGAGAGAGGGGGGGGGAGGAGGAAAGACAAGAGAGATGCGGATGCATTGTTAAGGAAGGGCGCATGAAAGGAGCTTAACGGCAAAGGAAAAAGAGGCACAGGACTGAAACGACGGTGTTGCATATCTCGGAGGGAGCCGGAAAGGACGGAGGATGGAAATGGGAAGTGGAATCAAAGGGAAAGAAACGGAATTTTTTAGCGGGACTGAAGTGAAGCAAGGGCTTATGGAAATTGGGAAGGGAATTGAGGAAGAAGGAAAACGAATGGGGAGGAGAGAGAAAGGGAAGAGAGACGGGGTATAATGGGTGGCCATCTCTGGAAATAGTGGTAAACATACAGAGAAAAATTGGATGCTTATGGAACGAAAATGAAACGATTGCCTATAACGAATGGAGTATGTATCCAACGCAGGGATTTAGATAATGCGTAGGTATTCTTTTTGCTTTATCGGGCGCAATGGAAGATGCGGGTGCTTTCACGGAGTATATATGGGTATAAATAGGAAGTTAATTGGAAAACCGTGGTGTCGTTTGCGTGAAAGGCGTCTTTAAAAAAATCTCTTGCTTTGAAACTTAAACAGAAAAGGTTTTACGATCATATTTGAAGCGAAAAATGTAAACTCTATAGTGTTAATAAAAAAAATCACTCTCGAATCAAAACTTTACAGGTCGGAAAAAATACCAACCGCGGATCCTAGTTTTCCGTGACATTGATGAGTTTTATAATAATAAACTAGTAGGAAAAATAAAGCAGAAGCAGGTTAGAAAGTAAAATGAGAAGGAAAGACGGTAAATTAAGAGCGAGATAGTGAGAGGGATGGATCATACAAGGATGAGGAAAAGGTTATGTAGAAAAAAGAGAGAGAGGGGAGAGGGAGGGAGAATAGACAATGCAGAAATCGACAGAGTTGGAGGGAGAGAGAGGGAGGGAGGGAGAGAGAGGGAGGGAGAGAGAGGAAGGGAGAGAGAGGAAGGGAGAGAGAGGGAGGGAGAGAGGGAGGGAGAGAGAGGGAGGGAGAGAGAGGGAGAGAGAGAGAGGGAAGGAGAGAGAGGGAGGGAGAGAGTGGGAGGGAAAGAGAGGGAGGGAGAGGGAGGGGGGGAGAGAGAGGGAGGGAGAGAGAGGGAGGGAGAGAGAGGGAGGGAGAGGGAGGGAGAGGGAGGGAGGGAGATAGAGGAAAGGAGAGAGAGAGGGAAAGAGGGAGGGAGAAAGAGAGAGGGAAAGAGGGAGGGAGAAAGAGAGAGGGAGGGAGGGAGAGAGAGAGGGAGGGAGGTAAAGAGAGGGAGGGGAGAGAGGGAGAGGAAGAAGGTGGGGGAGAGTAAGAAGGTGGTGTAGGAGTAGAAAATGTGCGAGAGAGAAAGAAAGGTGTGTAAAAGGACGAAGGAAATGATGGTCATGGTGGAATGTGTGTAGGGAAGTGGAAACTGTAGTGGAGAGAGGGAGATATAAGGAGAGGGATGCGGATGGCGAAAAGTGAGTGGGAGAGATGAGAAGGGAAGTTGAAGGGAGTGAGAGTATGAGATGCAGCGAGCGAGAGAGAAAGAGGCGGCAAGTGGGAGGAGGTAGATTGCACGCTTGGAATCCCACAGGACCATTTTCGCGGAGGAAGTGCTCAACTGGTTGTATGTGGCCAAACAACATGTTGATCGCTGTAGTGGTTCGTCTGGAAGAAGGCGGGGGGAGGAATGGGGGCGGAGAAGGGGCGGAGACCGTTCCTTCCTCCAGGTGTCGGGGGCGGTGGCAGCGAGAAGAGAGGCGGATCAGGCCTAAGAGGCGAAAGGGAATTCTCAAAAAGGGTGCAAAAAAAACATAAGTTGGGAGGCGTACAAACTGCTTCATAAGTTGAGCTATGACTGAGAGCAAGTCTTAATCCCATTGTTTCTAACTGGTGGCATTACGATGATGTTGATGATAATGATGACCGCTAATGACCCGATCGTATAACAATGGCCACGTCATACGATTATAATTATTCCCCGCCCTGACTTCTCGTTAAAAAGATCGATTATTATTACGCGCACGAAAGAGATGTTTCGAAACGACCCTTTTTCGTTTGTGTAATTCCTTACGATAGGTTTACGGGTCACTTTCGACGTGAACCAATTATTTCCGACGTATTTATGAGCGTATGACTGGGGGTAAAATGGTCGAGAGATTTAAGGTTTTGGTGCATACGAGCTTTCCTTGCACGTTTGCCTATGGGCTGAGAATGTTTTTCAATCGCAAATTCTCCCATCGGAATAAATATTAACCTTTAAGATTAACTACTGGAAACAGGTCCGCTTAAAAGTATTTTGAAACTTAGAAGTACTTTCGCTTCTAAAATATCCTATTGTGAGAGAAGTGGTATAGAAATACGAATGGTCCAATTAATCGTTCATTCTAACGTTGAAATCACCTCGAATGAGTTTTCTATTATTTATCATTTCGGTTACTATGTGTAATGCAACGATTGCCTTTATAGGCGTCTAAGTAATATTCTAACACGGTAAAGACAAGCGAAATATTCTCTTTTTATTTCAGATAAATATATCCTGCGGAAGACGGGTGAATGGGAACTTATGCTGGCTGATTGTTACATTTGTCCCTGAGAAGTCACTTCCGATCTCATAAATGGATCAGGTGTTTAATTTCTTTCTCCGAGAATACCGAAGCTGTTATTACCTGTATCGCTATGCACGCTCTTCAAATTGGACACTGCAGAGTATAGCTCAAGATAATTGTTTGAAATTGTCCTCAATTAAAAAACGGTAAAAATAACTCCTTAATGGAAACATTTACGTGCTCCGAACTTGAGAGTCAATCTGTTCTAATTAAAACTAGTAACCCTAGAACTACCAAGGGAGGGGGCTACCGAGGCCCACAGCTTGTTTTTTCTTACGTTTCTCTTTATAATCAAAGAAAAAGTCTGAATATTTTATTACATTATGCAGAAACTTATGTAAAATAATTACCCGAAGTTTCTCATCAATGTATGTGTATTTTAATTTTCTGCAAATTATTTCGTAATTGCCTGCATGCCTTGACACGCGGGTAGCCTAACTTATAGGGCACCATATGTGTGGAAAGCACAGTGTGAAGCACGCTATTTGTTTAAACTGTTGCGTCAGATGAATCAGATTAAATCATTTTTTTAATAAATTTGTTATTATTTCTGTAAATACAATCTTACTGCAATATTAATATGATCTAGAAAACATAATGAGGAAGAATATAAAAGAATTGTTCTAATGTAAATATTTGTCTTTATGTACATATAATTTCAAATAAATTACTAAAATTGTATAGCTGTATTCCTATGATGTTTTTAAATGTATATCAATAGCTTCGAAACGTTGCTATGACTTTTTATTCTGAGGCCCCCCTTCCGTTGGTAGTCCATGGTAGTGAAAATCGCTTGGTAGTTCTAGGGTTAATTACAGAACTATTCCAATTTCATCTCTTATCTATCACATATTACTATTAATAAGTATTCAAGCATGCTTATACTTTGTTGATCAAAGAGTCACCTGCAGAATTACAATCGAAATTTTCGTTATTTCAAAGAAATAGCCTTCCTGTAATACACCTTGGAATTATATGACTCAAATCTTCTAACGTTTCGAATTTCTTTCATCCAAATTTATGGGTTGAGTTGTAAGGTACCTATTCAATTGAGCAATGTTCGACAAATTTCAAAAATTGATGCGAAACTCAATTTATAGCTAGAATACAACTGTTAAACATAGCAAATTTTACTACTACAACACGGCTGAGGAAGCATCACGCGCATTTTACTACAAAGCAGACCTCTGTGGTACATCTAGACTAAGGTACCGTGTAACTGCCACCGAGGACGGCTGCTCTGTAAAGAAATTGTGCTCCTTTTCTCTCCAACATTTTTACGGGGATAGAGTTTATCTTGAAGATCAATAACTTTTAAGAGTATTTAAAGCGAAGATTAATTACAAGAATAACACGGCCTCGGCTTTTTCAGAAAAAAAGGGTTAATCGAGTGAATCTAGGTAGTTTCCTGAACGAAACTCGGCGGAATTCGTTGTGAAGCAATCTTTCGCGCAAAACCTCCCGCTGGTGAGATCTGTTGCGAGGATAGGGAGACTTGTTACGAGGTGTCCCTACGCAACCTTGCGTGGAACCCTATCGATCATGTGGAATCATGTCTGCGGGCGACGTCGTCTCGGCGAATTAACTCCCGCTGTTAATGGGAGAAGGAAAAGGGGAGATAGGTTGAGGCGTGGATAGGTGTGGGTGATAGGAGGTAGAAAAGGTTAGGAGATAGGGGGAGATATATAACGGAGGATAGGCGGGGATAGGTGAGGGAAGATAGGTGAGTGATGATAGGTGAGGGATGATAGGTGAAGGATGATAGGTGAGAGATGATAGGTGAGGGATGATAGGTGAGGGAGGATAGGTGAGTGGTTATAGGTGAGGGATGATAGGTGAGGGATGATAGGTGAGGGATGATAGGTGAGAGATGATAGGTGAGGGATGATAGGTGAGGGATGATAGGTGAGGGATGATAGGTGAGGGATGATAGGTGAGAGATGATAGGTGAGGGATGATAGGTGAGGGAGGATAGGTGAGTGGTTATAGGTGAGGGATGATAGGTGAGGGATGATAGGTGAGGGATGATAGGTGAGGGATGATAGGTGAGGGATGATAGGTGAGGGATGATAGGTGAGGGATGATAGGTGAGGGATGATAGGTGAGAGATGATAGGAGTGGGATGATAGGTGAGGGAGGATAGGTGAGTGGTGATAGGTGAGGGATGATAGCGAGGGATGATAGCGAGGGAGTATAGGTGAAGGGTAATAGGTGAGCGATGATAGGTGAGGGATGGGATGATACGTGAGGGAGGATAGTTGAGTGATGATAGGTGAGGGAGGATAGGTTAGGGATGGTAGGAGAGGGTAATAGGTGCGGAGGAAGAGGCGTGAGAAGATAGATAAAGAGGATGTGGGGAGAATAGGTGGGTGGGGTGGGTTGGTTGTTAAGGAAGATAGGTTGTGGGTAGGTGTGGAATATAAGTTTGGAGGGTAGCTTAGTGATAGATTGGAGTGTTGGAAATAGATGCTGTGAAAGGTCGGAGGGAATATGTTCGGGAAAGTAGCAGATTTATAATAGCGCAGAATCCGCGACCGCGGGTAGGATGATACATTGTATGGGGCCCTCAAGGTCCATTTACGTGTGTACATCTCGTACATTACACCAAACGACGAATTATGAAGAGGCCCAAAAATTATTTTCGCTGGGACGACGAAAGTTTGTAGTTGCGCTATTGGTTCGGGGACGAGTGGATGGACGAGTAGCGGCGGATTTATCAATAGACGCAAAAGGCGCTCTTCAATTCTCCATTCGCTTTCGAAATTCCAAATAAAATGGTCCACATGGCGTACAATTTAACCGTGAATGGCCGACGAATCGTAAATAATACAAGAAAAACGCGTTTCGTATTGTACGAAGCATTCGCGTGTTATTTCACTCTTGAATTATCAAAAATATTATGCCGACGCAAATGTTTATGCAGGGGCCAATTGAGGATACTACCATAGACCCAGAATTGCTAATTCCCTTAGCGAGGAATAGGCGGCGGACGGGTTGGATAGTGGGAATGGCGGAAAGCGGAGGTTAAGGGGTGGAGGGTGGGAGGGAGGGGCAGGGAGGGGAAGGGAGGTGGGAGGGAGGGGAAGGGAGGTGGGAGGGAGGGGAAGGGAGGTGGGAGGGAGTGGGGAGGAGATGATGGAGGAGGTGAAGGAGGGAGTAAAGAGGAGGCCGCTCTCATCTTCGTGTCGGAACCACGAGCAATTGGTCCCAATCTGAGGTTTCCATAGCCTCCAGCGAGTGCCTCGTTCTCACCGGGAGGATTCCGGTTTAGCTTCCGTCGTGAGGAGACGGAGGAAGAAGGGTAGGGGAGGAGTGAGAATAGGAGGGAGGGGGAGGGGAGGTGCTGGAAGGGAGAAGAGGAGATGGGGGAAGGGGTAGGAGGGGAGTGGGAGAGGGAGGAGAGATAGAAAGAAGAGAGAGAGGAGGCGGTTTAGCCTCATCGGGGGCAAACGGAAAGGAGGCGTATCGAACGCATTGCGCAGGATATGGGGAGGAGAGAGGGAGGTAGGGAGGAGGTGGGGGGAGGGGGAGAAGGGTAGGCGGAGAGAGAGAGAGAGGAGAGACGCTGGTTGAGATAGCAGCCACGGGATTTCTCGAACGTGATGCACCGTGGGAAGCCATGGACCGGAACAAGAAAGAGCGGCGCTGTTCAATATTTTTTAGTTTTTTTTTGCACCGTATCTCTTTTCCATATTTTTCATAAATATCCCGAGGAAAAGGGAGCGTTAAGGAGGTCAACAAAGCAAAAAAAGATCAATTTTAGAATGTTTTAAAACCGATGATCTAGGAGATGGGAAAATTACATCCTGCGCGCTCTTAAAGTATTCTACGAAATAAATCCGAAATATTGATATTTTTCTTAAATAAGTAACTGGAAAGTAACTACTTATGCGGTAAGAAATGTATTCTTTGAAAATTTCTTAAGTACCTGATGCTGATCAACAAACGATCTATGAATTGTATGCTTTTGCACAAATACATTTTCATGGGAAAGACTGCATTTTAATTGACAAACCGAGATTTTAAAACTATTATCGTTTTGATCATTTAATATATTAATTATAACTTTTTGTATTATACTTACATTTCTGTCGAATTATAACTATTTCTGAATATTTTATATGATAATGCATCATTATTTAGTTTACTTATAAAGCGGCGTTGCCGTGTGATACAATTAATGTCCACGCATGGGTGAATTGCACTCTATATTGCAAAATAAAGAGTGGAAGTATTCATTATTTATTAATTTCTTTCTCTCAACCAACTTAATGTATAAGCAGCAGTACAATTAAATGGCGTTTTTTTCATAACAAACGTTCTGATCTTTATCGCCTATTGCTTTCAAAGTAAGTTTTGAATTGGGCAATAGTCGCTCATATGCATTTTCAAATTGAAGTGAATGAATAACCAGGAAGTCTGAACTGCGAAAACATAAATTTTGACTCAGGTGAATTCATTCATTAGCAGCTTATTCCCCTTGTTTAGGAGATTTGTATTAATCAACCGGTCATACTTCGATAAGTCAATTTAAAAGATTTGGTGAAAATTCCAGTTTTTTTTCTGAACTTCGTCACTTCCAGAATTGCGTACCAGCCATAAGAGAAAGTAATCAAAAGGTATCCATTTTCATGCACATCATTATATTTTTGTCTATTAACTATTTTAAAAAGTACGCTCAGAAACCATATGAATATATTCTCGCTGCAATAGCGGAAATTAATAAAACCGTTATTCTGATATTATTTTCAAATTTTTAAAGGGAATGCTTTTATTCATATTCATTTAACCGCTCACAAAAGTATAGATAAAAGTATCTTAGCGAATTCGTCAAAGTGGAAGTAATTCGACAAAAATTTCATCACAGCAATAAAAAAGCAACCCAAACCAGCAAATGTTTGCAAACACAAATGCATAATAGCATCTCATCTTCTTTTAAAGCATTCATTACAGCATATTCATACGGACCGAGACCAAATTAAGATTAATAGCCACCGGGGTTAGATTGCGTGGGCCGCGAGCCGCCATCGAAGATGACATAGGTTTTCGTGACCGTGTTTTTATTTCGTTTTGCGCACTTCGCGTGGGATCCGTCATTTATTTTCGTCACGCTTTCATCGCTTCAATACCATCCCGTATCGCTAAGCGACGGCGGGACGATCGAGCAATTTACAATTGTTCCGCTATTTATTTGTTCCAATTTATCGATTTATTCCGATGCTATAAGGGTTTAGTGGCGGGCGGAGAGAGAAAGGGATGGAGGGAGAAAGTGAGAGAGGGAGGGAGCGAGGGAGAGAGAGAGAGAGAGAAATAAAGAGAGAAGTTGCTTCTCTTGTCGCCTCTTTTGCGGTCGTTGTGTCAAGTGACGTAATGCGTGACGTCATAGCCGACTTTCCCTTCGGAGCTTATGACTGCTCGACCCACAAGCGAGAGATCGCTAAAGCGACGCTAGTTCTCTCTCTTTCTCTCCTTTCCTCTCTCTATTTTAAAGGGAGGGGAAAAGTGCGAATATTAACCCGAAGAGGTGTGCCAGAGGACAGAGTGCATGCGGGATTATTTACGGTGCACATGAGAGAGTGTCCGTGGGTTCGACCTCCATTCTTCCTCTATAACGCGAGGGTTTTAATCTTGGTTTCTTTGAGGAGGAAAGAAAGCATGCGATGTGACTCTCAGAAAAATTTATCGTCAGGTAAAATTGTGAAGCCGGAACGCCTTTTTGCATTTCTATACGAATTTGAAGTGATTGCATTCCAAATGTTTTTCAACTATATTTAACTCCGTTTTATTCGCCAAAACTCCCTGAGGCTCCAATCAGTATATTATTATTAATCACTTCTTTACAAGTAGGCCATACTGGTCTGGCGGTTACAGAACCGCCAAATTGTTAGGAACATCTTTATATGCACATTATATGTACATATAATCTATGTAAATCATGTGTAAGGATTTTCAGGGTTCACGGTAGGCCTTCACGTCTTCCGAAGTGATCCTAGGGCCCACGAATTCTTCACCGTACATCACCCTACCAGACATGTACCTACTTCTCCAATTCCTCATCTATTCGCTTGAATATTGGACAGTTATTACAATCAATCAATATACAGATTTTTCTATTGTTTTAATGGAATTTTATGAGTTTTTTTCTAAAGACTCCTTCAGTTCTTGGGATGGTAGCTAGGAGTAATTCAGGTGTTCATGTTAAATGCGCTAATTCTCTTGCTTCCCTGGTGCTATTTTTTAGGTTTTGCAATGCGAAATGGAGGATTCTCAAGCCTTTATATATTATACCGTCCGTCAGGAGATTCCATTCGAAGTATATCGTGATGCGCAATTTATATCATCAACTTGCGGCATAACTTAAATTCGGGGAACTTATTCTGTCCTCTTCTTCTGGAGTGCTGACTTTTGCTCATATTGACTATCATTTTATTTCTATCTATCAAAGCTATAAAAGTACTCACATAATTTTGAAGACATTTCCTGTTTTCTCGCTTTTAATAATTCTATACGTGAAGCAATCGTCCGTAAAAAGTCGTGCCTTCCATTTAATAGGCCGTTGACAAAGATGAGAGATAAACAGTCCTAAAACACTACCCTGCGGAACTCCCGATGTTACGCTTATTTCATCCTATACTAACCCCTTTGCTTCCTACCATTTTAAGATATCTTGTGAAGATCTCATTACTTACGTCTTCATTACTATCTCGCTGATTTTCGTCAGCAGAATTTGATGAGATATCTTATAATCCCAAAATTTTAGTTTAAATGCTATTTATAATAAGTAGCAAATTATGTCACCATTTATTGGCGTAATAGCAAATAATCTAAAGACATAATTTATCGTTGATAGCTCACGTAACTTTGGCTCAATTATTAGACATAAAGTACTCCTTTAGCCAAAAACTATCGGGGATAAAAGGACCCAATGCATTTCGCCCTTGTCTAAAGACATAATAATTAAATATTTATTAAATGACAAATTCCCCGAAACTGTTCCATTTATTTACTTAATTTTTGCAACTTTTGCTTAAAATTTATTGAAAAGGTGCAATTTGAACTTTTACATATTATCATAAATGAATTACTTACCAATTAAGTTGCGGTTATAAAATCAAATGGGAACTTAATAATTCATAAAAGGTGTAACGAAAGAGATACCCTAGACAAGTATTTTTTTAAGTGCTTGTTCTTGAATTTATTTCAGCAATAAGACGAACTCGATTATTCCCTGTTGAAATCCCTCATAAGTTCCTATAGAAAGGAATTCTAAGCCAACGCATGTGATCTGCCAGGTATCTGTTTGTGACAAACAATAAAAAAACAGCAATAGTGAAATGTCTCCTCAAACTTCACTCGTATTAAAATGACCGAAAAACATAAAATAAAAAGTAAAACTTTGCTCCTCGTTACCTTACCTAACATGAATAACTGGTTAACTGGATCTGAAAGGGTGGGGTCACTTCCAAAACAAAACAAAACTTCGAGGGACTACAGAAACTATTGGAGTTATAAAAAATTAAATTTAAAGGACATCGGGTGAAAGTGCTTATAGGAAGAAATATCTTCCCCGAGCAATCAATAATTCGAGTTATACAGGTCCGACTTTATTTAACTTTAATTATTGGCTTTATTATAACTTGTCACTCTAATTTCACAGCAAGTTTTAAAAAATATTTCGAAGCGTTGCATAGAAAGTCGCGATATTCCATCCTTTTCCCGTCATTCGAAAAGAAAAATAATGATATCACTTGGATTCTATGAATTCTGCGGCTAGTAATCTGTGAAATTCATCGTTTAAGTTGAACTCCACCAACTGGCATTGCGGAAATACAAAAAATGAGTAGTTTCGCAGACAAAAAATTGCGGCACAGGAAAGAGAAGGGTAATATTTATTGCAGGAAGAGGAAGTAAAAGTCGCGGCGGCATTTTTGTCATATTATAAATAAAATATTTTCAAAGTGTCACTGTAAAAAGTAATACGGGAAATTTATTACAAAACGCCCATTAATGTTATACTCTCCAATATCGTAAAAATGAACACTATAATAAAATAAATAGCGTAATATGCTCCATCATTACAAATAATCACAAACAATTACATTTGCAGAATAAAAGCGCATTTAATTTTTTAATTCAATGCAGTAATGCAATATAGTACGTAATTTCATTTAAACAAAGGAAAGCAAACAAAAGTATTGCTATATTACTTGTCATTGGTAGAACTTCTAAACGAGAGATTAGAATTAGAAAGTATTCTTAGCAAAATTACGTGCAGGAGATGGAAACAACTGTGTTTGAAGTTAGTAGACCAAATTTAACTGTCTTATTCGGTGATTTCGTAGTTAACAGTAACACTCGCGATTATTCATCTGAACCAGATTTTTCTTAATCTGGAGGTAACGAAACAGCAAAGTCAAGAGTAACTAAAATGTATTCATGCGCAGAAGATAATTTCAAGAGTATCAAGCAGGGGAGTAACGAATACTGAATAATAAACAGACTGTGACGGAATGGTGAAAGTAATGTTAGTTACCTAGTTTACAAAATTAATTATGATTCAGTGTGCGAATTTCAGCTACAGAATAGTCCTCTTCAGCTGTTATTGGCCGATCATGGATGCTTATAAGATCCATGAACGATCGAAATTTTACCATTTACGAAGACTACTTTGGATTTAAAAGGGACACATGGTTTCCTTAATAGTTTTATGGCCAAATCAGCTGCTTACGTCATTCGTTTAAACAACTGACCGTCTATCGTATATGTGACTCATCCGCGTTCGTTTCTCTCTCTCTCTCTGTAACTCACTACTCCAAATCTCTTATACCGGAAATCTATTTATTTATTCGCGATACCACAGTTTTATAGATTCTATCCGACGGTAAATACCTATGTACGGTTTTATATTGTGCCGATGAATATGAGAGTATTTGATAAAATCGAAGTTGAGAGACATTTTAAGCATGATATTTCGACGATGCAAAATGATCGATAATAACGTTTTTTTCTTCAAAACCCAAAAACCTCACTTGACGTTATTAATTCCGATGAATCGAAACGCTTCGAGGAAAGCGCGCGCCGATTCCGCCGTTGGCCATGTATCCGGTGTTGGATTCGATCTCTCGAATCGAACGCGGCCGCGCAGGCGCGACGGCGGAAACGTCGAGGCGCGCGCCTTTCGCAACAACCTCAGCGGCAGCATCAAATGGGAAGTGACGTAACGGACACACTTTCTCACCGTAATCTTAACCTGAAAATCTTCGTGAGAAATATTTTCTCTCGTTTTAATTTCGCATTTCATAACGTTATGCAACGGATTTTATTCCGTTGTAAGAGAGAGAGAGAGAACGTTCGACGAAAACGTCCGAGAGTAGGTCCGGTGTCACTTATTGGATTCGAGGATGTCCGAAAAGGATGAATAGGATAGTCCTCGCCGAAGAAAGAAGTAGTTATAGTTCGTTCTTAAAAAATTACTAAATATGGATTTGAACATTTGTAGAGTAAAACGCTAATGTAAACAAAATTGCCATGGAAACGATTAAATTTACTAGCATCGTCAACCTATTGAAATCGTAACGGACTCACTCGATTGCCCATTCTATCACTACCTAGATCTCTTCACCATTGATTCTCTGTCATTTATCATTGATAATAATTGATCTGTTGTTTTCTGATATTTTTTCATTTTGTCTACTTTAAATATAAACGCCTTTCTGTGTTAAAAAACTAAATGAATCATCGAAGAGGTTAGCAAACAAATTAGACAGAGCATATCATAAAAGAGATACGTTAAGATAATATTATTGAATTTATTGCTTAAAATTTAAATACAACTTTATATTAATTTAAATTATCATTAAATAATAATTTAAAGATCATTTAATTAAAAATAGTTTAAAAGAAATGATATATGAATGCAGGCGACATTACGAATGGGCATGTAGATGATAATGTAAGCGATACGCGCAAGGAAGAGCTTACTAATGATTATGATGATATACACACACAGGGTATAACAAAAGTCCGTTCTCCAAGGGAAATAAGATATAACAGAACTAAACGATAAAAAATTTTATTTTTCTGTTTATTGGTCGTGGTTAGTTTTTCTGCATTACTTAAATTCCGGTTTTATTAGACAATACCTATAGTGATCCGGCAGTTAAAAGAAAAAAATACAGATCAGTGTTTAAATATATATGTTGCTGACAAATCCCGAAATTTGGCAAATCTACATTTGCCCAAATGGGACGGGCAAATCGCGAAATGCCCGCACGTGCTTTGGCAGATCTAGATATGCCCGGGCAAACCTAGATTTGCCCAAATGCAATCGTCAAATCCCGAAGTAGGGGGAGGAAAATGGAACTAATCAAACCCCCAACCACTTACCCCAATCCGGGAAGGAAAATGGAACGAACCAAACTCCCAACCACTTAACCCAACCGGGGACGCCGAATTATCCCGGCGCCGAATTGTCCCAGAGTCGAAAGGGTCGCACCGAATTGTCCCATTCCGGTAGATTCTGGTTTGGGTTTGGATTGGTAACTCTATCCATGTATTGGTTTGTATTATGAAGATCTAGTTTTATCATTTAAACGACATAATACGAACTGAAGATGGAGAGAACTGCTGCGTAATTCATTACAATTAACAAAATCAGTAATTAAAAGAAACGATGTTCAAGATACCGGGACAAAACACTGAAAACCGGAACGAATTCGGAACGGATATAGGATGTGAGCCCCGGCACATCTAGATTTGCTCAAAACGATTTGGTCACATCACGTATTACCCGGGCAAATCCCGAGAAAGTTCATTTTCTAAAAATATTTCGGGAATTGCCCGTAACTTATATATCATTGCGGGCCTCAGCCATATAAAAATTACTGGAGGAGCTCATATGGGTAACCTTTAAAGGAGGGGTGAGTCTGTGATTCCCCACACCGAAAAATTGAAAAAAAAAATTGTTCTTAATGCAAATTTGTTGAATTGCAAATCGCACTTAACATATGCTTCTTAGTTTGGCCAAAGTCACTGCTCAAGAGTCACTTTCCCGCTTTCAGCGAAACGAACTCGAATTTTATATATACTACCTTGTAGCGAAACCGTCATATTTAATTTAACAAAAGATTTACTTAACTCAAATTTTAGTGCGTTTTCCTCACATAATCACGTGGTCGCGAGTCGCACATAAAATATTTTCCATTCGGTTTCGATTTACGCAACTTTAGACATAAAATAATGATTTGCCAATAAATACATTTTTTACTAAGAAAATGCGCGCCTTTCCCTACAGATAACTGTATATCATTATATCAGATCCTATATCTTGGTGATAATTACCTGCTAGACCGGAATTCGGAAAGACTTTTTGGACGAAAACAGTTTCTTTTGAAAGTCGATCTATAAGACACGTGTCTACACATTTTCAGCGCGACCTATCTAGGAAACCGATCTGAATAATATTAGCGACCAAAGTAGCTAGGGGCGATAGGAAAATCCAACAAAAATTTTACAATTCCGAGAGTTATAGAGTGGCTGACTTTTGTTCGGTGAGATACATCGATAGAGGGTGAGAGGGTGAGAACGAGGGAAAAACACGTGGACGTCGGAGATTTTTCAACGCTAAGGGAAAGAGCAAATATGTCCATCGCCTTTATAGAGAAAAACATATATAAAAGGGTGTCGGCGAACTCAGTCAGCGTGGGCGCCGTGTCGAAAGACAGACTCGGGTGTATATATCCGAGGACCAGAGGTGGTAAATGAGCGAGTAATAAAAATAAATATTCCTCGGCGGATTTCACAACTGCACCTCTGCCCCCAACATTTCCTCCTCCTTCTCCTTCCCTCCCGCGCCCACTCCTCCACCTCCTCCCCAAAAACACACAACGTAACCTACAAATCGACCGGACGGACCGGCGTAAAAATATAAGTAACGTAATATACGCGCACGCGAATATGGCGATCGTCCGCAAAAATTTTGCAACGGAGATATCGACGAAGCCCTCTCTGACACCGTTTTTTTCCCGACGCGCCCACGAGCTTGCGCGCGCGCACAGTCGAGGGCGCGCAAAAAAGTGCGTGGCGGACGCGAGCTAAAATCAACGCCGCCAACGCTTACCGGTATATTTTCGGACACGTGCCGAAAGGCTAGGTGTAACGGAAATGGGTCTGGTAGAGGATTGAGAAAGGTCTGCTTTATTGCGAAGGCGTGTATTGGCGATAGAGTATCGCATGAGGACGAAAAGGTTAGAATTAGGGCGGTGTGTGAGAGAGAGAGGGAGGACCGTAAGTGGACATCAAAAATATTTTTTGAAGACGTCATGATTGTGGAATTTTTTCCATTTGACAAAAAAGGAAAGTAAGTGATAGCATAAAATTTTGCTATTGTCATACAGCCCACTTTATTTGATAAATCTACAACAGGGGAAACAAACTAACATCGGTGCGCGAGCCGCATAAAGGTCCTCCACCGGGCCGCATTATGGCACCGTACCTGTTCGCGGTCCGCTCACTTTCCCAGTCATTACACCGTTTCATATTCTTTGAACATTCATTCTCCCCTTCCACAGGGAAGAAATCGCACCACCCCTTAGATGCGACCTTAAACTCATTCATTACTAAATTGCTAGATTAAGTGTCGAGGGTTAAATTCTTTTGACACTCAAGAAACACGCTGGCAGCTGGAAGAACATATTTATTGTTGGTAGCCCATCTGTGCAGAAAATTTATAAATCTGAACGAGCAATAAACCACGAATATTTTAAAAAAGCTGATTTAACATGCTTCTTAAATTTCTTAGATTTACGTGAAATATTTTATAAGAAACACATTTGGGTTTAGGCCGTCTAGTGTAAATTAGATTACTTCGCGGGCCGCATAAATGTAACGCGAAGGCCGCGAATTTGAGATCCCTGATCTACAGGAATATCATTCTGTAAAAGAACGAGTTCAGTAGATCCAGGAAGTCCGCGGAGGGTGCATGGAATATTAAATATACTGCTATTAACTATGGGGGCATGGATGAGTATAGTAATAAATTTAAATTTAAGCAGGACGTTAAGCCGTTGGCCCCCTTGGTGCTCTTCGTTAAGTGTAGGCTAATGCCGGCACCGGTTTTCCCTCCTCCCTTGAGATTGTGTTCGGTGTGGAAGGAGTTATGGCTATAATAATCCAAGAGGTTGATTAGCCAAAAATACACAAACACGCATTAAATTTAAACACTTCCCATTCTCCCCCCCTCTCTCTCTCTCTCTCATTATATCTCATTTTTACTGGAACCTTATGAAAAGAAATTACATAAATGGGGTCCAAAGGTAATACTTGAGGATCTGGAGGTTCTGTAGATGCAAAAAGAGATAAGAAACCTAGTGTTAAAGCATCATCGGGACCATTATTTAAAGTTCAGACAATATGAATCACCTCAATGGGAGTCCTATAAAGCGTGACTCGAGTCGCGGCAAAATATTTCATAAAATATAGTCAGAAATGAAAGTATTGCTACTTTGTTGTAGCAGATATTTACTCTCTAGTTATCTATCCATACATCGATACGATGTGATCCATTTGTCGGAAAAGAAGCACAAAAATCCTAATGCTTGACATTTATCCTCGGATCTAAATTATTTCATGTTTTCAACAGATTTTCAGTTTAACTACTAGAGCTATAAAACGGTTGTGAAAAATATAATTCTATAAATTGTTCGACATATGTTGGAAATACGCAATAGGGAGGTTGACTAGTATATAAAGGATACACGTCGTATATTGAATTTTTATAGTTTTCGCAAGATTCACACGGACGCCTTCGATGGGTGTTTGAATAAATATCATGGAAAAAATTGCTTCGAGTCGACTATCTATTTGTAAAACAGATTTTTCATTTGATTTTATCGTTTGTGTAGCTCGAATGCTGGAATAATAATGATTATAAATTGAAAACAAACAATTAAATTTTTAAATAAAATGTTGCAATGTCTTACGAAAAATATCGGCTATTTTGAATGTACTCCAAAGCTGGCGATGAGGGGCTTGCCCGAAATGTAGCATAAAAATATAAAAGTTGGAAAGGAGAAAAAAAGCGAATAACGAAACGCTTTGATAAGCATACGAGACCTTGACTGGAAGGAAAGAGTTAATTAAATCTCATCTGAATTGGAGATTTCGTAAAAAAAACTTTAAGGTATTGATGCAGATGTTGTTTTGCTTGTCGGTTTCTGTGCTTGGAGGAAGGATATCGATAGTTTAGAAACATCCTAGATCCGCATATGGAGTGGAATGCAGAAGAAAAAATATTAAATATCAATTGGTTTTCGGACATAAATTGTCGAAATAAGATAAGGAAATAATTGAGACAGTTTTGTCAGAGTGAAAGGAACGTTGGAGAAGGTTAGCAAAGCCCGGTGAAGAGGCAAAGTGAAAGGAAAGAGGTTGCAAATTTTGGACGCTTTAAAAATTGAGGCAACGTCTTGGAGAAACTGACGGGAAGAGAATTTGTAAAGAAATAAAAGAGAGGGATGAACTAATTATGGATCTACCTTAGGGGAGAAAACATCAGCGTATTAATACACCTGCGAACCAAATCTTAAATCAAAGCGTCCAAGGTGAGCTGACCTTTATAAACAAATAAAATAACGAACACACAGTATTACATTCATGGTGGAATTCAAACCTGGGATTTTTACGCTGTCTATCAGATATTTTTCTGTGGCCATGTAATATACAGGGTGAATGTTTTTAACAAGCAACTGAAAGCAGCATTTTGGTGATTCTGATATTTTTCCCAAGTGCCAAATGTTAAGAAGACTTTGAATATGCAAGCAAGCAGTAATTTTGTGCATAATTAAATTTGTTTAAGTTCATCATATACATCGAAGGGTTTTTCGCTAACCTTATTTTTAGCCTACTTTCCAGAATGGAAATAGGTTTATAGTTTTGTCGTTGTGTCTGTCTGTCCGTCTGTTTGTCTGTCTGTCCGTCCCCCTACTAACTTCTGAACCAATAGACCGATTTTCATGAAACTTGGTGGAAATTTCTTGCTACTTGGGTCGAGCTCCAGAGGATTCTTTTTGTTGCGAAGATTAAAGCCCCGGGTTCGATTCCAGGAACTATTCTTCCCATTTGATTTACCTACATCGGAAATCTGAAACTCATCGTGCATGGTAATTTTCTCTTGCACATTCAAATATCTTAGAATTGTAATATCGGAATTCTGTATTATTCTCTGGGGAAAGGGATGAAGATTTTAATTTTTATCCTAGAATTTTGCTTATCGATTGTATTTTTTAGAATTTTGCGTAAATACTGGTGATTTTGCAGTTTTTATCACTCATTACGAGAGTGTTGCCTTAGCAAGAACTATTGTTGTACTCAGATTCGGTATATTCTAATACGTACACGCGTTATTTTTGCCACACAAATACGCGTGATCAATTTTATATTTCGTTAGAATGTACTTGTAGTATTTTGTAAAGCTAAATTATGAAATTTGGAAGCACAAAGAGCTACATATCCGCGATGACTTTAAAGATATCAAAGTCAATATCAGTATTAAATAAATGATTAAATGGAAAGTAGGCATCATAAGTTCTGTTTGGATCATCTTGTTCTTCTCTAACAGTGTGCTTGTATTCAAAACCAACCATCAAATAGCATTGTAAACCAGTGCTAAATCCCTACTTAAATTGTTGGAATGAAATGATCATAAGGTCCTAAGCAGACAGGCAGTATGTAGCTGTAAAGTTGGGAATAATTTTGAAACGAGAAAAAAATATCCTCTACTTAAATACTCATGGGAGTATAGGTTTGCGATCTAAAGATCTATGTACCATTTGGTGCAAGAATTACGTTCATTATAAATCTTTATGTGTGGTTCTTAATTCAATTAAATGTCCGTAAGTAATTTTTGAAACTGAAAATTGAAACTAGGCCGGTTTATGTATCGTATGGATCATAGATCCATGTGTAATATACTGGAATAGGGGAGAAATTAGAAATCGTTAGAAAAATTCTTCCATGACCGGAAATCGAACCCGGGTCTTCCACTTGCTGGGCAGATATTATACCACCGAACAGAAAATACATTTGTTGGGGAAGCAACATTTATAGCTAGCTATCTTGGCTATCCCGGCCCCAACCAAGAAAATCCACATTTTGAAACAATAGAATTAGTCTGTCACGGTCGTTCAGTGGTAGAATGTCCTCCAGGCAAGTGGAAGACCCGGGTTCAATTTCCGATCATGGCAGCATTTTTCTCCTGAATTCTGATTTCACCCATAAGTTGGTTTCGTTGACTAAATAAATAGCAATTTATAAAAATTGCGAATCTGTGGAAATTGTTCCCAGAACACAATTTATGAGGTAAAAGGAAGGAAGTACCATATTTTAGCCAGTTTAGTAATAAAAAATCCAAATTAATATGAAATTGATTTAAAAAAAGAACCAGACGCTAATCAATTGTCGCATTCGAAAAAATCCCGCCGGCAATTGAAAAATGAACCTGTTCCGTAATCAATGTTATAACGAATCTTCGACGCGAGAAATATGCATAAAATATACCCGCCAAATGAAGAAAAAAAGAAAATAACCGGCTGGATGGGAGGAGGACAAAGCGAAAACACTCGCGCTGCAGGAAAACTCGAGCCACTCGAGGGTGTTGTGAAAAACCTGATGGTGCTGGCCGGGAAGAAAACATACCACCTTATGAAGCAACGCTGAGCTAAATGTCAGAGGGAAAACTCCTCTGCAAAATAAGAAAAATTGGTCTTTTAAGTTTCGCGACCGATGGTTTTAATATAAGCTGTCGAAATAGCCCAGGCCAAATAGGATTTGTGGAGCTATATTATCTAATCGAGTTTTGGAGTCAATTTATCTGTAAAATGTCTAATAAACGGCACTTGCCGGACATTTTACCGTCAGCTTAATAGTAGCAGCAAAGGCGATCACGCAGGTCAGCGCCCTCGGAAGGGTTCGAACCAACGACAGAAGCATTTTGTGGCAAACCCTATGTACATATCACATTAACATGGCTGAAGATGGGCATCTACTCCTTATAAGAAAAACCGTAGAACTATTTCTTCCAAAATATCTTTTTACTTCGTAATACCAAACTACCGAATTATAACGCGGCCTTAGACCGAAAACCTCGTATATAAATTTTTCAAAAGTGAGATTTTTCATCCCTACAATGAATACCTCGTATCTCACAGCCCTTTGAAATAAAAACCGGTAAATTTCACCCGTGATGGCATCTAGCGGGTATTATGAAAACCATTTACAAAGTAAACAGGATGCGTTTGATAAGAGTTTTTTACGTCTCCTGTAAACTTTGGTTCTCTTTTAAATACGAGGTTTTCAGTCTAAGGCGACGATATGATAAACTATGTCACTTCCGTAGCCATTATAAGGTTGGAAAAAAGCCAGAGGTGCATTTTTGCTTCACAGCATCCACCAACAGCGGTAATTTACCGATAGTAGGCTCTAATAATCATTCAATATCATTCGTTTTCATAGCCATTGGAGACAAATATGTCAGTTTGCTTTAAACCGCAAGGCGAGCTCGATATTTTTCCATTTATACCTAAAAAAATCTGCTGAATTCGGAATTTGAATGCTTAAAAAAACTATTATCCAAGTCAGTGAAGTAATAAGTTCCTAAGTTTGTCACGATTAGGTTTTAGAGGAGATTTAACTTCCTAGAACATCACTTTCGCATCCTTCGATAAGTAACCAGGACAAAATGTCAGCTCCTGGGGCAGAATATTTCCATCCAAAACAAACTTGCGTACCTATATATACCGTCTTGCATACAAGGTAACACTTTTATCGCGCGTAATGAGGCACGGAAGCCACGAATTTTACAACCGTTTTGCGCCTGCGCATGTACAGGCCTTTGAAATTACCACCCGAATTTAAAAAAAAGAAGACAACGTAAACTCGCCCATTTTCGTACGAGACTCATAGTAACCTCTGGGAACCATCTAGCGCGCGCCAAAAATAAAACATATTGATAATAACCCCACCGAATTTCCCCATCCTCAAGATATAAGAAGGGCGAGGAAGAGAAGAGTGTGAGAAACCTACGGATAGGGAAGGAATGAGCTAGCAACTGGAGAGAGAAAGGGAGGGAGGGAGGGAGAGAGGGAGGGAGATAGAGAGGGAGAGATAAATTCAGAGGGGGAGGGAGGGAGAGAGAGGGAGGGAGAGAGATAGGGAGGGAGATAGAGAGGGAGAGAGAAAGTCAGAGGGGGAGGGAGGGAGAGAGAGAGAGGGAGAGAGAGGGAGAGAGAGGGAGGGAGAGAGACAGACAGACAGACAAACGACTTTATTTAGGGCGAAATTGAGACTATATAGTCCCTTCTTACATTTAATCCTTTCGTCATGTAAATAGTTAAATATTTACATATTAAAATAAATTAAATTACAGAAAAATTACAGTAAATTATATACAAATTACAAGTTAATTATATATTGGTTAATAGACCACAGAGTATTACCAAAGAATATTGTTAGTTTTGTGGATCGAAAAAAACTGTGTATCAGTTATATTTTAACACAGAAAAAATTTCCCACTGCGGAAAACACCTACGAAGAGAAGAGAGGTGTGAAAATTCGCGAAAAATTCCTAAATAGTTCAGAGAAAGAAAAAACAACAATTTGAAAAGAGAGAAAAGATCATTTATAAATACATAGATTAATATCCATAAAAGGGAGGGAGTGAGAGGGAAATAGGGATTGCAGGGTAAGATATGCCTGGGAGATTACATCGTAATTATGATACAGGAAAATAATGTAAAATAAAATTATGAGTTTATGCCTAGTAAGCACAACCTTGTGACAACCTTAAAGAGAAGAGAGGGAGGGAGAGAGAGAGGGAGAGAGAGAGGGAGAGAGAGAGGGAGAGAGAGAGGGAGAGAGAGAGGGAGGGAGAGAGAGAAGGAGAGAGGGAGAGAGAGAGAGGGAGAGATAGATAGATAGATAACCGTCTTCATTCGAGCGAAATTTGGACCATAAGGTCCATTCATACATTTAACCCTTAGTCAATATCATTAATATTAAGAATATAAGTATTACAATAAGCACTATATACAAATATGTACACAAAATATATAAAGATATAACTGAATACATTTAAGTTTGTGGAGAAACCTAGGTAAAAACACGCAGGAAAATACCCACGGAGGGGGTGTGAAAAACCTGCGAAAACCCTACATGGTGCATATATCACAATGGAAAACTACAATATGATTTAGTAAACAGTAAATACAGTAGGAAAGGTCGTAAATACAGCATCGCTGTATACCGTCATAAATAAGTAAATATATGTTTTACGTGTCTCTTCGACGCCCCCAGCAGCATGCCAACTTGGTAAGGGTCCGCTGGGCTTCCTTCAACACCTTGTTGCCACCCTCATCATTACCTTTTCTTTTTCTTAAGTTTATATATGTATATGTGTACATATATATATATATACACACACATACATTTAACGAGGAGATTTATTAAATCCCACCCGTACGGCCGAATGAGGTTCATAAATTTTCACGATTGCGTTGCGAAAACGTTCGAGAAAATAAAAAAAAACATCTCGATTTTTCTGATTTTCTTTTGTGAATTTACGAAAAACATGAAATTTGTAAATATCCATTTTACGTATCGTATTTCACATACAAACATTGTTGCAGTAGAAGAGAATGTACACCAATCGCTAATTTTCCGGCGCGCGCTCTCGCTTTATATATAACTAGTAGTTGGTGCTTGCATTCTGCAAGCATATCATCTCAACATAAAAAAAACATTCATTTTTCATATTTCATCATTACAAATATTTTTAAAAAATCTAAATATTTCACCTCCGCAGCAATTTTCGTATTTCTCTTATGTGAAAATAATAGATTAAAACAATCCCAAAATTTTGCAATTTCAAGAATTTTATACTTTCTCCATTATGGGGTACTAATGGTACACATTTCTGCCAAATTTTAAAATTGTAGTACTTATAGAAGTGAAATAATATTTATCTATTTGTTTAAATTTAAATAATTTTTAACGGCCGCAATAAGAATTTCATAGATACAATGAAATGTTCATTCGTTTAAATAGACTAAACACTAATTAACTTGAAAATTTCAGCTCTCTAACTTGCCCCGTAGTATCTAAACATTTACCTATTTGTTTAAACTTTGAGAATTTTTAATACTGCCAAACAAATTAAAATATTAAAATTTGTATAATCCCTATTTTGTTTTTTTACATTTCCTACCTCTAAAAAAATTCAGTTCCGTAGCACATACGGAAATACATAAACCTTGAAAATTTGTTTAAACAATTGCGAATTTTTATCGGCCGCATTGTTGCACTTTTTCAAGATTTTCGTTTTTTCTAGTCGGTTTTGCACAAAATCCTACCTAAGAAAAAAATTTCGAATCTCCAGCTCATCTGGAAGTGCCTAAACATTAGTATCCTCCTGTTATATCCTCTTCCTCTGTAAGGAACGTCTATATAGAATGATATTCAGCACCTGGAAATCTATGAAAGATATTGATGTACAATCTTAATAAAAAAATAACTTAGTAACTATTTAATTCTACGACTCTACCCATTTAAACCAATTAGGTGAAAAGTTTTACGTATCTCAACTTTTTCACGTCCTTACCAGAAATTTTTAAGTAAATGTAGTATTATTGTTTTATTAGAAGACGATTTATTTATAATATAAACATTTTAGTTATACAGTCATCATTCTTGGTCATTACAAAAGTTACATAGAAGAAATGATAACATTTCGTTCATTGGAAAGGGAGATATGACGTATACATCAAAAATGAATTTTGATGCAAAACTTTCAAAAGTTAAACTTGAGTTTATAAGTCCTTTCCAAATATTTTTAGAAAATTTACACATGCGTAATTGGATTCAGCAAGAAATACCATATAGCCTAGTGAACACTTCTAGTAATCTAATGTGTAAATATATGGAAGAGCTTCGCTGTTCGTGATTTTTGCTGACGTGCCCTCTTCTTGCACACTCGCTTCATCGCTGCTTTGGCCCCACTAGATAGCACAACAGAGAAAGTCCTTAGCTGAAGAGGAAAACAGACCCTACATCTTTTTTAAACGACAAATAAAAACTAAAATTCTATCAAAAAACTAAACGTATATTATATGTAAATAAATGCATATAAATAGATACACACAATTCTTAGCAATTCCCCTCCGAAACGAACAAAGGCTCCTTCTCAACTAACTTGCTTTGGAATGCAAATACCTTAGTAATCCCAACCACCTCGAAGAGGGCGAAATAACATATTGTTTGGCGTTGACGCTCTCCTATGCAGCGAGGAACCAAGGATCGCGCGGTCATGGAAGCGAATGTATACCGAAATGATTTTATTCATCCTAATTCCATTCTTCATGAATTGCATCGTAAACATTTCTAATAAGACGTTTTCTTTTCTTTTTTTACATGCCGACGAAGGTCTTTGTCGCATGATATAAGCCAAATGGCTCCACTAGGAAAAAAGAGGAGAAAAATCGTGCTCTCCTTTGAAAAGATACACAATTGCTACATTGCATTTCAAACACCAAGGAAAGGTCCCTTGCCGCATTAAAAAGCGATTTTTATGCAGAGAAACACCGTCATATCGTAGCAAAATTGAAAATTTCATCGCAAAATTCAACGTCGATTATATATTCTTTTAAAGAGGAAAAAAATATAGGACAAGCATAGATGGAAAGTACAAAGCTTCCTCTTTCAAAATATATAATGGTTATTTAGATTTAAAGCAGTCTATAGCATCAAAAGATAAAAGAAATTAGGGCTGACGTAGCACGTAATAGTACGTCTGACGGCCGATTGGACAGTTTTCGCAGGACGTAATAGTACTTCTGACGGCGTTTACGGGTTAAGTAATATACACATGAAATACAGATAAATACACATTAAAGATTGAGAGAGAGGGAAAGAAAGGGAGAGAAAGAAGGAGGCTGGAAGCGCTATAGAGGAGAAGGTGGGCGGTTAAGGGGGAAGGTAACCCATGACATTTAGGGAAGACAGCCTCATCGCTTCTGCAGGCTCTCAATTGCCCAACGCTCTTGAGAGGAGGAGGGGAGGGAGGGAGAGATGTGCTCTCTCGCGGGGAGGAGGTGGCGGAGGGGAGGGGAATATGGCCTCGCCCTTCCTGCTTCCACCGCCGGAGAAAGTGAGAGTGGTTTAGGAGGGGTGAGGTAAGGAAGGAGGCCGCGAGGAGGGGAAGCGAGAGAGGGGAGGGGAGGGGGAGAGGCAGACTCATATGGGTCGAGGGGATGGGGAGAGGAAGGAGGAAAAGGAGGAGAGGTGGGGAGGGGGACCAGATGGGGGGAAGGATTGTCATTAATTACGTGGGCTTGCGTAACTTTTTGTTCGGAGCACAGGTTATTTTTTTTGGAGTTATTTATCGATATAATCTTGTCTAAGGCATGAAAAAGGTCCTCGCCGTATCTTTTTACAATGTAGAAAATCATTACGACTCCGAATAATGGTCGGATGGGAGCATGTTCCGCCGCGAAACCGAAACGCGCGAGAAGCCGTTAATTCGCGGCAGTATTTGAATAGAGTCGATGTTCGTCGGAAAGACGCGGGAATTCGGTCCGAAAAAAAACGAGCGTGAGTCAGCGGATGGCTTTTCCTCGTGAAAGATTCTCGAGAAATGCCACGTAAGAGTAATTGGTCGTCCGATTTGGAATTTCTTTTTTTAATGAGCGGGTTTGGACGTAAAAGGAGAGGAAGCTCGCGAGAATGGTTGGAGTGAGACTTTATGCGCGCCATCACGCGCTTTCGCAAATTAAACATCCGACGCCGATTGGGATGACCCCTATTTTCCCTGTGCCGCGTTCGCGCGTTTCAGATTATTCAGTCAAAGACGCGAGACGAACGACACGGTTAAAGGTTTTCTGATATTTAACAGATTATTTATATGGACGACGGAAACTGATGGGAAAATTTTTTTTAACGCATCTTTGAAGCGAAGTACTGCAGCAATTTCGGCACTGAGTTCATGTAACATATGGCCGTTTAATAAGATGCAACGCGACAGAATGTTGCCACGAAATAACTTGTTTCGTAGGTTATGGGGCTGCACTTTAAAGCCTGCGTTTCAAGAGAATATCGCTAGGCGGCTACGAAATATAATTATTGTATTCGAGTTAAAGGAATGTAGAAAGATAGATAAGTTCTCTAATCCAGATTTAACGTTGTTTTATCCTATATCTTATGCACCCCTCAATATTTCGTGCCGTAAACTAAACATATGCACACCTCACAACAATTATTCTGAATACAGAAAAACGATAGGCGTGAGCTGCAGATAAACTGATTTGATAACTAACCGTAGAGCAGATTGCTAACGAAGAAACCAAAAAGAGATTTATTAAAAATTTGTGCTGAACCTAATAAAATATAAATAAAGAATGGCTGTTGTAAAAACGTCGAGTAAAATAGATTCACTCAAGCAAAGAACAGGATTTCACGATAACTGCTGAATCTTTTTTTTTCTGTTACCTTCATCCGAAAAATAAGAAATGAAAATTAAATAAAACGTCAATTATTCGTGTGCGGGGCTGGAATGATCAGGCTACAGGGAGTTCTGAAGTGAGTTTGAATTTTCTCCTACAGCATGAATTAAGGGCAACATTTATATATGCGAAATTTCCGGCCCTTTTACAAGTTTATTCGTTATCTATCTTAAGCTTATAAAAACATTATAATACAAAATAAAATCTCGGTTATTCTTTTGCTAGTTTTTCGCACGATTACACATTTAATAGAACAATATTTTTTCGAAACAGCAAAATTTGGGCGGATATTTATATGGAAAAATAATCAACACAATTCCAATTTAATTACCAGTATGAGAAAAATGTAGAGGCGGCCAGAGGCTGGGAAATTTCGACGAAGTTGAATCTCTAAAATGATAGGTATATTTGCATTTAAGACGCCATAATGGCATTGCGACTGTTAAAAAATTTCAGTCTTTTATAGTCTCATAGCCTGACGCAGTGGAAGTAAAAGCAATTTTAATTCATGAGAACGGCATCGCTTAAAATAAATAACGTTGATACATTGCTGCATTAAAAATCTTTCTTCGCCCGTGATTCTAGTTTTTTATCCATCCGCTACAGTAGAGTAATAATCATTCGTATTTCCATTGCATTCGATTTTGTCGTCGTTGAATAGGTAACTAACAAAAACGAAATGCTAAAGAATAATTCGGTAAATAAAGTTAATTCATTATTAGTAGCTTCAAAGAATTATTAATGCGATATTATGGCTGAGATCCAATTGATAAATTCAAGAGTAAGCTCTTGAGAATACAAATTTTTTAAAAGTACTTAGTTGAGGTATCTTTAATAGTTTTTTTACAACCTTATTATGGCTATTGAAAATACCTAAGATAAGTATACCATATTCCTCCTTTTTCGCACTACTGCTTTATCGGAAATGCCGACCTTACGGAATGAAATAACTAGGTGGTAGAATTTTAATGTGGTTCCCTAGTTTCAAGGAGGAGCAAATAATGGAGTTATTTAGCTAAACTGAGTCCAAAAAAAAACAGATATTAAAAGAAATACATAACGCAAGCGATGAATATAGATTTGGAAAAGGTAGTGTTTTAGTGGTGACGTCACATGACGTCGCACGACTCAGCTGACTGCCACTAGTGTGTCTAAACGTAACTTACGTACATTCAAAGCACTTAAAGATAAAATATTTGTGCAATAATTCTATGTTGTTTTATGTACTGTATTTTTGAAAAACCTCTCATTATAATTAAACTATTTATTTATTTATTAATAACTGTCTAAAAACAGATACACTTGGCCTTTACAGTGGATATTGTAACAAATTATTAACAATAACATAATAAAAAATAACAACGAACTATAGCAATAATGAACAATATGTCCAAACCAGGACTAATGCAGGCTGATTTCCCAAAGTTGACGTCCCGAATTGATTACTTTTATTGACAGGAAATGTTTCAGTTTGTGTTAGTCATTCCAAGGAATTCTCATACTATAAATACCATTTGTAATTCATATTTTATCAATGAAAGAGAAAAATTGGAAAACAAATTAATTACCCAATATTGGTTTTAAGGAAAATCTTTTTGTACAGAATGAACTTGGTGTGGTAATTACTTTTTAAAGTTTTGATGTTTTAGTGCTTATTGCTGAATTTTTCAGTCATTAAGAGATAATTTTTACGTGTTTCGTTTGTCCTAAAACACACTAATATATCTATCAAGAGAGAAAGAGAGAGGCTGCAAAGTGAGCGAAAGACAAGGAAATAAACGAATTGGAAACCTGCGTAAGTCGAAGGGGGGTCGCGTAACGTGCGCAATAAGTATTCCGGGAAATTGGATCACAGCGGGGACGGTGAAAGACTGTATGATAGGCAGGAAGTACGCAGAAGGCGCAACAAATCGAACCGTGGACCGAGGCGACGCGTTTAGGAGATTCTGGCAACAAGAAGCTGCTCGGAGTTGGGGTTCGATGGTTTCAGAGACTGCGGGGGTGGGTGGGTGGGGATCAAAGGAGGGCGAGGGGCGGAGGGGCAAGGGGGGAGGGGCGGGCGGTGTAGAGGAAAAGGGTAGTGCGGTCAGGTGCGCGAGTTAGTTTGAACGGGGGAGGAGACATGGGTGTGGCGAGTTGGGGACGCGTGCGATGCGATGAGAGGGGAGGGAGGGGGGAAGGGGAGGAGGGGAGAAAGGAGGAGGGAGGGCGACGTGGAGGCTCGTGTCAGACGTTGGGACCGTCAGGCGTTGGGGAAGAGTCGGGGGAAAGGGAGGGGTCGTGTTATGGAAAACCTCTACGGTCATCTCAAGCCGTCGCACGTGCCGAGAATCGAATCCAGGAAGTGGTTCGCTTCATATATTAACACAGATACGTATCCGTAATTGCAATTTCTCGAAAGAGAAAAAATTGGTGCAATATACGTTGCGCAAACTTACTCATATACATATGCGTATGGTCTAACTACACTCTTTCCCGACTGGAAGGAACTCATACCGCAAAGAAAACAAAACCGCGGAAAATGTCTTCTGCATGTAAAAGGAATTAATGTATCGATCACCTCATATTTTAAAATTAAACTTCATAAATAATATAATTAATAATCACACACACACACACACACACATACATACATATATATATATATATATATATATATATATATATATATATAATAACCTTGGTATGTACTTGAGTGTAAATGAATAAGAGCCGCGGTATAGCCACCTCTAACATATACCGGCAAAGTGTAAAAACCATTCCTAGGCATTCTTCTATTCAATACCTAAAACATTTTGGCACAGTATGAAATAATCGTGTTTTGATCTAATCTTTTATATTTTAACTAGGAATTCTATAAAATACCTAGGAATTATATAAAATGCGGAAATTAATTTAGGCAAAGCATTAATAGAACAAGTGTTAATATGCAATGCCGTTTATTGCCTCGCCGGCACTTGCGCACTTTACCTCCCCCCGGACCGATTCTTGCGATTTTCGATCTTCTTTTGTTCACTCCAAGGGAATAATACTGGAGACTGAATCGACTAAACGAATTTTTCCCTCACCACGCCAGCGGGTATTGGGTACCCCATCAATGACGTTTACTGTTTATCCTTTTACGATCTATTTCATACTTTGCCTAATAGTTTTAGGCATTGTATAAATTGCCTAGGAACTCTACACAATTCCGGGTTTCATACTTTACCGGTAACATACACATAATAATATGTGGGTTGGAGAAGGCACATAGTCGCTGAAGCATTTATTGCTGGACGAAGATTCTTGAATGGCGTTAAGAGCACTGGGAAGAGCGGGGCGGAAAACTCCATATATCATGTCTCTGGACGCTATATAATTATTTTTTGAGAAATATGGCTTATGCGTCATTGTTCACGACACCAGACTCTATGACTGTATTAATTTTAATCAAAATAATTTGAGCCATTTTTTAATGAATCGACATTTTGTGAAAATCCACAAGAATCAAATACCATTTTTATCTTTCAACTCTTCACAGAATCTATTCTGAATGATAATATGTCTTATCATTCCATTTCGCTGAGCCGTATAGGCCAGTGGCTCTCAACCTTTTTGTAGGCGAGGCAGCCTTTCAAAGATAAACAGAATTTCGCGGCACCCCCAGCCTTCAAACAAGGTTTTTATATTTTCACAAACGAGTACCTATTACAAGGTTTGAACATGTCCATTTGTTGGTACCATACTATAATCAATTTATCAGATAAAACATTAATGCCCCAGTTACCTGTAAACACATCCAAATCGTTGATTTATTTACAAAAATAATGTTATTGCGGCATCCCTAAAAATCAGCTGCGTCGCCCCAGTGTGCCGCGGCAGCCAGGCTGGGAACCACTAGTCTAGGCTCCAGAGCCGCGCACAGACAGGGCATGGTGAAAACAACTTTTTTTGTACTTAGTGACGCCTAAAACGTGTATTTCCGTTAAAATCTCTAAATCGATTTTTTCGCTATTTCTCTTTAAACTAAACGTACGAGAAAGTAAAAACGTCATGTAGGACGGATGTGTTTTTGCCCTTTGCGTTTGAGGAGATAACGAGTAATGCGTGTTTTCCGTCCTTTCGGTCTTAATCAAGTGGAAGTTTTCTTCTTTTTTTTCGTCTCCCTCAGCTAGGGATGTCGCAACGCATTCGGTCGTTCAAGTCTCCGTCGTTTTAGGAAGGTTATATTTTTTTCATTCCGGTTCTGCCGAGCGAGGCGGCGAAACGGAGTCTTATCCTCAGAACGTCGCGTAGAAACGGATGGTGGAGAGATGATTGACTCGTGATATGGTTCTTTAAAAGGTCCGTGTTGTTATACAACTGAGCGACTTGAATGTCTTAAGGAAAGCGGAGTTTTGCTTCGAACGCCCGCGGCAGCCGCTTAAAATACCCCGGCCTGCCCCCCCCCCTTCTCCTCACCCTTCCCCCGATAATCCCTCGCGGTTGCGCAATGAATACGGTAATGTTTTCTATGAAGCAGCCTATCTCTTGGGAGTGCTTCCCATAATGGCAACCGGTACCGAGGAAAGACATAATTCCATAGGAAAAGATAAATTTTATGTAAACATGTGTGTCTTTAAAGTAACACTAAACCAAATGACGCTATGTCGAGATAAACGGCTCAAATGGTGCGGCGATAAATTTCGCGCAAGTGAAATTTACGCACGGCGGTCCCTCAAAATGCCATTTTGAATATATATATATATATAAGATCCAAGTAATGATTTTAAAATTTTAATAACAAATACGATCGATAAATTCACCTTAAAAAATAAACTACGATAAAATTATTAAATTCAAATTAAATAACAAAAACTTTATTTATATATAATGCAATCTTTTTAAATCGATTAAAATGTAATACAATCAAAGCGAAAGTTCGTACGTTTCATTTTTTAAAACTTTCACGCTAATTGAACGCTGACGGAAATCTAAATAAAACGATAAAGGTCGATTTATAGCATTCATTGCCGCTATTGCCAATAAATGTTAATAGACCTCGCCGAGTGAAACGAATATAAATTATAATGCCGTTTGATTTTCTTGGCAAATGGAAGAACTTGGGATCGCACGGTAGCCCCGAGAATTTCCAGTTTTTCGTGGAGATAAACGATGGATCAATAGGTCTCAGGAAGCATTGGCAAATAGGCGAGTAAATAGGAAAATCTTACCTCGATGTCACATCGTCACTTTTACCGTGCGGCATAAATTTGAAAACCTTCACTGCGAGGTACGTGCGCTTCTCCGCGGTTCGAATAAGAAAAATCAAACCGGAATGACAGGATCTTCAACAATTACACATACAGGATCTACGAAGAGTTGTGTAAATTATAGGCTGTCAAACTGAGAATAAATTTAACGCAACATTTTATGCAAACTTGTCCCTTTATCCCTTTCATAACGCTCAAGAACCCTCTATTTTCTCCGTAATTTGGAATTTACCGTGAGTACTACGCATTTTTTATTTCCATATAAATTCCAATCGCAAATCGATGTGAACGAAAAGTAACATCGTGACTTTACAGCCAAGATTATATTATTCTGCTATGATTTTAACTCAATTTTATATCCGACGGCATTAGAAATATAATATTTCTCTCTAAAATAATATTCAAGAAAATATTCCTGTGTAAAGTGGATTGATTTGGCTGACTTCAAAGAAATGTTTGAAGCAATATTTTATAATAAAATTATATATGAAACAGCTGGCTTCACTCGAATGAAAAATGCATGCCTGTAGTACAGGAATACGTGGTTAGGTGACGTATACTGTAAACGCACCAGATAATTCACCACTTTTGCAGTCGGCATAGATTTAAATAATCAATCGTCAGAAATATATATAAGAAAATTTGCCAATGCTTGAAAAATCTTCGAGCACAAAAAAATGACACGTTGTAATGTATTTCTTAAGATAGTTAAGTTTTTATTTTAATTTAAAAATTTTGCAAAACTTAAATGGGAATGAAAAGGATGAGATGAGGCTGGATGATTGAAAAGAAACTGACATTCATGAGATTGACGGTGAGGTCATAGACTCGATTGAAAGAAATTAAAATATATTCATGTATTTAGATTGCCTTTACGAAATTAACTTGCATTAAAGGTTAAAAATTCCACTCCACAGTGTGTGCAAAGCAATCGATTTTAAAATACAAACGAGTCTGTCTCAAAATGTCCAAAAATGTTAAATAATATTTAGTATGATTTTACTATATTGCCACAACTTAAATTTTACTTAAGCAAAAGTGAGATCAGAAGTTTTTCATACAATTTATCCTTGCTCATTGAAGCCGGCCGTCATCTAATACGCTTTCAAAGAATAAATATATAATTATTCAAACTAAGAGTTTGACCGAACATACTTAAATACTTCTCAGCCAAACATTTACTAAGTAGTAAAATTTATTGTTTTAAAAATAAAAATTGCAAAAAACTTTTTGAATCTCACAGTTTTTAAATAATATTACAGGAAAAACTCAAGAACCACCGATTAAGAAATGGCATGATCATTAAGTTTAAAATGAAATCGAGTTCCTTGTATGTACATACCAACAAATCACACGCTGGGACTTTTTAATAAAGTTTTTTTTGTTGAAAAACGAATTTGTTTTAGCATCACAGCAACACCTTACGTGGACGCAACTATTGGGTAACGGCGTCATAATATTTTTATAGCCTCTCGTTTTGTCGGACGGCGGCAGATGGGCACCGTGATGGTCCAGGAACTGTCCCATATAATGCGTTCGACGTGCCTTTCGGCTTAAGTGAGTGAGAGGGCGAAAGAAAAGGTGGATCTGTGAGCGATGCGGCGAGTAAGAGGACCTCGGAGGGGGATGAGGGAGAGGAAGGGACGGGAGAAACGAGATATGATGCGTGGAGCTTCTTCCCCGTTTTAAATCCTTCACCTCCGAGAGAGAGAGAGAGAGAGAGAGAGAAATGATTGTAGGAGAGATAGCGGACTGCGCTCGACAACTTCCCGAGTCATTCGGGATGAGCTAACGATTTGAAAACCTACCGACTCCCTCCCCCCTTTCCCCACCTACACTCCCCTCTCCTGCACTCCAATAAAGCCCCCGTCGACTCATGCGAGACAAGCCGTCCGGTAAAAGTCAAAGAAAGTATAAATGAAAGGATTCTCTTCCTTTCTCTCTCTCTCACCCTGTCTCAAGAGCTGAGTCTCCATTTTAGGGTTAAGAGTCCTTTTCCGCATTGCCAGTAAGTACGCGTACTTCGTACTCTGGTCGGCGATGGTGTTTTAAGCCGCTCGATCGATCGGCTCGTTTCTTTCGAAATCGAAATTCTAATTAGAAACGCTTACCACATATATTCTGTCGAGTTGAGTTTCGAATCAATAGCGCTTGATGGATGACTGCACTAATCGTTCGGCTCTTGAATGAGCGCGAGACTGTTAACGCTTTTCAGTGTTCTTATTAATGTCGGCAGACTGCAAGATTATCTTAGTTTATGGTAGAGCAATACACGAAGAATAACTTATGAACGATAAAACGTCACGCAAGAGATCGCGAAATTTTGTAGAAAATAAACTATTATTAACAAGTAAGGAAAGAGCCGCGGAAGCGATATTAAAAAAGAGGCGGACAAACAGAGGATACGAGCACAACGAGAAGGAATAATTAATTGATTGGCGAAAAAACAAAGTCTCTATCTGCTTTCGTTGAAGAGGAGTTAGCGCGTCATACGGACCGACGGGCAAGCCGAATGGAAAAGTGGAAGTAAAAATCCGCTAAAGATATGTTAGTTATAAATTAATAAGATGATTAAATTATGTAACTTAAATTTTTTATGATAATGTTCTTAAAGGAATTAAGGTAATTAGACGATGAGCTGCCAGAAGAACCGACTCGAAACGTCTAGATATAAAATAAACGGGAAGGGATTTGCCTAAGTTAGAAAAATAAAATCGTAGTTTATAATCGCTGTACAGAAAGCAGGAATGAGCGAAAAATAAATGTTCTTTGGCGAATTTCCTCCTGCGTTTATCTTTTAAATCCAAACACGTATCAAACTTCAAATAAACACGCCAATGCATAAGAAATCAGTTTATTTTCTACCGTTAATTACCAAGGCTATAGCGCCAACTCGCTCCTACCTTTAAGTGCAGCGGGACATACTTTTTCAAAATTTACGACCTAAGAGTCTTTGCTCCCAGTTACATACCGACGTCATCTTTCCTCATATATAATTCTCTCGCGGCGAGAGGCCCGTCAGTTTTGCTTTTTTAGGCTCCGCTCCACGCATTTGCTCCGTAAAAGGATTTCAAAACTCTCTTGCATTTGCTTGGAGATGCCAAATCCAGGAGTGGGTGGTCGGGGGGGGGGTGGGGGGGGGTGGGGGAGGAGCGGGCAGCGGCGAGCCAGATGGGATGTGGGGGAGGAGGTGGGGAGGCGCCTAGTAGGAAGGAGAACTCGGGTCTTTTACTAAAGCAACCGCACACGCACGCACGGTGGCTTGAAGTCACGCTCTTTGGAGGATTGGAAGAGAGCAATCGGGAAAGGTAAAAGCCGCTTTTAAAACTCCCTATCTACGGGAAGGTTACTTACGCTCGTTGAAGTCTCCGAAATAGGAAGTGGATTTGCATCCGATCAGACATGGCCGATCGGGCCGAGGATTACGATTGATAATAATTTAGAAAAGGTGGCTCGTATGGTCACGAGAAAATTGTCTAATGTACATTAATAAGGCTGAAATATGTTTTTTTGCTAATTTTATTAATCTGCATTCGAAATAAAGAAAAGTCGTCTGAAGTTTTTAATTTCTATCCCACATTCTTAAAATTTGTTTATTTGTCGCTAATTCTACTTGTAATTTTTGTCTATCTATAATATATTCTAAAATTTTTATCAGTTTATCGTTGAATCTAAATTTATTTGATGCTAGAACTAGTCAAAAAATCATTTTTATTTGTAGTTAATTTTTTTACATTTAATTTTACTCATTGTAATTCGTTAAAGTTTAAAATGAATACATATGCTAAAATTATACGCTTAGTAATAATGTAAACAAAAATAGTTTTGTACAGATAATACTGCAACTTTGAATTTTCCACTGTTTAATATCTCAACACGAGCCAGGTTTCCATGTTCATACCTGAAAATAATATATTACATCGAAACCCAGGATGTGTTGAGTTATTAAAACATTGGAAAATACAAAGTTGCTATTTTATTTGCTCATCATGGAACAGTTCCATATGTTACGCCCACCATCGTGAATTTTATTTTTAAATATTTATACATACAACATTTTTGTGTTATATTCACTTGCCTGCTACCATATTTTCAATCACAAACTCATCTCAATTAGTCTTTCTTTAATAATTGAGTTACAGCACCATAAGATGTGCAGTATATTTATTACGTTATGACGTTTCAATTACAAAAACCGAACCCCGTTCGATCCTCAAATTCAATTTCACCGATGTCTATCTATATCTATATCTATCTATATCTACATATTACCCTGCAAGTCACCTTGACGGTGGATGGCAGGGGGTGCCGCGCACCAAGTTCCTAACTAATTATTATTCACTGTTATCTATTGTGGTCACGTATTGTCCTAGGGAAAAAGGACTCCTTATACCTCTCCGTCCTACTATCTATTTCGCGAATCTTGTCGTCATTATCCCTCCGTCCGATATACGTTGGTTGTCGAATAATATCCTTCATTTCATTTACGAATATCTCCGACCTATATTTATCTAGAAGTTTAAGTCTCGCCTGTAATCTACGATCTTTCAACGATGGCCAACTCAACTCATCAATGAGTAACGTAACGCTCTGTTTTTTATCGTAATTCTTTTTCACGAATCTAGCTGCTCGCCGCTGTATTTTTTCTAAATCCTTTATGAGTCCCCTCTGATATGGATCCCAAACCGCTGCTGCGTATTCCATTTGAGGTCTAACCAACGATAAATAACAGGATTCTCTCACCTTTTCCGTGCTTTTCCTGACTATCCTACGCACAAAAGCCAACTTCTTATTTGCCGCACCTATCACTCGTCTTATGTGGGTGTCCCAAGACAGGTCACGATTCAAGGTTACCCCGAGGTATTTCACGGATTCCGAAACAGGAATGATCTCACCATCTATCGAGTAGGTAAACACGGACGATGGGCTTCTAGATTTCCAAAAGTTTAGAACGTTACTCTTTTTCTGATTGATTTCTAGCTGCCATTCCTTGCACCAAACAGATAACGCATCCAGATCATCCTGAAGCTGACGATGGTCGCTAGGACCACTAATTTCTCTATAGACTACGGTGTCATCCGCAAAAAGCCTGATATTACTTTTTACAACTGAGCTGATGTCGTTTATATAAAGCAAGAAAAGCATAGGTCCGATCACACTACCCTGCGGCACTCCAGAGACTACATCTGCCACACTCGAGGACTTACCATCGATGACTAATTTATCAATACATTTACGGCGAGACAATGTCACGGATGCTCGTCCAGACTAACGAAACCGTTTTCCGAATAATCACGGAAAAATTATATTCGAACAGATTTATAATTGCTTCAAATACCATGTTTACTTAAGGAGTACTAATAAACATCATCAATATATTTATTACAAGCATTACTCGCCTGGAGCGCTGAAACCCATACAACGTAATACCTTCCTGGAAGACAGTTTTGTGGAATTTTTCGACAAGAACGGATTCAAGTAAACTGAATTTCTTATCAGTAACGGTAATATAAACGATCGCTCGCTCGGATTGCTCACGATTTTCTGAAATGAATTATGCTTTTATTAAAAGAGTAACGATTTTATTTAGACTGGGTATTTTCACGTCTAGAGAAGCAGTCAAGCTGTATAGAAATTAAAACTTTAAGATAGTACTATGTATCAAAACCGTAAACTTTTTTCTCGCTAAATTTAATTATATTGGAGGTATTTTTTAGATAATGGCAAATTCATCGACAGGTCATTAAGAAACTTAGCGGAAAAATCCATGAAAGAAGAATTTAATCAAAATAAATATCTTGCGGAGATATTGTAAATGTTTTTTCTTCGAATACGCGATAAATTATCAATTCAACTTGAATAACTGACAAGATATCTGAAAATTAACTATAAGAATAAAAATAAATTAAAAAATGCAAACTCGCCGATGCAAGAGGTTACGGCAAATGCGGAAATAGAGTATCCCATCAAATTATTAAGTTTTACTAAAAATAACCATTTATTGAAAAATATAGTCCTTTAGGATAAAAATTTTTATCAAAATATTTGTACTCTATTTTTTCGCAAAATTTACAGAACCTAGTAAAAATATATACCATAATAGAAATTATTGTAGTATTACTTTTAATGACTTAACTGTTCCAAAAAGAATTAATAGATGGATTGTTGGCAGAGGCAAGCATAGACAGCCATAATTGGTGACATTAACGCCTATTAAATTTTAAGAATCCCTTACAACAGTAAAAATATATATATAAATTACCGGTGTGGAGTGAATTTAAAAATAAAATACAAGACGATTCCAAAAGTTCTGAGACCAGTGTTGAAAATTTAATCAGCACATTTCATCTGTGGCCTGAATATTTTTATTTCAATCGAGTAAGAATGAATATTTATTCCTATTTTAAAATCATTAAAAGGCCACATTATTTAGAATAAAATATATAAACAATGCAGCTAAATATTGTTTTTTACAGATTATCACTATTTCCGGTTTTCCACTACAACATAGACTACGAAGAATTGTAATTAACCTTCCTTCTACGTTGCGTGTAGCTCCTTATTCCTCTCGTAAGGCGTTTTTTGCATCCACTAAAGATGTTTCCATCAATATAATTTATGACGCATGTAACTGAACCATCAGACATACGAGTATAACCGTTCGAGCGAATCAAATTGCACTTAAAAATAATGTTCCGCCGTCAATCAAAAAACTGATTCGAGTAACGGAATGCGGGCGGGTAAATAACGGGTGCTGCGCAAGTGACGGGCGCATACAAGGTTAACCCTTCCTTTACCAATGGGGGACCATTTTGGATCCCACTCATATATTTTGCTCATCATTTGCTTAATTTGATTTCAACTTGGCTCTTGAATTTTGTATTTGTCGAAAACTTATTTAGGAGCGTTCCTACGATCGCGGATTTATTATCTTTTCATTTCAGATTAGTAGAAAAAATAAAAAAAGCTATTGGGGTCCAAAATGTGCTCCAACATTACGTTGCACAAAATCGATAAAAATAACATGCAAATAATGTAATGAAGATTAGTTTTCCTATTTAACACGCTCAATATTTTTGGTTTTTTTCCTCTACATATTTGTAATGGAATTTTCAGCGGCATTTAAATCAAAATGTATTGCTAAAAATTGAGTTGTTAATAAAAATAAAATTAACAAATACATCATAAACTCTTTTTATGCTTGAAAATTTAATTTATTTCTATTAGAGGTTCAATTTCATCTAACAAATGAAAAAGAACATTAATTCTCATGGGGTATATTTTGTACCCCTATCGGTAGAAAACGGGTGAAAAAAAAGTTCGGTAATACAAGGGTTTAAATGAGAAAACCATATTTTCATAAGAAATAGAAAACGAAAAAAATCAGAGGCGCTTTTTTATGAGGAAGGAAATGCCGAAAATCCATCTCTGGATTAACTGTATCGTCTAATCTTCGGTTTTCAAAAAAATAACCGGAAATACAAGCAGTGTAAACTCTGAGTCTGAAACACTTCTTCCCACGCTGCTCGAAGGTTATATGACCAAGGTGGGAGCATAAAAATTTGATAAATTGAATACGAAGAGGAGAAACGAAAAAAAGTTAAGTAAAATGAGTCTGTTCCATATGGTATAAATGAATCATCGAAGCTCCCTTTTAGTCTTTTAGTTTTGACACTTTGAATATTCTGTTCGTAACATATTCAGAAAATTTTAGCGCTATTGAGTTTTAACAATCTAGCTTAACCTATTTTTACTTTCTCCATATACGAAGCATAGAGAAAGTATTGTTTTCATGAAAAAAATTGAATTAGAGATTTCAACGGAAATACATGTTTTAAAGTCCCCTGAGCACGTTTTAACTATTTTCTCGATGATGTCTGTGTGTCTGTCTGTCAGTCTGTCTGTATGTGATAGATTTTTGTGGGCGCTCTAACTCAAAACCTATTAATCAGGTCAACGCAAAATTTTATATTTAACAATTTTATAAAAGTTAGAAGATCTGATTAGTTTTTGGTAAAAATCGGTCTACTGGAAGTGGGTGTTAACTCCGGTCACTTATCCGTTATTTTGAAATATTTTCTTTAATATTTGATAAATGTAAAAATGTATTGGAATATACGTTGTAGGAAATGTAATTTTCTACAACTTTTGTTCAGTACATTTTTCCATATAATGCATTGTTTAAGAGATATCTTATGTTTTTGCTGCCACCACCGAAGACTATTGTTAACAATTGACGCTTAGTAACGTCTTAGTAACGCTCCTTTTTCTTTTCTTAATTGTCAACCGGAAGTAAATATTGACAACGATCCCAGAGCTAACAACATGTAATTTGCCATATAAATATGGAGTAAGTCATGTGTTGCCCACATCAGTTTATTAATTTTTACTGTTGCCACATTCAGTAAGCTTGCTCTAATAAAAATATTAAGAATCATTTAATAGATTATATAAACATCGGTAGGAATATTATTGTTTTTTTATATCTTGACAACTCGAACGTACATAATTCGAATTTCCGATAAACCGAAGTACTACTTTCGTATGCGACAGGAACAACTTCTTCAACTCGAAGTTTCCATAAGTCGATCTTTTCCCGTCTTTCCTCGAGGTTCGATCAATCGGGTTTCGACCTCATTCAAGACCTACGACAATTTCAATCGACCATGAATGAAACGTTCCGATAAAAATTCTCCCGGCTCGCAATTATATAACGCAAGTCGTCCTTTGAGCGGCCGCCTTAAACGGAAAACGCGCGTGTTGACGACTGTCTCATCGCTGCGAATCGGCTCGAGTCGACGGGAGTCGGAAAACCATCAATCTTTTCTTCGCTCTCCTCATTATCCTCGCCTATCACTCCGTCCGAATCGACTAAGAGTGCGAGACGAGGATTCGTAGACAATGAAACGATCGATCAATGAATGGAAGTGGTAGAGTGATATGGAGATAGGGAGAAGAGAGATAGAGAGAGAGAGAGAGAGAAAGGGTGAGAGATGGGGATAGAGAAAGAGAAGGGGTGGACGACTCCTTACAGCAGGAATTAACAAACTTTTTACGTCCGCGGTCCGCACTTGAGGGTTTTTACTTAACTGAGGGCCGCACTAAAATCAAGTCCGAACAATTTAAAATTAAGAAACTATGGAATGTTAGGATTCGTTTTAGTAGTCGTCAAACGTATAATAGACTGCAAATTGTTTATGATTAAATGTCTCTCAATAGCACTTTTTCCAGAAAATGATTGAATGATGTGATATAAAGATCATATGCAGATAGGCATAAGCTGTAAATTTGAGAATAATTTTGAAACGAAAACATTCTGCTATGACCGAGAATCGAATCCGGATCTTCCACTTGTCGGACTGATATTCTACCACCGAACTATCGTAGAAGATTTACTTTCCCGTTTCTGAACGCGGGTGTTTTTCTTAGTAGTTCAGTGCTAGAATATCCGCCCGACAAGTGGAAGGCCCGGGTTCGATTCCCGGTAAGCAGAATTTTTTCCTGTTTCAAAATGATACCCACCTCTTTCATCTGAAGGGACGGAACTGCATCCGTAGATGTCATATCAAAGTAGTTCCGAAAAAAAAAACGAAAAAAAGGAACTGAACTCGTATAATCGAGAAATAAAATAAAAATCAATATTAAAACATGACTATAATACACTGTCAGTCGAAAATTCCTTCGCACCGTAGAAACTTGGATATAATTGCGTGTTTCTTTTCAGAATACTCTCTTAACAACTACGGCAACTTTCCTATCATCACGTTAATAAAAAGCAACTATTCTATCTCATTTTTTGTGAACTTAATTCCAATGTTAATCAATTTTTGTTCTCTTCTGTAATGGTCAATTTATGGATTAACAAATTAAAATTTGTTGAAAGATTTTTTAATATTAAACGTATGGTGTAAAACCCTCCGCGGGCCGCACGGCCATTGACGGCGGGCCACGAGGGGCCCGACGACCGCACTTTGTGCATCTCTACCTTACAGGAAAGATTATATTTTCCGAGAGAGCGCGCGGATTCTAAGAGAGATGGAAGCGGAAAAAGGGAGGAGTGGTACATTAGAAGGATGGAGAGAGGTGGGAGGGAGAAGAAGGGAGAGAAAGGTGCGATATATGAGAGGTAGCCTCAGAATGAGGTCGCGCCAGCAGCGGGGAATTATGGGATGGGAGGGTGGCCCCCGTCTCTCCCTCCGGTGAGGGAGGTGAGCCTCCAGAGTGTGGCCCCCTCTCTAAAGAGGGCGGCCCCGAAACGCTAAACCCAATTCCGACATACTCCCCTCAATCCCCTCCCCTCCCCGCAACCTCCGCTGCCCCAACCCGGAAGAGAACCCACGGACGCCAGAGAGAGACCACTTTCCCTTGTTGCGCAACCCTTAACCCACTCCTCTCTCTCAACCCCTCGCCCCCGCATCCCGCTCGGCGGGGAGGCTGGGATAGGGGGGCGGAAAAGGAGAGAGAGGGGGGGGGGGGCGGAGGTTAGGGAGAGAGGGAGAGAGAGTGAGATGGAGGACACGGAGGGGGATGAATGGGATGGATATTGGCCACGAATGGAGGAAAGAAGTGGCCGGGAGGCGTGGGTAGGGGGGAGAGGAGAGATATATGGGAAGGAAGGTGGTGCATTACAGGGGAGAATAATGACGGGGATGAATATGGAAAGTGTGATGGAACGGATTTGGGGAGAGGGAGAGGATGGGGATGGAGGGAGTTGGGAAAAGGGGGAGAAATATGTTCCTTATCTTCCGCCAGGCAGCAGGTCGAATACGCGTCAAGAATCTGGGATCCGCACCAATAGTGTCAAACACTGGAGCTAGAAATATTTTGGCTAGATTTGTAAGTCTATGCACAAAATGCGGAATGCTTCCTTACCAGAGGGTTTAAAACAGTTATTCATTAAATATTGGCTCCCAAACTGGGTGTCAAGATAACGGAATAATTTTGTTTTATTATGGTTATGCATATATTGGGCAAATAAAATAGATACTTATGATACATTTTAAAATTAATATTACATTTTACACTCATCAGTAGGCGGATGTAATTAAGAGGGTGGCGATAATGTCAGCTTCTTTAAGAGGCGGTCGCTGGTACATGGAGTTTATGAACCAATGTCTTAGAGGAACGCCAAACTATTTTATAACCAAAGAACAGGTCGGAGGAATCACTTGAGAAAGTTTTAGGACTAATAGACACCATCACCTATAAAGCCTAAAGGCACGATCACGAAGGTATAATACGCGAGACCGGTTGTAGGACGATGCAGATGTTCGTCATTTTCTAATGACTATTATGGCCCACGATATAAGAATCAAAATAGTAATTAAGGTGTATTCGGTGATCTGCAATTCCTGCCACTCACCATCCTGAAGAATGGTGGCGTTAAATATAGGCGTAGTTGCGGATACATCAGAGATGTTGAAGATACGGCAAGATTGACATGATAGGAAGTGTGGAGATACAGGAGACAGATTGATAGTAGTACTTAATGAGACGAGAATGAGATTCTCGCAACAGACCGTATATAGGGCGTAAGTACTATAATTTAAAATAAAAAAATTAAGAAGAGATACATTATGACGCGTGTTTGAGAATGAAAAGAGATGGCTATTTGCAGGGACAAATTAAGAATGATAAACTAACAAGACTTAAGCAAAAAAAACCCACAGCAGGGAGAAAAGCACACGAATAGGGAGTTTGGATAAACTTATGCAACCTAATGGGCTCAAAATATTGTAAGACGAACAAAAACGAAATCAAAACCATTGTGTAAATTCCCACTCCAACTAAAATGAAAATTTACATAGTGTGATTTCATTTGTATAGTGCCGTTTCACGAAGTGGCACTGTCTTTGGTTAATAATTGCATGCGAGACAAATAAAAGTCAGGTACATACATATATAATTTAGAGGTGTTCTTTTTTATATAAATTTATGCACACCACAATTCTTGCATGTTAATGTATGGATAAAATACAAAATGCTGGATATATAGACTGTAGATCTTTGCGCAACGCGGGGGTAGCGTCCTTAGGAAAAGGCCGCGTTGGGCAAAACTGCGGGGTGCAAATGGAAAAAAAAATCACTTGTTCGAGTGTGCGCCACGAGCTTTCTCGCGTCGCACACACACCTAAAATACGGTTGGGGCTCGATTTGGGACCGCATATAATTTTTACGCGCGACCGCTGAATAAGTGTCACATTTATTTAACCTTGTTCAGGCAAAGAGTTGGAGAAACTCACTAAGAACATTTTGCTGTTTGTAAATATATATATATATAGTTACCATCAAATTACCCACCAAGGATGGTTAGGTAAAGCGCAAAGTTAAAGCGAGGTTCGGATATGAAAGAGACGTGTTTAGAAGCAGTTGGTTTTTTTTCGAGGATTGTACGGAAGGTTGAATAGGATTGGGTCAGAGAGAGGAGTGAGGTCGGGAGGGAGCGAGTGTGTGTGTGTGTGTGTGTGGGCGGCAAACCGCGTAGGGAAGACGGGTGGTGGGTGGAGAGGTAGGCGCGGGGGTGGCTGGGTAGGAAAGGGGGGCAGTCCGGCATCCTCATTTTCAAGAGAGAAGGGAAGCGTCCGCATAGAGTGCCGAAGTGATGCGTGGGAACAGGAGAAAGGGGGACGTAGATGGGAGAGAGATAGAGGGGAGGGAGGGAGATAGAGGGGTGGGGGGAGATAGAGGGGTGGGAGAGAGATAGAGGGAGGGGAGGAAGGAAAGGAGGTGGACAGGTTAATAAAAAGCATATCGCAATCCGCAAGGCGTTCGATTCCTTCATGGATGCTTCTTCTTCAGAGCCACCACCTGCAAATCACCTACCGCGTTCTTCCTCATATAGCGAGCAGTCCCATTACATAAAAGTTGCAGGTATTTTTTGTAGCGTAGCACAACCATCTTCTCTCCGCGGATCGACCCTTCCCGAGAGAAAGAGAGGGAATGGAAGGGTCATCGGGTTCAAAGCAGATTCTCCACCGGTTATTATTTTTATTATTATTATTTTCGCCTGAACTGGTATTTTCTCTCCATCCCTCAGAATGAATACCTTCCCGAATAATTAAGTGCGTGTATCGCAACGCGAAATAGAATACGACCCTTTACTTTATGTAAACCCGCGTCCCGTGGGGACGGGGGGGGGGGGGGGAGGAGAAGAATGGTGGGGAAGGGGGGGTGCGAGCCTTGTTGTTGCGTATCATTGGGTCGTCTTGTAGCTCGTTTCCTTTCTAAATGCCCAACATCGAAGTGATGAGCGAAAATTCTTCTCGGGTCGAAATTGGCCGAATATTTTTTTTTTTTAAGCTTTTATTTTTTCCCCCTCTCTTTCGCCGGACGGTGAATAAAAACCGGCCTCAAAACTGAGGATGTTCCGTCTCTCTGGAGCTTTTGAAATATTATACTAGCGTGAGTGACTGGAAATGGTCATATGTTGCGAATTCGAGCGTTTTTTAACGGCGCAACTTTCTATTTTGCGAGACGTAATCGATCCACCTTATATTCTAAGCGTAAAAAAATGCGAACTCGTCGAATAATTTTGGATTCAAGTTGTCGGATTTGTCTTGTGCAGGGGTCTTCAAACTATTTTTTTAGTGGCGGGCCACTTGGTTAAATATTTTATGGCCGCGGGCCAGAGTATCAACATGAAAAACTTTTTTAAAATATAGGCCCACAATGTACAAATTTAGGATATTTTATTATTAAATTATTAAATGGCGGTTTAGTGAATTGGATAAATTACGATTTTTCCGGGAAATATTTCGGCATTCCCAATCTAACTTTTATTTTTTCTTCACCAAATACGAATCGAAATCAGGCATAAATGGAGCACAACTTTGGTGGATCTTTGCCACGCTTTGGGACCAGGAAGACCCCCAATCATCCCGTCCTCGGTGCATGTATGGCCATGTATGGCGGTATGACTGCACGTGGGGGCTAATAAGACCGCTGAGGAAGAGAGAGAGAAAAGAAATGGGATGGGAAACAAGAGACGAAATGTCACACAGTAGAAGTGTTAATATAACCAAATAAAATGTTTTTCGTTCTGGAAACGTTTCTCTTTACAGTTATTTCGAAATTTTCGTTAACGCTTTTCGTTACGTTATTCAAAAATCATTTCCTTATTTCGTTACGTTACGCATAACGTTTTCCAACACTGCTTGATAGTTACATCTAGTATATATATATATATATAACGTTTTCCAACACTGGTTGATAGTATTACTAGTATTACAGCTTCAAGAGCCAGGCTAAATGGGGTCGCGGTCAACACGTGGCCCGCGGGCCATAGTTTGGAGAGCCCTGGTCTAGTGGATAAAACCTAATCTGCATACTCTCTCTTTAATGGCCATAAAAAGAGAAGACAGGATCCTCGGCTACAAAGCAGCCGTCATCATTGGTGATTAACCAGTAGCAGATTCTAAAGAGACGAAATATATCAAATTATTTTGGAGTTTAATTTTCCGTATGGAAGCGATTTGTTTTCTTTTTATTAGTACTGGAAGAAAACGTGTTCATTTATGCGTATTTCGTAATGCTCGCCGTTTTCATTTAGAAAGGATTACGTCTATATGATAAACTCACCCAAAAATTCGTTATCTTCTTGTTTCGTCCGCCTGATTTTAACGAGGTCCTTCTCCGCGGGAACGGTCACGAGCTTGGCTCCCGCGGAGCTTTTTATTGCCCTTCTTCATCTTTTGGAGTGGAATCTGAACGCTAGAAAGGACACGTTACACAAAAACGGAGCCGACAGGTAAACTTTAATGCGTACGCCACGCAAACACCTGTTATGGAGTAGCTGAAACGCACTAAAGTTGAAAGGTAAGAAACAAATCGTCGTGTCCATTTAATCCGAGATTTTTTGACCAATCGCAGCTTCCTTGTGACGATATGAGCACTCCGTGCTCCATTTTCTCACATCGCATAAATAATCTGCGGTAATAATATCTAGAAGATTTCAAATGATAATTCTCCTTTTAATTAAAAATGTTTTTATTAGTTTACTTTATCTATGTAAGTTATTTATGCTACACTTATGTTAATTTATAGCTTTGCTGCCGGTTCTATAATAAAATTTAATTTAATTTTTTAACAGATATTGAGCATATTAATAACTGCACACGATTTTCATGGCTCTTATAACTCTCAAGTTCTTCAAAAATAAAACACTGAGTTTGATATGTAATTGAAACAGTTCCTGTCAACGGATCACAGGCTCAAATACTATACATCCTATATTTAAAGTCAAACAACTGTGTATCGGTAGCTTTTGTCGCACTAGTTTTGGGTTTTTTCATATTGAGTTATGAACGGGATCGCGCTTGAATGATAGACAAACCCTTTTAGTGTTTTTTCTAAGTAACATACAATTTAAATTCCAATCTATTAGACACAATTCGAGTTGTAATGTACGATAATTTTACTGGAGCATCAGTTAAAAAATGCTGATTTATTTAATACGCTTGGTACAGACTTTCCTGAGAAGTAACGGAGACTGATAAAGAAAAAATATTACTCGCGATAAGCACTAGACATCCATTTCGATCGTTAAAAATCTTATTAAACCACTCCTTAAAAGTTGTGAAAGCGGAGTTCAACGTTCGGGCGCGCAAATAAATAGTTCTTGCTTTCGCATAAAGCCCCGCGAAGTGTAATGGAACAAGACAAACAAGTCAATTTCTCAATCGAGAAACCCTCGATCGCAAGCTTTTTTGTTCGGAAATTGCGAGCTTGCGTTGTTTTTATTTGGGATCGCCGCATCGGTACCTCATTTGTTTCATTCTATTCCGTCGAACGCAGGAACAAATGCGTTCGATTACGGCTAGCATTCTCCCCACACGCCCGGGCACTTAACTTGGCTGCGCGGGTGGGAAGCTGGGCGAGCAGAGGAGCGGAATGGGGAACGCTGACCTGTTCGCGCTCTCAACTATCCTTCGCATGTAACATTAAGCGTTATAAAAATATATTTTTTTATTTTTCCTCGAGTGAGTTACGGAGTAGCTTAAAAAGTTTCCCTTCGCTGTGAGCCCAACCCATCTTCTGTAGCCGATTACGAGAACGGGAGATTGCTTATTGCGTCAGACATTCGCTTCCCCGAGGGAAAATAGACGCGCGAATTTTGGGCATGTGAATCGCCTCGGATAGCTTTTAGCGTGTTTGTGTGCGCGCGTGTGTGTTTTTGTGTGCGTGTGTGTCTGCGTGCAAAGCAGCTGTGAGAAAAATTCAAATTCTGAACATTTATGTGTCGGATTATTCTCAAAATTTCGCTTTATTTGCAAAGCCTTAGTTAAAATATAAAAGTGCTTCCATTCTTATTGAGTCTAATGAAAACCAAGTAGCGTAATTATGCGAGCGTATATGTAAATGCATTTTAAATAGCTTAACGCGGAAAATATTTAATCTCGTTGGTGATTTTTTATGTTGCTGGAGAATTTTATAGCTAACTCTTTCCGTAGTTCGATTTTTGTAGGTGAGAGTTACAAATTTTCAGCTGTATTAGAGAAAATATAATATTTTTCCCCTGGCGGCATTGCATCCAGTTTTATTTAGGTGTGCGAAAAATGCGAATTTGGAAATTTGAAGTTAAATTTTTCTCAAAAATATAGTTGGATTTGGACGTACAAATCAAGATCAACCCCTCATTCAATTTTTCTTCAACTTTGCAAAGAGATTAATATATATATATATATAACAGCTTACGGAAAAGGAAAGGTAAAATGAATATATGGATGTCAACAAGGTGTTGGGATGAGGAAACCCAGTGAACACTCACCAATCAGACGACTTCAGGTTGGCGAGGCACCGGGGATGTCGGAGCGACACACGTAAAAGAACACTAAAACACAGAAACATCACAAACGTAGAAGCTTTTGGAACTACTACAGTTCTCTCTCTGTAGCTGAAGAAGGAGTAGTTCCGAAAGCTTCTACGTTTGTGATGTTTCTGTGTTTTAGTGTTCTTTTACGTGTGTCGCTCCGACATCCCCGGTGCCTCACCAACCTGAAGTCGTCTGATTGGTGAGTGTTCACTGGGTTTCCTCATCGCAACACCTTGTTGACATCCATATATATATATATATATATATATATATATATATTGTTAGAGAAAATGCTTTGCATCAATGGCATGAGAATTCCCGCACAAAAAATAAGCGAGTTCTCATATTCGTGGAGAAAACGAATATTAACTTTTAAAATAATTAATAAATAATTGTATATTTCAGCATGAAATAATAAATTATATCCTGAATGACACCACAGAAAATAATTTACAGAAACGAATTTCAGTACACGACACTGTCCTTATGTTGTTACAGAAGAGGGCTCTCCAAAGTACAGCCCGAGGGCCCATTTAATCCAACCCGCAAGACTACAATAAGTCTTTAACGTTTTTTTATTCAGAGTTTTTTCTTACCAAACAAAACGATCAAGATACTCAGTAATTACAAATGCGACAAATGAAGTAGTAGTAAATTGATGGAATAAAGCGATCTAAAGATCCTATGCAGACAGGCATAAGCTGTAATGTTGGGAATAATTTTGAAACGAGAAAAAAGCCTGCTATGATCGGGAATCGAACCCGGGTCTTCCACCTGCCGGGCGGATGTTCTACCACTTAACTATCGTAGCAGATCAATTTTCTCGTTTCTGAACGCGGATGTTTTCTTGGTTGGGACGGAAACGAGAAATTTGATCTGCTACGATAGTTCAGTGGTAGAACATCCGCCCAGCAAGTGGACGAACCGGGTTCGATTCCCGATCATAGCAGGCTTTATTATCGTTCAAAATTATTCCCGAAGTAGTAGTAATTGATTTTTTTAAGTGCGTCGACGGCTATGGTCATTTTCTACTGTCATCAACTGGACATACACACAGAAGGGAGGAGGGAAACTCGGTCCCGGCATTAGCCTACTCTTTACGAAAAGCACCAAGGGGACCAACTGCTTAACGTCCCTTCCGAAGGACGGAACGCTGAATTTGCACGGTGTCCTCAAACCACACAAACAGGGGGCCGGACGACCTCGGGAAAAAAATCCTACTTGCGCAGGATTTGTGCCCGCTGCCCTTACGAGTTGCAGGCGAGTAACAGCCAGCGTCCTAACCACTACGCCACCAGCACCCCCAGATGAAGTAATACCTACAAATGCGCCTGATATGCATTACAGTACATAAACGTATTTTCTTGTACCACAATTTTGTTCCTAACTTTACAATATTTCCGCTATAATAACACTAAGTACAATTGGTTTCTTTCACTACCTATGCGATAAACGGTTGTGTGTTTTATTACGCGTTTCTACTTCTAGGTAATTTCCATTACAGGAATAAGATTTTGAATATTTTTCACTTTATAACATGATTGTTCTCCATTTACCTGATTCCGATTCAGGTACGGTGAAAAATACAAAAGTTGTACCGAATATATAGGAAAATCTCTCGGAAAATTTACTCAATTGTACTAATTTTTAATACAAAAATTGCCTAGATTTGTATAATGGTCGACTGTATTTAAAAAAAATCGGCAGTGATAATTCGGTCCGCGAGCATCTTTATATACAAGTACTCAATGTCCGTCCGTTTGTCTGTCCGTCCATCTGTCCGTTCATGTCCGTCCTCCGTTTTATCTCTGAACAGTTTGTCAAGGAGAAATGCTGTTAACGCCATTTGGTTTCTGCCAACTAGGAGACCTCGGAGAAACTATTTTCGTTTACATAAGTGTCCCGGATTCGACTTCTGGGGACAATTATATTTTCCCATATGTTTGCACGAGTTTTGATTTTTCAAGGTGCAAGATTTATTTCCTTCATTCATTAAAATAAGTAAATATTGACCGAATTTCTCCGTTTTTTGCTTTATTCGATGGCTAAAACTATAAAATATCTTATTCTTGCGATGTTTAGATGTTACACGGAAGAAATTCTCAGAAACTAGCGTTTATTTTTGAAATTTTATGGCTTTTTCGTAATATTTCCCTGTGTTGCCAAGGCGACCGCATTGTTGCCTCCGATTGAATTTGTGTCATCCATTAAGCCTTCAAATAGACGAAATAATTGCGTTATTCTCTTCGCACTTTTTATGAAGCATCGAAATTATAGTTGTAGCAATGCCAAACTTAATAGATTGCATCTTTAATAATTGAAGATTATAATTATTCAGTAAACTGGGTGTGGGCTGTTGGCATTTTTAACGATCTTATTTCTTTATTTCAATACTGGAATGTGACCTTTTTTCGTAAGGGAGAAGCAATTAAAATTGTACATATAAATTACAAAAACAAATATGAAATTCAAAATGTCAGTTGTCTAATTTTATAAGGAGAAATGGGCTATTACTACTTTTAAACATGCAGATTTCTGATTGACTTCGCAAAAGTATTTGCAGGTACCAACTAGTAGAATTGATTGGTCAAGTGGCCAAATTGTGAAAAAGTTTGGAGATCCCTGTTCCAGAACATCTTGATCAATTTTCAAAATCGCAAAAGTTCTTACGGCCTACATATTATGAATATCTCAAATTTACAACTAAATATCGCAGACGCATCGCTTCGATCAGGCGTAAAATCAGGAATCGGTCGACGCTTTTAATGCGATCGTCGATATGTCAAAGACACGACTCAAACAAGTTTTAGATTCATTCCCTATATTCCCGGCTAACACTACAGTAAATCGAAGATGGGACATCTGAACTCCCCTCGTAAAACTCGCCAAAAGTAGTAAAAGAAGGAAAAAATAATAAGTTCTTTTTTTTTAAGAAAAAAGACTTCACCGAAGTGCTAAACTTATAAAAAAGCCTCTTCCAGTTAAACGCAGCGACGGATTCATTAACCCCGAAGAGGGAGAAACGAAGGCAACAATTGAGACACGCTTATGTGAGGACGACTGGGATTTTTAACTGCCAATGCTCAAAAGCAGCGGCCGCGACAGAAAAACAAAAGAAGTGAAGTTAGGAAGGAAATGGAAGGAAGGCAGAGGGAGGGTATTTCGAAAATAATAATCGAAGGAGAAAATAGAAATGGGAGTAATGCTAAGGACGCGAATGACCGAAAAGAAAAAGACGGCTGGCGACAGCTGGCGGAAAAACTCAGAAACGTAAAAAATTGCAAAAATGAGAGACGAGCGGGTGAAGTGGGAAATGAGAGATTAAAAGCCTTCGAGACCGAAAGACAAAGTTTTGCGGGGATTAAAAAAAAATGTACAAGTGAAGAAGAAAGTATCACATCTGAACTTTGATAAAATTACACGGAAAAATTGATCTTATGGATCATTTTACTCGGGAAGAATTAATTCAAAAATAATTTCAAGGAACACGGCAGGGAATATGCCTGCTTCGATGTCTCATTTATCGGCACGGGAAATGGAAGGCCCGGGTTCGCTCCTCGGTCAAGATAGCACCTATCTTCCTGTGATTTAAAGATAAATTTCGGTATGATTTTCCACCAACGAATTCATGCAACAAGCCATATCGAAAGATTGAACGATCACAAATAAACCCGATGCTTACGACTTCATGGTATCGGGAATCGCTAATAATGAAACAAATAAAAAGTAAGTTAAAATTAAGAGCAGCAGACATAACGATGCCGCCAAAGTTACGATGATCGCCCTATCACGATGCAATACATCGACAGCATGGCTATGCCATTTTTTCCAATATAAGTAATACCTACTTTACAATTCTTACTACTGAATAATTTATGTCCTGTCATTAACCGCAATAAAATAAGTTATTTCGGACGTGATTACTACGTGATATAAGGTGAACTATTCAGTAAAAAAACTGATATTAGAATAAAATCGATTTTGTTTATGAGCTTCATAGCTGGCTATCGCTATATTAAAAGTATCAACGAGGGGTTGATATGTATTGCAGATCCCATTTGCGAGGTGAGAGAGTGACATCGCATGGTAGCTAAGGGTTTGCGGCGCATCTGAAATACTCGCTAGGGCGGGCGCTTTTATGTGCTGCACTTTGGAACTTTAGGATCGAAAATATACTTCATCAGCGCCCCCATCGAAAACAAATGACACCTGCAAAAGCCTTTTTCAGAACTTTAGAAGTCTTATTTGCAAACTTTCCATATGAGCGGGACCGGCAAGAGAGGGGTTTAGGCATCCGAGAGACATCCGAGCTCCCGAATAATAACGGCTCCCGAAGTTTGGAGATCTCAGTTATTAAAGTATACGGTGTAAGTTATGCATAAACGTTTACTAAAAACACTCGCCAAACTGATTTCCAATAAAAAATACACTCCGAAAAAGTTATAATTCATAAATCAAAGAATTATCTACTGTTTACTTTTCATATTTGTTTTATACTTCCAGCTTAACAATGTTTTATTATACTTTGTTTATTGTTATTTTTTAATTTTAAGATTGTGCTTAACATAAGTTATAATAAGTACCAGTAATTAATTAAAAGTTATATTAAACAATATTTCGTTCTCTTTTACTATACATATTAAAATCTCGTGGGACCCCCATGGATAGTCGCATTAGGGCCCCTAACAGTGCTTGGCCGGGCCCGTATATGAAAGTATATGAAAGCCACAGACTGCTATGTAGTGAAATAAAATTGAGAAATCGAGAAAATTTTATGTCTTAGCCCTGTCATTCACTTTATCCAAGTCTTTACTTCGTCACACAAATATGTAACAATAGCATTCGAACACAGAGTTAAGACAAAAAAAATGAAAAGTTTATTTTCGTCATAGCAGACTGGCACGTGTGTATTATCCCCCGATCACGCAATCCGGTTCGCGGTTTTTATTGTAAAAAAGGCACGCTCTTTTCTCCCGCGCGGCGGTATGGGAAAGGGATCGGGGAAGGTGGTGCCCTCTGTGATTCCAGCGGTGAAGTTTCGACGCAAATGGGGGTCTTAAAAAAGTATACGCGAGCGGAAGTAAAACGTAAACTCCTTTCTCCCTCTTCCCCTCCTCCTCCTTCCAAGATCGGCTCATTCGACAACTAGGGCGGCACAGACATCTTTCCTTTTTACCCCCACCCTCCAAATCTCCTACATTCCCGTTTCCTTTTAAGTTGCCCCTCCGATCCTCTTCCCACGGAAGATGCCAGCGCTCGCCTTCGGGGGCTGGAGATGGCCCTTCGGAACTTGCCCCGGGGGGAATGTGAGGGGGCAAAAACGAATCCAATGAGATGAGGAAGGGAGAGGGAGCGCGAGAGGGATGGGAAAGGGAGAGGGGGGGGAGAGAAGGGAGACAGGGGGAGAAGGGAGGGGAAAAAAACTTCATTCTTTAATGATACCACAGATTGAGAGGAAGCACTCGCCTTCCTTTCTCCACGTCTGACTCCTCTCTCTCCCCGACAGATATTCCTCGCTATTTATTCATCGCTTACTAAAATTGACTACTTGTTTCCCTTTAATGATGATTGGCGAGACATAGTTTGCCAAACGCAATGAATACTTATTTTGCTTCCGATTCGATTATTTACGAACGAGAACTAAATGTTTAAATCGCGTTACTGCGGCGCTCGAAAATTATTGGTGTCACAAAAATCGCAAAAAATAAGGACAGTCGACGATCAACCTTTATCTCTCGAGGAAAACAGTCGAAACCCCAAAGCTCGAACACGGATATATCGAACATTCGATAGATCGGGGGTGACATTACACATTCCCCTGTGTTTTATACACTTTGTATATCAGAGGTGTTTCACTTTAGGTTCGAGTTAAAGAGTTTTATTTCAACCCTTCGGCCCATTCGGAAGTGCTGCCAAAGCGGACCGTGTACCGAACCTCTTAAAACCTTTAATCTCAGAATCGTAAGCACGGACTATTTTTAAAACCTGGGTACTGTCGCTGTGCACATCGCGTTGAAAAGAACCTTTGCTCACTTTCGCGGCACAAAAATGCGATTACTCCACATTACTCTCAAACTTTTAATTATAATATAAGTCAGTTTCTCAGGTTTTCCAGACCACTCTTTTCGCGCGTGTTTTCCTGAGGTGGGGTTTCTCCTTAGGTGTATTTCCTCTGTTCTTCCTTAGTTTTTCCCCACAGTCATCCCTCCTCTTTCATTTCCAACTGCGCCGTATAATGTTAAATTTATTTTATTATTTGTAAACGACTAAGGTTTAGATGGAAGAAGAGGTTTACTATTCTCAATCTCGCTCTAATAAAGATTCTGATCTTTCTCGCCCTCATTTTACCTCCTTCCTCGCACGCATTCCAAGAGGTTGTTTGCCTTAATCGCTCCTTAATTCCCTTTAAATCCTTCTACTTTAGTCTGCCACTCATTTTCCCCGTTCTTCTCTTCCGATGCCTCCTATTCTTTCTCTACCCTCTTATCCATCCTCTCCTCTCATTTCTCTCTCTTTCGCAACGCCATTTCGCCACCCACGTTCCTTCTCCGCTGAATGCGATTCTCCATTCACTCCCTCCGTCTCTTTTATTGGCCGACTTATTTTCACATCATTTCCCCCCTCCTCCTTCTCCCTCTCTTACTACGCCTCTTTCCTCGCCAATCTCTTCTATAATTGCCTTTTCTCCCCTTTATCCACATTCTTCTTCTCTACTAATTCCCGCCATGTCTTCGCTCTCGTCCGACGCACTTCCTCGCCCATCCCTCTCTCTCTCCGCCATTTCCTCCCTCTCCACCACTCTTCCTCCCTTTTTTACGATCTCTCCTTCCTCCACCGCTCCTCCTCGACGATCCAACACAACCAGACTGTCGATAGAGGGCAGTCGTTTCCTAACCGACGGTGTGTACTAGATGCATGGTTCTTGGGGAGGGAAGGATAGGAAGGAAGAGAGAGATGTAAGGGAGAGGGATGGGGAATGCGGCGAGAGAAAGTGAGAGATCCTGAAGGAGAGGAGCAAATGCAAGGGGAGAAGGTGGGGAAGAGATAGAATGAAGGATAAGAGGAGATTGAAGGACGAGATGAAGAGGGAGAGGGAACAAGGAAAAGTTAGAGAGAGTGAGACGGATGGAAAGGGAGTGTGAATAAGCGGGGAGAGAAGTTTGATGCACGGAAGGAGAAAGTGGAAAAGAAGGAATGGAAGTGACAAAAGGTGAGAGCGTGGAGGGAGAAAAAAGGAAAAGATAGAGTCAGTAAGGCAGACGGAAGGGAACAAAGGAGAGGGAGAGAAGAAAGAGGAATAAAGAAAAAAGAGCAAAAAGTTGAAGACAGACAGACGATCAGACAAACGACTTTATTTAGGACGAAATTGAGACTAAATATGTAGTCCCTTCTTACATTTAACGAGAGAGATGAAGACAAGAGAGGCAGTAAAATGAAAGGGAGAGAGAAATAGGCGGAAAGATAAGAAGAGAAGGGTCGTAGGAAGAGCGGAAAGAGTAAGAATGAAAAATGGAATGAGAAAATGGAAGAGAGAGATAGGAGAAGAATCATATAAACTGGAGATGGAAGAAGGGGATGTGAGGAGATTGATGGGAGGGGGATAGGAAGAGAGAAATGGGAATGGGAGAGGAGAGGCAAAGGATAAATAATGACGAAGATATGGAATGTGAAGGGAGTGGAAGAAGCAAAGAGATTGAATAAGGGGGATGAAGTTAAGAGAATGATAGGGATTGTTTGATTGATATGGTCTTTATTTGAGGCGAGATTCAGACTAAAGATGTCCCATCTTCCACCTAATCCCTCGTCGTGAAATAATACAATAATACATAACACATTAACAATATAAATAGAAGTAACAATAAAATATTTAAAAAAGATGTAATTGTGTGGTAAAAATAAAAATGGAGAGAGGAAAGAAGAAACGTCATTATTTGGGCGACAATGAGACTAGTAAGTCTCTTTCTTCCTACCACCTATGTGCCATCTAAAATTTATAAGATAAATTTAACATGCATTATACACTACAGTTGGAAATGAAAGAGGAAGGACATTAGCGGAGAGAGGCTGAAGGATAGAGAGGTAATAAAGGAGAGCGAGAAAGAGGAAGGGAAAAAAGTGGAGAAAAGGATGTAGAAGAACCGGAGGAGAGAGGGGAAGAAGAAATTGCTCCGAGTGGAGGTCTTGGAAACAAAAAAGTAACATTCGGCGGAAGTTGAGGAGGTCGGGTTTGGGGCGGGAAGGAGGAAGAGAAGGGGTACGAGAGGAATAAGGAAAGAGGAGGGTAATTAAGGGTGGGGTGGGGAAGAAGGGGTTGAGAGTGCGGAGAGAGGGGTATGGGAGGGTCGAAAGCGGAGGTAGCGGTGGAAGGGGCGATGGAAATTTTCGTCCTCCTCAGCCTATGGACCGGAATTTGTAGCAAAATTTTCGTTCCAACCTCTCTTCATAGCTGAAGTAAATATGTATTGCACGCCTTATTCTCTATCCGTGATTCACGGGAGGGGAATAAAAAACTTAACGGAGGCATGATGAATGAGTTATGAGTTCAATGGCAATTTTAAAACTTCGGTTTTGCCTCGCAGCTAGGTTCGAACCCTCAATCTTTTCGGCGGTAGGAAATGTTCTCGGAAGAACGGAGAATGAGAAAGTAATGAGGATCGCAGGAAAAAAATTTAATTCGGGAAAAAAGGCAAATCGTCATCAACCGTTTGTGCAAGAGTTCCCTTTAGAGCTAAAGAAGAGTGGGATTAAATAATGTTTTTTTTTTCTCTCTGAAAAATCTACTCCATACTGAGAACTAAAAAGCCGATAAATTATATTAAAAAAATAGACTTTATTAACAGCCTAATTCGATCATCTTAACCTCATCCGTGAATGACGAATTTTGATTAGTTCATGCATTATTTATAGATATGCCTACAAAATGCATTGAAATCTCCGAATCTCGAACCTGAAAATAAGATAATGATGTATACTAGATCCGGGTTCGGAAACCTTTTCTGCATGGCGAGCAACATTCGAAGTTGCGAATGCTTCGGAGGGCCGCATTGGAAATCGCGAGAGCTTTGGTGGAAAAGATGAATGATTAAGTCAGAGGTTACCTTGAGATTCCTTGGTTTGATAATAGTGAAAATCAAGTCTAAATAATTGACTAGCATTAAAAGTTTATCAAAAGGGTTTTTGAGACCCTAATTTTTCCTGAAAAAATATGCAATTTTCTATATTGAAATTTAGCGTCTACTTTTCAATCATAGCTTTACGGACAGCATAAAGCGCTATCGGGAGCCGCATGCAAAAAATGACTTCGAATAATCGAAAATTCGCGTCACGCATGTTTGAGTTACAGAGGTAAAGCCGGCATTTCATTATAATTATATTAATTGGAAAATAATGATCCATTCTTCGCGTCGGAGAATTTCCATACTGGTTCGTACACCCGATGGGAATTATTCAGTTCGGCACGGGAGAAAATTCATCGCTCTCGTAACGTTAGTAGAGTACACGCGGATGAGATGACGGAAGCGAGGGTAACCGAGCGGGGATCGAACTCGCTACCTGACGGGTCGACGAGACGGAAGCTCGTCGAGAGGACGAAGAGGGCAATGGGAGAAGAACGGTTGACCGCTTCTTGAGGGAGCCTAGAGGGCGTATCTTGGGTAATGACCTATGAAAAATGATTTCACGCATCGCAAAAAGCGTCCCGCTCACCTGTGTATGGGGGCGCCTCGGGCGGGAATCAAACTGGCGACCTCGCCGTGCGCAACACAAGCGCCTCCTGCACGGGAGAACGAGGAAATAAAGGAGGTATGGACAAAGAATGAAAGCGTGGAGTAAGCGTAAAGGAGTTGTAACAAAGTGTAGGATGGAAATAACTAAAGTGAACGTGCACAGAGCTATAACGACATATTTATTCCAGGAATATGTTAATTTTATGTAAACTCAGGAAGCGCAAATGGTATATTTTCAGACAATATCTTCAGTCGTTCGTCATAATTGCGATTTGCGTATTTTCTCTCAGTAACGCGTCTGAATACGATGTTATTTCTCGCATTGCGTTCGAAATAAATTAGCACACAGCAGTAATTTCAGTTCAGGTTGTATCTATTATTATTATAAAAGCATAACAAAAAAAATAACTTGTGATCATGCACACCAAAAAATGAATTCTGCGCAGTATTTTCTGTAATTTTATCATTCGTCTTTATCTAAAACATAATTCCGCAACATTTTTTAAACTAAGGAATAAAGTAGCAGTTTGACAGTTTAAGGGTATTTCCAAACAGTTTCCTAAATTACTTCATGATATATTGTTTTACAAAGATGGCCATATGATACGTTTAATTCACTGCCGGAGGTGTAAGTAACTCCGTGGAACCGCAGTATAGTAAAAGATGGAACAACAAGACTTGGTGTAATTTCCACCGTTTCTAAGTTCATAATGGATTTTCTAGCATTCGTTGTAGTTTTCATGGAATGCACCAACAACAATCCTTCCACTATGAGCGTATCAATTTCTCGAGTGAATGTAAATGAGCGAGAAAATAAATATCCATTATTGCAGACTTTTAATTCCATAAATTACATGCTCCATTGTAAACCGTATGAATTTTGTTTTCAGACTATAAAATTTGCGAATGGAAAGAAACGACCTAGACCGCACAAAAATTCCGTTCCGTCTGAACCTTTATATAGCAAACAAAATCAGGTATTGGAGGGAAGAAAAGTTTGACTGACTGGGTAAGATATTCATCACAACTTAATTTACCGACGATAGATTAAATTTATAGAGATTCGACTTTATTTAAATCTAAAAAAACTTCCAGACGAAGATAAAATACCATTCATGTCTTGCAGAATCTCCCTGCATGAAACTTCGACTTCATAAGAAACACGTCCTCAAATCCGCGGAAAAATTATTTACAGGCAACTACATTGATGCTCTGACAACCCCCAACATATCTTGCATCAACTTCGTCGAATGAATTATGAATGCGGCATAGTTTTTGTTCCATCCTCGGCGCGATAGGCAAGCGGGTAGAACCATTAACAAAACAGAAAAGAAACGATCGCCTTTGAAGGATCTTTACTATTTCTTGATTCTGATGCGCGGCCATGGATTCACATTATTAAACGGAGTGCATATAAATCGGAGATCATTGCTACCAATGAACATAGAGAGGTATAAAAAGAGGAGTGAATGGGGGAAATACTAGTTAGGATACGAATAGATAAGGAAATGGAGAGGAGATAGAGAGCGGGAGGGAGGGTGAAAATAGACGCGCATACGTCTTCATCTCGAATGTGTGATTGGTTGTGATTACGCCATTAGGAGAGAGAGCAGAGCAAGATGGCGATTGAGGATGACAGAGTGACTTAGGGATGGGGAGGAGAGGTATAGGGAGGGAGAGAAAGGAGAATGAGAGAGAGGAAGGATGGGGAGGGAAGAGAAAGGGGAGGGAGAGAAAGGAGGGAGGGATGGAAAGGAGGGAGAGAGAAGAGGAGGAGAGAGAGGAGAGGGATGGAGAGGAAAGCGGGAGGGAAGGAGAGGAGGGAGGGAGAGAGAGAGAGGAGGAAAGAGAGTGGGAGAAGAGAGATGGAGGGAGATGGAGGATGGAATGAGAGGAGGGAGAGAGAGATAGGGAAAAACGGATAGAGAGAGGATAGGGAGGGAGAGGAAAGGAGAGAGAGGAGAGAAAGAGAGAAGAGAGGGAGAGAAGAGAGGGATAGATGAGAAAGGAGGGAGAGAGAGAAAGAGAGAAGATGGATGGAGAGAGGGGAGGGAATAGAAGATGGGAGAGGTAGGGTATCAAGAGGAAAGGAAGAGAAGAGAAACAGGAAGTTAAAAAAGGAGTAGAAAAAACGCACAGGGAAAGCGGATAGGAGGTAGAGGGGAGGGAGAGGGGAAGTAAGGAGGAGGTAGGGGGAGGTGGAAAGGAGCGAAAGGGTGTAAAAAGAGGGTGAAAGGAGGAGATGGTGATCGTGGTGATGAGGAGGATGAGAGGTAGGGGAGGAAGGAAGTCGCGAGAGGCACCACGGGAGGTGTAGTTAAGAGAGCGGGTTGGTGGTGAGTGAGAGACAGAGAAAGAGGAGAGAGAGAGAGAGGAGAGAGAGAAAAGGGGAGGGAGAAGGGATTGGAGTCATGGAAGGAGGAGGAGGAGACGATGTCTGTCGGGAGTTGGACTCCGATGTAGTTAAAGAGATGAGGGGGAGGAGTGCTGTTCGAGGGAGGAGGACGGTGGGAGGGAGAGAGAGGTGGAGGGAGAAAGAGAGAGAGGAGGAGGGAGGAGCAAAGTGTAGAGACGGGGATGAGTGCGAGCGGTTTGAGTGTGTGGAGTTGATAGTTTCGTTGCATCCGGCCTCCCGGGCAGAAAGGAGAGAGAAGGGAGAAATTGAGAGAGAGAGAGAAGGGAGAAATTGAGAGAGAGAGAGAGAAGTAGGGGAGATATAGAGATTTTGCAATATTCTCTCCTCCTTTTAACCCTTTATCCGTTCAAATACTCGCTATTTTAGCCACTTTCAATCATAGTCGCGCATTTCTTTTTAGCATAGATGAGGAAAACGTAAATGAAATATGCATCCAGACTTTCTCTAAGAAAGAATTACTTTTTAATGTGTGTATTCCATTTGTAACCATAATAATGATAATAATGTACAAAATACACATATACCGTCTTAATTGGTGGAGAGCGAAAATTTCTCTGAAATAACCAAATTAATGGACTCGCAACAGAAATCTGAACTATTTTCCGATGTCGGTGATTACTTTTTCACAAGCTGAAATCATATGCAAAAGGTCACAAAAAATAATCACAGCTGATTTCGAGAAAATTTTGCTGCGGCTCAAGGTATTTCAGTTACCTACAGTTTATACTGTAGATCAGTGGTGACCAAACTTTTCTAATTGCGAGCCACATTAATAGTTGTGGATGCCTTGGCGGGCCGCATTGGAAATTGCCAATTCTTCGGCGGGCCGGATTAGAGTTTAAATCTGAAGTTTTCTCTATATTCTGAGATGCCATGTAAGTGAAAATCAAGTCTAAATAAGGTTTTCATGGCTAACATTTCAATATTTAAAGTTTTATTATAAAAAAATTCAAAAAAATTATTAATTTGTTTGTTAAATTTTTCTAACTGCATTTTCGCCATAGCTTCGCGGGCCGCATAAAACCCTTTGCGCGCCGCATTTGGCCCGCGGGCCGTAGTTTGGGCACCACTGCTGCACATAGCTGAAATGCGAACGTATATGCGGGTAAATACAATAAATAAATATCTCGCCAACGCATTGACCAAAACAGACGTTTAGTGCTGTTGCAAATGTAATGTTTCAACAGTACTTCTAACATTTTTCTCGATAACTTCGACTCATATTACTCTTTTCTTGTGGAACATCATGTACGACTGTGCACAAAACCGAAATCAGGCGAAACTAATTTAATTGGAATTTCATTAGCTCTATCGAATTTGCGAATGAAATATTTCTATAGTAAATTTCAACTTGTGACGTCGCCTCTTTTTCAGGCTTTATATGCAGTAGAAACCCGATTATCCGGACTCCGATTATTCGGATATTCGATTATCTGGATTGCACAGAACAGCTGCGATTGTTTCAATAATTGCTAGCTCCATATACCGTGACACTTTTATACATTAAAGAAAAATGTTGTAGTTCTTATTATACATCGTGACGGGCCAGAAATGGTACATCTGACTCTTGAATCGGCTATTGTGGGGCCTTTTGTAATATTTGTCCAATTCTTATTAAAATATAACGTATTTTATTTAAAATCGATTATCCGGATTTTTCGTTATCCGGATAATCGGGTTTCTACTGTATTTCAATTTTCGATCTCTTGACGTTTCTTAGGATCCATTCGATGACGCTAGATGTCGAACGCTGATAATTCCTTTTAGCAATATGATCCGCCCACTGCCACTTTAGCGCTTTTACTCTTTTAAATTGCGCCTTCTTTCTTACCCAGTCGTTCCTTTTTGCGGTCTTTTCGGGTGATCCCTTGCGTACATCTCTCCTTGCTCCTCTGTGTTTTTTGCTGGAGCTGGACTATTCTAACGTTCCAGGTCCATGCTTCGTATCCATAGGTAAGAACAGGCAGAACACATGGTCGTACAATATCCTTTTTAGACAGACTGGGATATTTAATCTGAAGATGTTTGAATTTCTGCCATTTCTGGAGTATGCCATCTTCACTTTCCGGTTGATTTCTCCAAGAAGTGATCCGTCGGTAGTGATGGGTTGACCTGTGTAAACGTAACTTGTAACTTCTTCGAGTTCTGGTCAGTTGATAGATACCTTCTTGGGATTTGTGAAGGAGTTGTACATCACCTTTGTTTTATTGAAATTCATTCTAAGTCCAGCTTCTTGGTTTGTCTGCTCCAGCTCCTCAGTTCTTCTACGGAGCTTTTTCTGGGCTTTCTGCGAAGAATATGATACCATCAGCAAAACGCAGGTAACTCAGATGTTCTCCATTAGCTTTTATACATTTTCCTTCCCAGTACCTCGATTTGAATATTTCCACTAGATCTGCTGTAAATCACTAGCTTAACTTTTTAAATATTAGTATTATTATATAGTAGTATATAGTAGTAGTATTTAAGTAATTATTCTATGGGAGATACCTTAGTTAAGTACTTATTTTTTCGATTCTTAATACTTAAGCGCTTAGTCTAGAATTTGTTTTAAGACGTAAGACAAGCTCGACAATTCTTTATTGAATTAAACGAGCCAAGGCAGATAATTATCAATTGAGCATCGGCTAGAAAAAGTAACTACACAAACTCATTTTATCAATCACATTTTACGAAACACATTTTATCAATTCGGATTTGGTCCATTATTTCCTAATCGTCAGAACAATGAGATAATCAGCGATTGGTTAGCGTTCGATACTTCGACGACTCTTCGTGACTCTCTTATCCCCAGATAAATCCTTTCATCCTCTCTTTAGTGGTCTGGGACGCCGTCCGGACGAGACCAAAAATAAATAAAAACATTGCAAGGTTAGCCTTCGTACGACTCTTTGATTACCTCATTGTGCTGAAATTTCATCTTCCTCTTGAAAGTAACGGGAATGCATTCGTTCCGTTTGTCTTTTGGAAAGCATCCGTTTCCTCTGCGAAAATGTTCGGAAATAAGCAGCCATGTTGAGGGAAATCCTATGGATTGAAAAAATAAGAAGAGAAAGGGAGAGAGGCAAATAGAGATGGAGATAGAAAGGAGGGAAATGGAGAAATAGATGGAGAGAGAGAGAGAGATGGGGAAAGAGAGATAGAGAAAGGGAGTTGGATGGAGAGTGGGAGGGAAGAAAAGAAGGGGGGATAGACGGAGAAAGGGAGATGGAGAGAGGGGGGAAGGGAGAGAATGATGGGATAGTGGTAGGGCAGAGAGGTAGGGGAGAGGATGAGAGAGGAGGGAGGGGAGAAAGAGAGAGAGAGAGAGGGACGGGAGAGGAGGGAGAGATAGAGAGAGGAAGATGGAGAGAAGGAAGAAGTGAGACGGAGGGAGAGGTAGGGTGAGAGAAAGGGATAGAGAATGAGAGAGGGATATAGAGAGAGAGAGGGAGAAATGAGCAGAGAGAAAGAGAGAGGGACAGAGAAAAAGAGAGAGGGAGAAATGAATAGGGAGATGGAGAGAGAACTATGGCTACATAAAAGAAGCAAAGTCCGCAGATGAAAAGAACGCGTGAATGTTTTGTAGGAAATGAATGCGGTTACCATAGGAAACAAACGAGTCGTTTTTTCCAACCGTTGCGAAATCTCTCCGCGGCAAACAGAGCGGCAATTCATTCATTCATCCGTCACCAATCACGCAGACGGGAGCTTTATGATATGTATTTTTAATGTATCGTCATGGACACCAAGAGGGAAAGGAAATGCAAAGACACCGTTATATGGAATTTCAATGAAAATGAGGCCTCATCAATCGACAGTGATTGCGAGATGCGATCATCGATAGGGAGCGAAGGAATTCGGCCGTCAATCATCAAACGATTCCGGAAGACTGCGAAACACATCGCGCGCAAAACCTTTTTTCCGCGCAGAAAACCATGAACGAATGAATGAAGGAAATCACGGTATCTAATTGTAGACGGAAAGTGAAAACCAGCGATATTCGAGCTGTGATCCGCGATTCCTTTGTAAAAAAATTTACGATCGAGCAGGCGTTGCTCAAGATTATACTCAAGTCATTTCACTTTGATTATTGCCACAAACTTTGTTTAAAATAATATTGGGATTTATAATTAAAACTTTCGCAAAATTTCTATTGATTACGAACGCGCCATTCAAATTCTAGGGGATGCTTCCGGTCCTATACATACATATTATCACAAGCGATACTCGATGAAAAGTGTTGCATTAACAACCTACGAAATACTGCAATATCACATGCAAATCAAATTATTTTTTCGGGCTTCTTCTTCTTATTTCCAATCCTTCCCGTCTTTTAATTATAAATGTAAATAAACCAAAGATTTAGATGTGTTGATAAGCAATCGGGGCAATAATTTTTCCTCTAATAAATTGATTAGTTAGTGCTACCAACAAATGGATGCGTCCAAAGGTTGTAATACGTGACGTGATGATGTTGGCTACATCGTGGTGTAATTCTTAGTTGTTCATGGTGATGTGTCTCACCTTACCAGCTTGCTTGGCTTATAGAGATCTGTTTGGCACTTTACATTTACAATCATGTTGTAGTAAGTGTGAAAAATTACTTAAAACTGAACTAAGCCTATACTGAGCTATATTTACAGCATAACGACGTTTTTCAAGGTTTAGCCCACAGCTAAATATATTTTTTTCCAGAAGATATGTTGATTTTTGCTAAATTTTTAAAGTTTTTTCGTTATTTATTTTATTATATTTTTCTATTAATGATATCCAATATTTCTATTTTGTTATAAATATAATTGTTTTGATCATTTACAATGCTTATATAATATTTTTGTTAATGAACACCCTTTTAAGTTTTCCACAGCAATAGCGATCCATTTACAAATTATCGTCACTGTTTACGTTGAAGAATTTGTATGGGTAAACGATATTTTAACTTTATTTGGTCGCATTTTATTTCCAAATATTGTCGTGCACATAAATATATATAAACCTTGTTACAATGCCGCGAAGCGCTATTTATCTTAGAAAGGTTGTAGCGCCTAGAAAAAATGTTTGGAGCCATTGGCAACGCTTCATTCATTAAGTGTTCCAATTTTTAATCACGTCAGATTTGGGGGTGATCTGAAGCGTTTGAAACATTTTACGGTCTTAACAAATACCGCTACTTTTTATTCTTCGGGCCCCTACCACCTACGAGGATACTACTATCTCATCGTGATTCGACACTATTTTCACCTTGGTCCCATGTAGTTCGCCTTGATTTCGAGAGTGCTGTCGATCTGGTAGCCTCTCAAAATCGAAAAAACGTTTTTATAATTGCCCGAGAAAATCTATCTCGACTTCCTCCTAAGTAGCCAGCCTTGAGAATAAGTTTCTTCTAGCGTTATTTTTCATGCGTCCGAAAACCCATAAACTTAAGGCAGACAAATTCTAAAATATGCGTGTGTGTGCGTGTTTGTGTGTGTTTGTGTGCGTTTGTGTGTGTATTTTTGACTAATCAACCTCTTGGATTATTATAGTCATAACTCCTTCCACACCGAACACGATCACAAGGTAGGAGGGAAACCCGGTGCCGGCATTAGCCTACTCTAAACGAAGGGCACCAAGGGGGCCAACGGCTTAACGTCCCTTCCGAAGGACGTTTCGTTTGCGCGGTCTCCTCAAACCACACAAACAGTGGCCCGGGCGACATTAGCAAAAATCCTACTTTCGCAGGATTAGTAATAGCTGCCCTTTCGAGCAGCAGGCGTGTAGCAGCCAGCGTCCTAACCACTAGACCACCGGAACCCCGTCCAAAATATGCGCTCAAAAGTACCAAACTATTGAAAAATTTAGATAGGTGCTTGTGTTAGGTACCGTATCTGCCCGAATATAAGCCGATACTTTTTGTCAAAATCTATCGTGAAATAAATCACCCTCGGCTTAAATGCGAGCCTGAGGAAAAATTTTGCATCCTCGTACGACGCAATCGCTGAAAAATGTCTTGTTTCCATAGCATACCTCCTATATTCCACTGATAAGGCACTCGATGTCTGAAAAACGCTCCCTTCTTACAGCGATTGCCCGGAGCTGTAATTTAAATTGCTATTGAAGGTTATTTATATATTTTAACACGTAGTTAAAAGTAACTGGGTTCTTATCCAAAGGAAACGGCGGTATATAAAACAATCGAGTTTTAACAACCCACCATGATTGCACGCTACAGCAAATTCGTTTTGATCATAATTTGCAACGAGTTCTTAAGATACCAACACCGGTCTTATTAGAGGTTTTTACAAATTCTGACTACACTAAGCTTCTTCAACTCTTTGTTTTAATTGCACTTCTTGGTGCTGCAATCGATTTAAAGTTCAGATGTAGCAGACGTATGCATGTATGTATGCCCAGTCAATTCGCCTCTCTTACTGCACAAATGGGTATCTCAGAGGTAGTGCAATGAATAAGCGGGGAGGGAGGAGGGAAACCCGGTGCCGGCATTTGCCTGCTCTTACGAAGAACACCAGGGGGGCCAACAGCTTAACGTCCCATCCGAAGGACGGAACAGCTGAATTTGCGCGGTCTCCTCAAACTACGCAAACAGGGGGCCGTGTGACCTCGAGAAAAATCCTACTCGCGCAGGATTCGTACCCGATGACTTTTTCAAGCATCGGGCGAGTAGCAGTCAGCGTCCTAACCACAAAACCACCGGCACCCCCTGGTAAAACTTAGCCAAGTCAACAAGACGTTCATTTTCTGGACCAAAGACCGGCTATTTTAAGGCTGTCGAAGAACGCGTGTGTGAATACGTAAAAAGTTTGCGTAGACAAGGTTTACCAGTGACTCGCGAAGTGCTGCAAATGAAGGTTTTGAAAGTTGCTACTGAGCTTCAAATACCAAGGTGTTCTTTTAAAGCTAGTGTTGGGTGGTCGAGACGTATGATGAAACGTTGTGGCTTTACGTAGGCGTACTACTCTCGCTCAAAAATTACCTGATGACTTTCAAGATGAACTTCTTTCGTATCAGCATTTTGTGATTCAACTTCGTAAAAGACATTCATATTTGCTTGGTCAAATGGGTAATGCTGATGAAACAGCTGTGTATTTTGACATGCCTTCTAATGTGACAATATCAGAAGTCGGTTCTAAATCCGTGATAGTGAAGTCTAGTGGCAATGAAAAACGACGAGTGACTGTAATGCTTGCGGTATTAGCTGATGGCTACAAGCTACCGCCCTACGTGATTCTAAAAAGAAAAACAATTCCCAAGGAAAAACTTCCTTCTGGTGTTATATTTCGTTGTCAGGAGAATGGTTGGATGTCCAACGAGCTGACGAAGGACTGGCTGAAGACTGTTTGGAACAAGCGACCAGGCGTGCTTTTAAGACAGCGTAATATGTTGGTTTTAGATGCTTTTAATGGTCACACAACTGATGAGGTAAAACAACTTTTACGAGAGGAAATGAACACAGACCTTGTTGTTATACCAGGGGGTATGACCAGCCAACTCCAAGTGTTAGACGTAGTGATAAATAGGCCCTTCAAAGACAATTTACGGCATCAATATAATGATTGGTTATTGGCCGATGATCATCCATTGACTCCCACAGGAAAATTAAAAAAATTATCAGTGTCTCAATTAGGTCATTGGATCAAGACAGCATGGAATGCCGTTTCTAGTGAATCGATAGTAAAAGGGTTTAAAAAATGTTGCATTTCTAATGATATGAATGGAAGCGAGGATGACGTTATTTGGGATGATTATTCCAGGGACCAATCTTCCAGTGGAGAAGAAGAAAGTGGTGTAGAACATACTCACACTACTTGATTTAGTAAATAAATTTTAATTTATGTTTAAGTATATATTCTTTTGTTTCTGAATCTATTGGATATATTTTTCATTTCTAAATGCTATTGCATATTTATCTTTCGTTTCTCAGGGCCATGCACATGTATTATTAAGAATAGTTAGCGATTTGTATTATTTTTCATTAGCCATTAAATGAATTTCATATTAATTTTAATTGTTTATTGTATGTTTTGCTATAGCCATTGTAATATTTGTCTTTCGTTTCTCATGGCTATGCATATGCATTATTAAGAATACATAGCGATGTGTATTATTTTTCATTACTCAATAAAAGTTCCTAATAATTGAAATTGTTTATTGTATTTTTTGCCATAGCCATTGTAATATTTGTCTTTCGTTTCTCAGGGCTATGCATATGTATTATTAAGAATACTTAGCGATGTGTATTATTTTTCATTAGCCAATAAAAGAAGTTCATATTAATTTTTCTTGTTTATTTTATATTTTGCTATAGCCATTGTCATTTTTGTATGCATGTTAAAACCCTCTTTCATAGAATGTATTAAAATTGCGTATACTGACTAAGCAGACGATATCGTCATTCCTCAGTTGAGATAAAGCAAAACCGTTTCAAGTGGTTTATTAATGATTTTTATCCAAATTATGGCCCAAAGTTGAATATTCTAGGGAGAATTAGTAACGTGACCATGAGAACTGTGAAATTCGTTTGATATTTTATACGTTCGCTTTATGTTTTTTCTTATCCGCTGTTACGACATGTGGCGCGTTCCATTTTTTTTGCCAAGCACCAAGTCGCTAAAGAATAAGCTCCTGTTACACGCCATTAGTAAAAAAAAACTACTCCACGACGAGTGATCATAGACTCTGACGTAATTGATAAGTAGATAAATAGATGAATTTATCAGAAAAAGAAATTATATGTTTCCATCAGTCTTCCTAACGGTTCAATAGTTAAATGGGTCACCTATTGAAGCATAAAAGTGTTTAAATTGTAATATTGTGTCATCTGTCAATTCAAATATCGAATCTCTGGATTAACGAACTTTCTATCCTACGAACATGAATTTTTTTATCACAAATTTGATTTACGACCTCAAAACTCGATCTAGCGAGCTTCTTCTCAACTTCAAAAAACGAACATAACGCCATCATTTGAAAATAGAATGAGTAAAAATGTAATATTTATTTACCAAATTTATTTATTTATCGTATAATATCTACTAATGATACGCGTACAAAATAGCACAGTATTTATGTATATTTTCCGCAAAATTACAGTTTTAATGCTGCGGTATTTTCGAGTTGAGCTAGCATAGAAAATCCTTATTTTTTATATTTATCGTACGGCACTTCTTTATTTTACAACACAGTACATCGCTATTACAACGGAGAAATTCCACAAGACACGTGCATTTCAAATACTTATACATATAAATCAGTGTCAGCAATGCATTGCATACGAAGCTCTTGCAACCAACCCCAACTTGTCTTTCATTCGGACGAAAGACGTCAGGACGCACCTGACCCTTTATCTTAACACTATGTGTATGGATAATTTGCTCCCGATATATGAGCTTTCAATTTATGAACCACTTTTCAGGAGCGCATTGTGTTCGTAAATCCGTAGATACCTGTAATTACGAAATGAGTGATGAAGCTTATTTGATTATTCGAATTCAATTGATCAAGGTTATGCGTCAAGCAATAAAAGGGTCGGGTTAACCGGATGCACATTTCAACTGCAGAGTGTCCTTCCTCACTGGTAGCTCACTAATTGCTCATACGATTGACGACATTCGTTAAAAAAACTCGGCGAACGAACCAACTCCAAAGAACAGTACAACATTCTCTATCAAAGTTTTGAACTTTGAACCAAGTGATATTTCTCATCGACATCTTTTATAAGATTACTCTATTATGAAAAAATGTACCCCAAAGTCTTATAACCAACTTGCAATACCATGCAAGAGTGCATTTTTTCCAAACACAAGGCCAAATAAACAAGGAGAGCATGGCAACGATGCCATACTGCGGTAAGCTTTAAGTATGAAAGATGGCGCAATCTACCTAGCAACAACTTCCCTATCATTGTGTGGAAGCGATCGGGATGTTTGGACCGGTTATATCCGGTTGCTTGCCTATCTCTTTCTCTTCCTTTCTCCTTATCTCTCTCTCTCTCTCTCTCCCTCCCTCACTCCCTGCGTAGTATTTTCCTCAACACGTGTGCCAAACGCGATATGGTTTCGATGCGCAAATCATTTCGAGCTAGATTGGAGCTCGGACAGAGGAGGGAGGAAGAAGGAGATAGTATTAATTATCTTATCTCTCTTTTTATCTCTCTCCCCCCTCTTCTCTCTCCTTCGGAGTAAAATAAAATAAGCTAGCGTCTTTTAGAGATTCCGCTTCGCTCGTACCGTAAACCTTCAGTTGTTCGATGCAGCGTCATGATCGTATTTTTTTAAGGTCAGACGTCAGAGTTCACGTCGTCCTCCCCCGCGTACGTTACCCACATTTTCCATATCTGTTCCGGTAATAGCTGCACTATTTCACCGAAATATTATCTCGAAATTTTGGTTTCGGACATCGCAAGGATTTTGCGACGAGTGATCGAGAAGATCACAGTGTGTCGGATACTTATTATACGCAAAATATAACATAGCATGGGCAAAGAAAGGATGGAGAAACCGCAACTCACAAGTCGAATGCGTCTCTAATAACTTTATGTTCAGCTCTTTTACATTTCCATTCCGGGGTGTGTCAACACTTTTCGCTAACGCACGCAATAACGACGTATTGGGTATACCTAAGGGACACGCATTTTCTCTGTATTGCTTCGAACACAGGTTACGATAATTGCCCGTAAATTTATGCACACACAATGTGTCTTTCAGCTCTCGAATTTCTAAAGATTATCGCATGCGGTTCCGAAGTTAAGGTTTGGATACCTCTGGCGCAGATGCACACTCGTTATCTTCTTTATGTTAGTTTCGACATCTACGAGCATAGAATTTTTGCCAATTTAGGGATGGATAAGCCGTCCATCGAAGGCCACGGAATCGAAGAAATAATAAAACAGGTGCCCAAACACATACATTTCCCCCAATTTCCTATCAGTTTTTCAGCATTGTATAGTCTCCTAGTTTTCCATCATACACGTTGGTTTTCTGTTATCGATTCTCCCAATTCAAGTTCGAGATAGCATCCGATTATAAGTGTTTTCCTTTTTAATTTAACTGTTGCCCAAAAATGCCATTATGTGCAAATATAAAAGGGAGAGGACAGCTTTCAAGTTAAAGTCCTTAATCATTTACTACACATATTTAGCCTCAAAACACTCGATTCAAAAAGTGCACGGCAGGTATTACATGGGTTATAATTTGTCGTGGCACTTACAACTAGTTTAAAATAATGCTTTTGGCATTGCAAGCACATAACTATTGAGTGATGAAATGCAAATACCAGAATTTTTACTCACCGGAATTCACACGTCAGGTTTCATTACAATCTCTTCCACTATCCTGACAAATAAAATAACCACTAAGCAACACCCGATAAATAGAAGACTTGGGTTCTATTCCTGGTCAAGGCCAGATTTTCCCCATTTTATCCCTCCGAAAGATAACAATATTATTAATAATAATATATATTAAATGCTTCCATGAAAATGAAGACGCCTCTCTAACTTCTACGCCCGATTTTTTATATTAAAAAAAACATCTTGATTTTCCAATTCCTCATATTATTTTCGAAATAAGCTTACGATCGAGTCTTTTTACTACACAGGGAATAGCAGTAGATTGGTCAATAGTGAACGACATCATGTCATTCGCCGTAGAGATTGAATCGAAATCCACCAGCCTTTACCTCTCAGAATATACAAAATAATAATTATAACCGCGATATTGAAATCATTCCCATCTCGAATTTTTTTTAAATTTCCTCCTCCCCTCTGGATAGGATGCTCCTCCCCACCTCCTGTTATCTCTCCCACCCTTCCCAAACACTTCCCATTCCGCACACGCATTCGTCATCCCCCCAAACACCTCTCCCCCTACCCGTCCAGTGTCGGTCCCTTTTTATCTCCCGCCAGCCAATAGAGGGAGAGGGAAATACACAGTAGCCGAATACGGCTCGGAGGCAGAGGGTGGATTGAACGGGTGGGCTTCAGACTGCAAAGACAGAAAAGGGGAAATGACGGAGGGAAAAGGAGGGAGGGTGAGTGGGAGGTTAAAGGGAAAAAGCAATTGGCAATAACCAGCGAGAAACACGGCGTCCGAATCAATTGGTTCTCCCCATCTCTCCGTGCCTCCTCCCAGAGAAGGTCCACAGAGGAATGGAGGTGGAAGGGGAAGGGTGCCTATGAATATTTCATGCCGCGTGGGACAATCTCGGTTCTCGTGTGTGTGTGTGTGTGAGGTGGGTGAGTGTATGCGTGTCGGAGGGAGAGAGGGTGGGGGAGAGATATGAGGTGCGAAGGGGAGTATGTATGTAATTTTTTCAAGAGAGAGGATTGCCTGGATGCGTGAGCGTATGATGGAATGAAGAGTGATAGGGACGAAGAGAGGGAAGGAGGGTGAGAAGTGGAAAATGAGTGGAAGATGGTTTGAGAGAGGGTGGGAGGTAGAGGAAGGAAGAGAGAGGGAGGGAGTGAGAGAGTAAGGGAGTGAGAGAGTAAGGGAGTGAGAGAGTAAGGGAGTGAGAGAGAGAGGGAGAGAGAGGGAGGGAGAGAGAGGGAGGGAGAGGGAGGGAGAGAGAGAGGGAGGGAGAGGGAGGGAGAGAGAGAGGAAGGGAGAGAGAGAGGGAGGGAGAGAGAGGGAGGGAGAGAGAGGGAGGGAGAGAGAGGGAGGAAGAGGGAGGGAGAGGGAGGGTGAGAGGGAGAGAGAGGGAGGGAGAGAGAGGGAAGGAGAGAGAGGGAGAGAGAGGGAGGGAGTGAGAGAGGGAGGGAGTGAGAGAGTAAGGGAGTGAGAGAGGGGGAGGGAGAGAGAGGGAGGGAGAGAGAGGGAGGGAGTGAGAGAGGGAGGGAGTGAGAGAGGGAGGGAGTGAGAGAGGGAGGGAGTGAGAGAGTAAGGGAGTGAGAGAGAGGGAGGGAGAGAGAGAGAGGGAGGGAGTGAGAGAGGGAGGGAGTGAGAGAGGGAGGGAGAGAGAGGGAGGGAGTGAGAGAGGGAGGGAGGGAGAGAGGGAGTGAGTGAGAGAGGGAGGGAGTGAGAGAGTAAGGGAGTGAGAGAGAGGGAGGGAGGGAGAGAGAGGGAGGGAGGGAGGGAGAGAGAGAGAGGGAGGGAGAGAGAGGGAGGGAGAGGGAGGGTGAGAGGGAGAGAGAGGGAGGGGGGAGAGAGGGAGGGAGGGAGAGGGAGAGAGAGGGAGAGGGTGAGAGGGAGAGAGAGGGAGGGAGAGAGAGGGATGGAGAGAGAGGGAGGGAGGGAGAGAGAGGGAGGGAGGGAGAGGGAGGGAGCGAGAGAGAGGGAGGAAGAGAGAGGGAGGAAGAGAGAGGGAGGAAGAGAGAGGGAAGAAGAGAGAGGGAGGTAGGCAGGGAGGGAGAGGGAGGAAGATAGAAAGGGAGAGGAATGGAGAGAGAGAAAGAGAGGAATGGAGAGAGAGAGAGGAAGGGAGATAGAGAGAGGGAATGGGAGAGAGAGAGGAGACAAGTATCTATCTAGAAATGTTTTTACTAGTACAACTGGAATAATTTCCCGTAATAAATGACGGATATACACGAATTAAGTAATAAATTATAATTAAGACACTTCACAATCTCCTTCACTCTCTCTATCTCTTCTTACCTCCAATTGTCCACCCCAGTGGTGCAGTCAGAAATTTGGTTAGGTGGGGGAAATACTTCAACACATTATTATCTGAGCATTTGTTTATTGATGTATTTGCAAGAACCTTTGCGTAATGATAGAAGATAATGAATAAAGGTACTGATTCTAATTTGGACAACTTCTATCTACTTAATTTTCATCTGACGGTTGCATACACTATACCAGTGATGTCCAACCGTTAGCTCGCGGGCGCCTGGTAGCCCGCGAAGGTTTTTTCAGGCGCCCGCGGAACTGATTTTACAATTCGGTTGGTCAATACAAAACATTATTTCACTCAAAAAAATTCAAAAAAGTTTGAGACAATTTTTGAAACAATCTTTGCAATGCCATCGAAAGCCTCACTTTGATTCGAAGAGATAGAATGTCAGCGGACTGATGGTTGCAATGTACGATGTGTACTCAGTAGGATGGATCCTCATACCTTTGCGAGACGGCATTTTCGCAGACGAGTGTCATAAAAAACAGACACAGGAATCGTCTTTCCGAGAAGCATTTGAAGAATTGTATGGCATTCGCTGTATCACCGTACGTACCAGATTTTAAAAAAGTGTCACGAAATGTCCAATCGCAAGTGTCACACTAGTATCGAAAATTTTATTTGTAATGGCATGGGAATGAAAAACTTAATAAAAATCGAGCACTTTGTATTTCGATGTAAACCATTTTCATAAACCATATTAATAAAAATAAGCTATACTTATATAATTTTTTTGTCGAGTTTCACCAAGTTATGGAAGGGAGGGGTGTCCCCCTGCTCAACGGAATACACCAATTCCCCCCCCCCCCCACCGCACCTCCCCGCTCAACAGAATATCACGATATCACGGAGGAAACCCCCCGAGTTATGGTAGGGAGGGGGCCCGCCGTGAGTTTTGGGCAAGCTACATGCATAAGTAGCCCCCGAGCTCGAAAATGTTGGACACCACCGCTCTATACTTTTGTAAAGATTATCTCTGATCTTGTGGCGGAGGAGCAAATTCCCAGTTCCCACCATCTGGGTTTGCCACTGTGTACCCTCTATTCTTCGCTCTTTCCTTCCCACTATCCCCTCAAAACTGCAGCTATCTCTCTAGGCGCGATGCGTATAAACGCTTAACATACAGAATGACATTTAAGAAACAAATGACGAGTGAAAATTACGCACACAAAGTAAGCATAGATACGAATTATGTGTTGCGTAAGAAACTTTCTATTTAATGACAGTGACGTACTTCAAAAAAACAGACACATGCACAAAGCAAGGATACCTAACTTTAAACTATTACCTATATATAGCGTATGGATTTTTCGGGTTTTACCCGATTTTTACCAGGTTCTTAACCTCCGATTGCATTTTTTAAAGTTCGGGTCAAGTCCGAAAAAACCCGAAATTATTAGTTTTCTTTAAACAGAATTTTTTTATATTTGATCACAGAATTTCTATTCTGGTGCTTGTAGGCACCTCAGCAGTTAAGTGTAGTCTAAGATGCTCGTGATCAGCCTGTCTATTCTCTTTGTAAACAATTTATTCGTAAGCTTACTTTGTAACAATCTTAATCTCCTAGGTTTGCTCGCGCCACTAATAGTCAAGGACCTCGCCTTAGCTAGTAATAATAAAACCCCATATTTACCCTACGAATGAAATTTTTTTTAACCCGAAAAATCCATACCCTACCTATATGTAAGCTTTGTACTCGCAAATACTGCGGCAATGAGAGTTCTAATGCAACGGTTTCCAACCTTTTTCACTTCGCGAACCCATTGAGCTAACCTATTTCTCGTCCCGAACTCCTTGGATTAACCTTTTCACTTCGCGAACCCCTTGGGTTGCAACAGTTCTTGTGGTGAACCCCTTATAACAGATAGTACATTTTTTTGAACTCGATTAATTCACGAAAAATAAATAGTTTATATAGAACATGGTATGTAAACATTAACAATAAAATCAGAATCACTGATATTTTCATCAGTTTCTAGTTAGTACTCCGTACAATTCAACTATAATTCTTGAAGCATAAGAAAAAACTGACAATAAAACCATACAACTAATTTCAATGAAATTAAAATATTGGCAACAATTGTAGAACCAATAAAGTGAAAAAGACGCCATTACCAAATTTTTCTAGCGAATCTCTTCAGATTTATTTCGCGAACCCCTAAGGGTACGCGAACCCCTAAGGGTACGCGAACCACCGGTTAGGAGACGCTGTTCTAATGATACATTACATTTCTCATTGTTAAAATAAATCGAAGAAATCACGTTTATTTTCCGATTCCATGCGCATTTTTCGCTAATTCGACACAGGTTCGAATTGTCTCTTCTAAAAAAATATACTATGTTCTCTCAAGCATAGTACTTTCCAAATCCCGGGCACTTACCACGCTTTAAAGTAATTTTAAAATGTAGTCGATTAATATGCTACACTTATCTATAGATTTTTACGTGTTAACTTATGAAAAATAAATATTATCGCTTGGGATCGACCTCGGGCAGTATTTCGTCTTTTGTCGTCATTGCCTTTTATAACATCTGAATCAAGAATTCCTTCCAAATTTCATTCTTCTACGTAGTCGGGAAGTTTTTCAAGACAGGTTAAAAAGTGCGCGACGGACCTGCAAACACTGCACATTATTATATTTGGTTATCAGGGGTGGGCAACCCTTTTACGAGGTAGATCAACAGCTGTGAGTGCTTTTTGCGAGCTAGGTCAAACCTTGCTGAAATGGTTTACAATAAAAGCTAGAAGAGGATGCATAAATATAGATTAATATACATGGATCTGTATGTATCCTTGTATGTGTGCGCGCGTGTACTTCTATAAGAGCTAAACAATTTAAATGTTAGTATGAGTTAGGTAAATAGACATAATTATAATTCTAAGGGATATTTTCCACTCCCAAGTTATCGCTTAATTGAGCACAATGGGTCGAGTGAATAAAAAATAAGCAAATGCTTATGCTTAAGATTTCTATCACTTTTCAAGCAAATTCTTGATTTGGGGTGAATAAAAAAATAGCATTTGCTTTTGCTAGAAAGAATAAGCATTTGCTTATTTTTAGGATTTTTCTTAAGCATTTGCTTAAAATTGTGTGAATAAAACCGAGCTTTTGCTTAATGCTTTAAGCATATGTTTAAACTTTTTTAAGTGAGGTAAAGGGCTTGCTAAAATATTTCTAAGTACTCTATTTTCATGATACTTGATCTTAAATATAAATATGGTAATAACCAATGGTTATAAAAATTTATATCGTTTCTCTGAAGAAAATGTTAAGTATATTTCAAATCTGTCATTCGGAGAATATCAGGAGAGACGTGGCGGGGCAAACAAACAGAAGATAGAAATATTTTTAAGGTACTTAAGTGATCCCGGATTTCAAATAGGAGTCGGGGAGGAACACCACGTGCAATGCACAGCTATATGTAAGAAAGTAAAATTTGTGGCGTCCAAAATCACTATAAAGGCAAATGACTGGATAAAATTACTATAACTAATGGAATAAAAATGCACCCATAATTTATGATATTATCGAATTCGGTTATAAAAGAAATAGTTAAAACATTATCAATTAACTTTTTTTTAAATATTACCCAATATATTTATGTTTTTAGTTTGAAATTCAACTATGTAAAACTTTAAACGTAAACAAAAACAAGTGAGGGAAGAGTTGCAAAGAGCTTTCTTCAGTAAAATTTAAGCATTTGCTTAAAACCGAGTAGCAAATGCTTATAAGCAAAAGCAAACATTTATTCATTCAATATGAAGCAAATGCTGAAAGCATTATGCTTATGCTTTTAGCAAATGCTTTTGATTTTACTGTTTGCTTTAAGCATTTGCTTAATTTTTATTCACTCGACCCAAGGAAAGCACGAAAGACGTTGCTGGCATAATAAAATTTCGATTTCGAAATCAGTTGGAATTGAGGTTCGAGGTTGATAAGATCTCGTATATATAAGATCTTCACCCGAAACGATAATTTTTTTTATCCATACAATTTATAGACATAACGAATCAGAGGGAAGTTGTTTTGATTCGGGAAAAAAGAAAGATTTTTTTAGGATTGTGAATGTCCTGTTTATAGGGACAATGGATTTCCTATCACCGTTATTTGGCTTCGAAATATTTTAAACCCAATATCGTTTTTTTGCTTGATGACAAAAAAACTTGATTTTTAAGCAAGCGGGAAGAGCTAACAGGGAAGATGTTCAGTCACTGAACTTAAGTGAGGTCGGGAATCATAAGAGGGGCGGAAATGTGGGAGAATATTCGTTCATTGTTTCATCTTTCGTCGTTTCAGTTATTTTCCCTTACGTCGAAATGGAATATCCTGTTTTTATTTTTCGGTCAATGTGGAGGTGCTGATAAAATTCTACTTACAATTAATTAGCCTTTTTGGTAAAAAAATATATGTATAACTTTTTAAATTTCCCTGGCACTGATCGCAAAAGCAGTGCCAAAGCTACCTTTCCTTCTAGCAACGTAAATGTTTTTCAAAATATCATGAATTACAGAAGAGCAGCGAAATGTTGGAAACAACTTTAATTTTAACAAATATATGAAATTATAAAAATGAAGAATTCGGATTACGAAGAACAAATTGCTATGGAAGAATTATAAAAGCCACCTAGAAGTGCTCACGACATGGAACGGGATTAATGATCTCAACCTTTATCCCGAAAACACATTTTGCATATTATATCTTGTAAAGATAAAAAAATGACAAACACACCCGGTGTTCCCAGGCATTTATGAAATGTAGCGTGAAATTACGGGCGTTCTCACGAAATAGTTAACCTCTGCAAATAAAGGTAAATTATAGCATTGCTATGAAATATAAGAAACGACTTTCTTTTTTAGCGAAAGTTGAAGAGTTATGATTACACGCAGGAAGTTGCTATGGAAGAATTAAGAAAATCAACAGAGATGAGCCCACGAAGCGGTATAGGGATCCCGATATAAATTCTATGCCCAAAGAACACCTCATCTTGTATGTCATATGAAAATGAAAATAATGCCAGTGACACCCGCTGTTCCCAGGCAGTCGCCCATACAAGTGCTACCCGGGTCCAACTATAATTAACCTCGTTGATCGGACGAGAACCGGTCTTTTCATCGTGGCATTTTCTTTTTCGTTTTTATAAGGGATTGATCATTTCGAAAGATATAAACAGAAAAAAGTTGTATTAGTTTAGATTCCTCGCATAAGTAAACTTTCATAATACACTCCGAAATTTCTAATTTTCCATTAGGTGGAGATCATGAAGAATAGTTCGTAAGCCGCGAGCAATTTTCCTAAGCAGACATATAATGGAAAAAAGGATTTAACGCGGCAACTATATTTTTTCAGTAGCAAAAATTAACGACTTTGGGAATGAAATACTAATTTTTCACGGTTTTTTTAAAATGCTTTAAAAAAACAATTTTTAATCAAAATGATTTGACCTGGTGGTTATGGTCTTATTTCTTTAAATTAGCGATGGATGTTTGAGTTACTGATAGGGTATAGACGAAGGGGCATAAATGGTTGACGGGCACCGCCTTATCGATAAACTTCGTAAACTCGTCTCTCGAACTCCACGGTTTTGCTTTGAACGTTTTCAGTTTTGTGCGGCTTAATGTTTAGAGAACCACCTCGAATTGCACGGCCATCAATATTTTTGGCACGTTTTTCAAACGGTCTCCAAAATTTATAAGAGCATCAATTATTCCAGTTAGACTCGTAGGTTATAAGAAAGGATAAAGAAAGCAATTATAAATAGTGTAGCTAAACCTAAGCATACTGAACGCAAAATGGTGCTCAAATATAACTGCATGTATTTCCATGGGAGAACCAACCCAATTTGCGCCGTTTCGCTTTTCACGGTCTCTTTTAGGAGACCATATAAGTACAGTGCAAAGCGAGGTATGGATTAATTTATCTCCAAAAGACATTAAAACGTTAGAGTCTATTGTAGGAGGACACCACTGATGACGGCTGCTTTGTATCCTTAAGGCGCATCTCATTTGGCCAACACTTTTACGGTTTTCGGATATTCATAGTTAATCAATTTGGTTTCAGTCATAAGGCGAGCTCGATAATCCATTTGAGAATTCCTCGCCTAATTTCATCCAGTGCGAGATAACCTAAATTGCACTTGTATGTAGAGCAAACGTTAATATATATAAACGTCGAAAATAAATATATCATTTTTAAGCAATAAAATTTTTTTTAAGGATGACGCTTTGCTCAGTTTCTGATGGTAGGTAAAACTTCTTGTGTTCGTGTTTGAAACTCGAATGTGTCATAAAAAATTCTTGTCCCGTAAATCGGATATCCGTTAACGTTTATATATTTAAAACGAAGTGACATTAACGGCAGTCGTATTTTTTCCTTTTTCCGATCCATGCCCGATGAAATAGGGAAATAAAACCATCAAATCGATTGCTCATATATATCGACCTCCAATAAAAACTCTTCGTCTGTCGGCCATTTTTTTTTTACTTTCAATTTGCATATCAGACGGACCCGATCTCGGGGAACGAATCCGTTCCCGAAAGATCTAACACGGTTCGAAATGAAGAGGCCGCCGTAAAAACGGAGTTATCGAAGGCGCGAATGTAGGTGGCGTTTTTAAAGGCTTCGGGACCAATGGCCAACGTTTTAGCGACCTCCCTTCCATTTCGAACCAAAAGATATGTCAATTACTCGAGAGAGTTATGACCACGGAGGTCTTTAGGAAGTGAATGACGCGAAGCAGGTTATATATCTTCGAATAGCTGCTCTGTATTGTTTCCAGTGGCTCGCTTTTGTCGCGGAATATATTTTACAACCAGTTAAAACATGCTGATTCATTCCTTATTCCACCAAGCGATGTATTTTATGTATAAAGAAGTACTTAAAGTAAAAAAATCTGATGTGGCCGCCACATGATTTTCTCCATACCTGTAATATTTCTAAAAATTCCATATAGGTTAGAAAATAATAAATATTTTAAGAAACTGCGAGAAAATTTTATATTTTACAAAGAACAGAAATAAACTCAAACTATAGCCTTCTGATATTGGATATAGCCACAAAGCTCCAACAATTAAGAAAAGAAAAAGGAGCGTTTCTAAGACGTAACTAAGCGTCAATTGTTAACAATAGTCGGTAGGTGGCGTGGTGGTGGCAGCTAAAAATATAAGATATCTCTTAAATAATGCTTTATATGGAAAAATGTTTCAAACAAAGGTTGTAGAAAATTAAATTTCCCACAACGTTTATTCCAGTACATTTTTTACATTTATCAAATATTTCAAAATAACGGATAAGTGACAATAATAAGCATCCACTTCCGGTCGACCGAGTTTTACCAAAAACTAATCAGTTTTTCTGACTTTTATAAAAATGTTAAATGTAAAATTTCGCGTGGACGTGATTAATATTTATTGAGTTAGAGCACCCACAAAAAGCTATCGCACACACACAAACACACACAGACATCATCGAGAAAATGGTCGAAACGTGTTCAGGGGACCTCAAAACGTGTATTTCCGTTGAAATCACGAAGTCGATTTTTTTCATGAATACAATACTTTCTCCATATACTACGTATATGGAGAAAGTAAAAAAATAGCTTTTCCCTTGAAACGACGCTGAAGAGGATCATCTGTTGATGTAAATACGTATTCGTCGATTAAATACTCTTGTGTGTGTCTGTTACTGCGTCTTTGACCGGGTGCATGCAGAGATTGAATCACCTCGTTCGTTGTGCGGTTGGCATAGTCCCTGTCGTGGAGTAACGTACCACAAACTTGTGTGTGAAGACGAAAATTATTTTCCCGCAAACCCGAGTGTTCTGTGTGCGTGAGGTGTGCATGGTGCGTGACTGTTGGGTCCCTGGAGAGGAGTAACGTCCCGTTAACTTACTCGTGCGTGCATTATTCTTTTTTTACGGCAATCAGATTCACTCTTTTTCAACACAATTTAAAATTTTCAATAGCGAGGCAAAAAACAAAAATTCTCAAGAAAAAATAAATCGCTATTTTAGCGGTTTGGCGTCAAGTGGAACATCCCAATCGCGATGGTATGGTCTGTTTATTCGAATGAAAAGCGCATAAATTTATTAGGCGTTTTTTCTACAAAATTAAAAAAATCTGATGTGCCCACCATATGACTTTCTCCATACCTGTAATGTTTCTAAAAATTCTAAATAGGTTAATTGATAAAAAATATTTTAAGGAACTGCGAGAAAATTTAAAAACTTTACAAAGAACAGAAATAAACTCAAACTGTAGCCTTCTGATATATGATATAACCAAGACGCTCCAACAATTGAGAAAATAAAAAGGTGCGTTAATAAAACGTAAGCGTGAAGCGTTTACACCAGTCACTTTTAGGTGGTGTGGCGGTGGCAGCTAAAAAATATAGTTTTTAAAATATCTCTTTAAAAATGCATGATAGGGGAAAATGTTTCGAATAAAAGTTGTAGAAAATTAAATTTCCTACGACATTTATTCTAGTACTTATTGCATTCATCAAACAATTAAAGCAAATATAAAATAAAATGTGTGAGACAACAGTAAACACTCACTTCCGATTTTTACCAAAAACTAATCCGTTCTTGTGTCTTTAACATATATATCAAATATAACTTTTTGCGTTGTCCTGATTAATAGTTTTTGAGTTAGATCACCTACAAAATTCCTGTCACAGACACACGTACACACACAGACATCATCGAGAAAATAGTCAAAACGTGTTCAGGAGACCTTAAACCACGTATTTCCGTTGAAATCTCGAATTCATTTTTTTGATGAAAATAATACTTTCTCTATACTTCGTATCGGGAGAAAATAAAAGTGAACGCCTTATGAACAGTTAGTTCCCGTCTGTCTATCCGCATGTTTCATCTCCGAAAGTATTGAGTGGATTTTCATGAAGTTCGGTACTAAAGACATTTTGGGCAAAGGACAATTAGAAAATGATGCAAATGGTTCATCAAAGCAGGGACGCCTCCTTTACAAAAGCAGGAGTGCCGCCTTTACCAAAGCAGTGGTGCCACCTTTTCCTGTACAAACAAGATTGGTAAGGTGTACTCCATGTCGGAGTACACAGAGTTTCCAAATGCGTTCTTTGAGATTTCACAATGTTCTCAATATTTTTCGCTCAGATGAGAATTTAACGAGAAATAAGCGAGGTACGTTGTAAAATACATGTAGGTCTTCATGTAAAGTTGTCGTAATTATTGTCCGATTTTAACCAAAATTGGAATCGGTCAATTAATTTTAACAAAACTCCCCAATACCAAATTTCATCAAAATAGGTACAGCGGTTCCCGAGTTGAAACAGAGGAACATTGTAGGTCTTCATGTAAAGTGGTCATCATTTTTGTCCGATTTTGACCAAAATTGAAATCGATTGATAAATTTGAGCAAAACTCCCCAATTCCAAATTTCATCATAATACGCCCAGCAGTTTCAGTGTTTTAACATGCGGACGGACGGAAACGACCTCCCCTATATGCGTTCCCTTCGTGCAAAGGACGCATAAAAACGAAATTTCCCGCATCCCTAGCAGAAAAAAAATATTTTTCTCATTAAAAAGGCTTCTAATAAAAGTTGTCGGATTAGTAATTTAACTCGATAACACAGTTAGTAAAAGAACGCCTCTGCCTCGCATGTATGTACGCATCAAGTGTGCCCCTCCCCCTCTCGTTTCATTAAACGTAGCTCCAGTGAAATTTCTGCGGAAAAAATCTTTCCCATAGTTGGTGACTGTTGCACGTTAATGAATTAACATCTAAAACCTGTTTTAAACTTCGCGATCTTAAGGCCATCGTTACAGGTAGTCGGCTTGGCTTTTGTTTTGCTTCTCTATGCATGGATGGTTCTGATGTTACAGAAGAAATTAATAACGGAGAAGGTATTAGGAACACGAAACAAAAATCATTCTGCGCATAAGTTTTTGTTCCGCTGAAGTGGTGATATTTTTTAAAATTTTATTTGAAAAATAATACATAACTGTCAGTATACATACAAAAATCGATTATATATATATATATATATATATATATATATATATATATATATATATATGCAAATGGCAACTGAAAATTAAATATATACTACCAAGTATTCAGTGTGATCAGTATGAATCAGTAATATTTATTCATTTCTGTGCATATATACCGTCCTGAAACTGTCAGTATTATCCAAAATGTAAAAAACGAGAAGGGAGGAAACATTCCATGTTCTGTTTCCCACCGATTATATTTTCATAAATAGGAGTATACCCCCACGCAGTGATGGCGACGCTTTTACCCGTAAACCTTTTGTAGAGCGAGACTGCTCGAAAGGATCTGAATTTATATCTCTGTAAAAAATAATTTATTTATAACAATATATATATATATACACACACACACACATATATCACGCGTGAAAAGAATGAGAGAAAGAGAGAGATCATCGAAGAAATAGAGAAAAAGAAATGAAGAAAGAGAAAAAGGGAGAAAAAGAGAGGAGAGAGAAAGGAAGAGAAAGGAATGGAGAAACAAAGAGAAAAAGGGAGTGAGAAAGGGAGAAAGAGAGAGGGAGAAAGAGAGAAAGGGCGAAAGAGAGAGAGGGATAGGACAGAGGAAAGTTACTTGTCGCGAGGGAATAGAATAATGAACAGTAGTGTACGTATAGGTTAACTTCGGATATTAAAAAGTAATTAGCGAGAACGTTGGCATGGAGCGTACAATTATACGGGTGCGGGACATGTGTTACGAGGAGATAAGCCTTTGAGATGTGGGTTTGGCGGGGACCAGAGAGGGTAATCTGGATCAATCAAACGAGGTGTAAAAGTACAGTACGAGAAGAGAGGAGTTTAATTAGAGTAATTAGAAAGGGTCAGATGAAATGGATTGGTTAAATCCTGATATGCGATGGACCGTTGACGAAAGTCAATATATTAGATCATGTGTTCTATGCATTCCCGATTTTGCGATCACCAAGTTAAATCCTATAATATCATTCAAGTGCCACCGCACATCTGCAAAAATGCAGATTGATCATGAATAGCATCAAACCTAAGTAAAAGTTATCCTTTGTATCCTATGTATTTTTGAACACGTTTAGAAAGAATGCAACCGAGAAAATCAAATTAATGATCATAAGAAACATGATTTTAAAAGATCACAGACTTTCAAAGAGCACAATCAGGTTTCCAAAGAGTAGATCGATGCTCGCGAGCACCAGGTTGGGGACCTCTTGGATTCGATGTTAGTAATGAGGCAAAAAGGTAGCAATAGATCGAGGCTTTACAAAGTTTAAAATAACATAATAGTTACTTTAATATCAGAGCAACCTGGGTGGTAATTCAACAGAGAATTATCGGGCTCACCTCAGAGCTAAAATCAAATTGACACAATTTGCATATCCAATACCTATTAAAAAAAGGCAGATTCTGATTGTCTACCCTCCGTGTGACACCAGCGGTGACAGCTGCTTTGCAATAGAAACGTGCATCTGGTTTCCTTAACCTTTTAAGTGACTTACAGAGACTCGTATTGTGTAAACCTGGGAAGTGAACCAAAGTACTCACGGTTTTTAATCCACAACAAGTACGTCAAGAGCTTAAGGGGCTTAAACGATAAGTTCGCAATGACGAGAACAATTTCTGATTTCATGAACTCTAGTTACAACGAACTTACAATATACAGATTTCAGGCTTTCCCGGAGGACGCATGAGATGAAGCGTTCTCGGGTTTTCAACCGGGTGATATCGTAGCTGCTTTCCGACGTTTCATCATCTGTCTCAGTCGCCATCGTCAGGGATTCCTGACGATGGCGACTGATCCAGACGCCGAGACGTAGGAAAACGGGTGCTACATCACCCGGTTGAAAACCCCAGAACGCTTCATCTTATACTATACAGTCAGACCTCTATTTAGTACCCTCTCCCCCTTCTGGAATGCCCTTCCAACGTTAATAAAAACTCTCTATCTCTAGGCACTTTTAAACACTTGTATTACAAGTATATCCTCTCACTCTCCATGCATTGAACCACTCCCTATCTTCTCCTTCAGGTTGTCACAAGGATGTGCTTACTAGGCATAAACTCATAATTTTATTTTACATTATTTTCCTGTATCATAATTACGATTTTAATCTCCCAGGCATATCTTACCCTGCAATCCCTATTACCCTCTCACCCCTTCCCTTGTATGGATATTAATGTATGTATTTATAAATGATTTTTACTCTTTCTCAAATTGTTGTTTTTTTCTCTTTCTCTGAATTATTTAGGAATTTTTCGCGTTTTTTTTCACCTCTCTTCTCTTCGTAGGTGTTTTCCGCAGTGGGAAATTTTTTCTGTGTTAAAATTAAAATTTAGATTTCTTGGGGAGGAAGGAGGGATCTCTGAAAATAATACCCTGACTAGATTCCCGTGTTAATTTTTAGTGAAATTACTCAATTTATTTTGTATATTCTTCGCAAAATATCAAATTTGGATCCATATTAAATTTGTTCATGATTGAGCAAATACTGAAAGCCATTAGAGAGCCATTTAAAAAGTTATCGAACATAAACGTTTGTCTTTTTGTCAATGATCATACAGTGCCGGATTTAGGATTTTAGCGCCGTGGGGCTATTCAAACTCCCCTCCTTAACACATCGACGTAATAAAAAAAAATCTGATGTGGCCACCACATGACTTTTTCCATGTCTGTAACATTTCTAAAAATTCCAAATAGTTTACATAATAATAAATATTTTAAGAAACTGCGAGAAAATTTTAGACTTGACAAAGAACAGAAATAAACTCAAACCATAGCCTTCTGATATTGAATAGAGCCACAAAGATCCAACAATTAAGAAAATAAAAAGGAGCGAATTGTTAATAATAGTCGTGGTGGTGGCAGTTAAAAATATAAGATATATCTTAAACAATGCACTATATGGGAAAATGTTTAAAACAAAGATTGAAGAAAAGTAAATTTTCTACAACTTTTATTCTGATATATTTTTATATTTATCACATATTAAAGCAAATATTTCAAAATAACGGATAATTCGACAAGAGTAAACACCCACTTTCAGTTGACTGACTTTTACCAAAAACTAATCAGTTCTTCAGACTTTTATAAAAATGTTAAAATGTAAAATTTCGCGTTGACCTGATTAATAGTTTTTGAGTTAGAGCACCCACAAAAAAGCTGTCGCATACACACACAGACATCATCGAGAAAATGGTCGAACGTGTTCAGGGGACCTCAAAACGTGTATTTCCGTTGAAATCTCGAAGTCAATTTTTTTCATAGAAACAATACTTTCCCCTATACTACGTATGGAGAAAGTAAAAAATTGCTACAGAAAATCTTTCACGCGCACACAGTTGTATTGTCGTGGATCTGAAAAAGATAGAATATATCATTTCTGATATAGGTACATATACATCATGTTCAGGGGACCTCAAAACGTGTATTTCCATTGAAATCTCGAAGTCGATTTTTTTATGGAAACAATCTTTTCCCCTATACTACGTATGGAGAAAGTAAAAAATTGCTACAGAAAAGTTTTCACGGGCACACCAGTTGTATTGTCGTGGGTCTGAAAATGATAGAATATATCATTTCTGATATAGGTACATATATTCATCCATCGCTTAGCTCATTCGATTTTGTACTTGATTTTAGACAGCGATGTTATTAATATAGGATAGCGGCAGCGAGACACCATACCAATTAAGGGGGAATATTGATCACTTATCTTGAGAGTACCTTGACTTTGAATGAAAATATTACCGAGTGAAATGAGCATGAAAAATTCGAAACTGTAAAACCGGGGCAAAGTTCTGGTGATTAGCTAGTGATTATATAGAGCAAGCACACACTTCGTTTTACCGCCATCCCCGCTTTAGCGCCAATCTTAGTTGTGGACAAACGGTGTCGCTAAATCGGGGAGGAATTATTTGTGCGTGCGTGTGTGTGTTAGAAATAATCAATGAAGGGAGACGTATTCATCGTACCAGAACGAGAAACAGAAAACAGAGCGAGTATATGTATTGCCTAGTAGTATATCCATAGATGGCTCGGATGAGACACGAGAGAGAGGAGACGTTTGAGTAGGAATCTCCATGCAACTCACATGAAGAAAGGAATGAGATGAGGCCCATTTGGAATGCATATCGTGAACTCAGACGTCTGACCCCTTCCCTTCCCCCACCCCACCTCTCTTCCCCCTCTCACCCCCACCATGGAATCAATCAACGAGCTCCCCCGCAAAGACGCGATTTGGAACTGTTTGATGGAATCCGCAGGAACATAGTACGTGATTTATAACCGAAGCGCACCTCTCAATCTCGAGACTTCGGATGATGATAACGCTACCCCCTCTCCCAACAACAAGGTTGATTCGATATCCGCTCCTCGATTTTCATATTATTTCTTTTTGATACTCGGCGTGGAATTTTCTTACGCAGGCTGAACGACCGCCAAGATTAACTCCTGTCGGTGACGTTTCCTTTGACTCGGTAACCCGTTTCTTTCAACGAAATTTACAACGAGCAGGATTGATTTATAGGGAATGTTTACGTAAGGGATGAAGATTTAGTCGCGGGTGCAACAATTTCCTCTAATCTCGCGCGGTAGAATTGCAGATTTAGAGCCGGTCAATGGCGCACACTTGCGCGTCATCTGTGCCTGGATTTTCGAACTACCTGTACGTATACACTGCTCCATGATGGCGCCAGGTTACGAAAGGATACATAAGATTATTTATGTCGCAATACATTCAGACTACAAACATTCTGGGTTATATTGTCCGACGTATGCTTAAAAAATGAAGTTCAAATTCTTAATAGAACACCAGCACGAGCAACTGATTAAATAGACGAAAATTACAACAATGACGAATGGGCACAAATTTATGTTCGTCAATCTCAAGAATTTTCGTAAATTCAATAACTTAGCAGTGATAAAAACATTGACTAAAGGAATACGTCTGTAAATATTACTTGAATGATGGGGATTACGAATTGGCTAGCATTACTGACGTTAGGGCCATAAATCGACTATGACTATCGCTTCCCATGCAATATAAATAATCACACGTATTCATTCAATTTTTTAAATGATCCAACGAAATCGCTGCTTATGAAAATATATTAAAATTATTTCTCGAGGCCTGAAAAATGAGATGTTTACAGACATTACTCAAAATTTAGCGTATAAAATATGGATGTACAAAACTTTTTCATAACAAGAAACCATAAATTAACAAGATTTTATCAAATATTATCAACTTAAATTAAAAGGAGAATTTCAATAAAAGATGTGCAATAAATATCATAAATAAGATGTTTACTTAGTTTTTTTGATTCCCAAAGTGAGAAATTTGTCTAAAAATTCGCTGAAACATTTTCTGGAATCTTTTATTTTTGACCACCTTTACAAAATTACTGAGGCGCCACAAGCGTATTAATAGCTCCTAGGGCAGTATGGGTCACCAATTATTTTTAAGCCGGTTCCACTTATCCCTCGGAACTGGGATCCGCAATTTTTTTTCGCTGAAAGACTCAGCGCGGAAAACGTCCGTTCCTTTTTGAATGATTCACATAGTAACTATTTGGTTCATGTTCCAAGTACATACATTTTTACCATATCCCACACTTTCACTCACATATTCATGATTTTAGTAATCGGTTATTATTAATAACAGGTGTGATTCCCCGTCAAAGACGACGGGCGAGAATGAATTGATTAATAAATCACAATCCGTTGAATCAATTTAAGTAATCATTCGTTTAATGAATAAATTGCAAATCTTGGATACGTTCTAACTCAACATGGCAATATAAATAAACAAATCTACCGCTCATTGCCACTATGTAATGAATCCCACAAACTAAATGTTAATTGTATCCTTATTATTTTACTTTGAAGGTTTTGAAAGCTTATTACGTAATTTGCTCGACCATTTGCTTTGGACCACTTAACGCTGCAGAAAAATAAGGTCAAAAATAAAATCAATAACTTACTTATTGCTATCCAAACAAAACAAAAGCGATATTGTTACATCTATTGAAAAATCGAATTGCAATCTTCAAATAAATGAATCGCAGAAAAAGCTATTTCCCAACTGTGGCATAAAGAAACAAAGCACTACAATTATTATTAAATTTAATAAAAAATTATAATTCAACAGTTTGAAAATATATTCCTTTCGTTACAACTTATGCTAATGACGACGCTATTGAGGCGCAATTAAACAATACACAAATGTACTCATTACGACTACTTAAACTTCAAAACTTAATAAGTAGCATACTACGCCACATATTAATTATTTAGGTAAACACTTAATGCTGCTCCAAACCCAATTTGGTATACATAATCCCGTGAAAATAGTAGCAATACGGTTGACCTTAACGGCGTGCGTTTTTATCATCGTGACGGAATCACATTTCAAGGCTATTATTTTAATATATATTATTCTATCAAAAAGCGTGGCGAAAATCTTACCAGCAACTAAAAATTGAAATTGCATTATTCAATTCCTCGTTGTTATTTATTTAGTTATTTACATTTTGTAATTCTCTCAATATTGACGGGACGTTATTTCTGTTCCGCAGATTTTAAAACCAATGAAACCTTATTCCATGCTATAATTTCCAACCGTATAGGAATGAGTAAAATATTAAAAATATCTGAGGGAGGATTTTACCGTTCAGATTCAGACGAGAATTAAAAGACTGAAGTATTAAATACATTTGCGAGTATATTCGTCACCACGGCAACCGATCAATATTAATCCGATATATTGAAATCTTGATACGAATATCACAGAAGGTTGGAAGTGGAAGTAAATGAATAATGAAACTATTGTAGAATTCAAATATTTTAATCGCATTTTATTTTAGCGAGTGACATCATACATCAAATTATATAACTAAATTTAAATCATAGGCGGATGTAATTTCGTTTATTTTTCGATTTGTTTGCATAGCGACGGAAGTTGAAGATACAACCAGTTAACATATGAGTTTCAGCGAAATTATGTGAATTTCACTTGAATTCTAAGGAAACGGTGAATAGGAGTTCTTATTTAATTCTTTAGTCATGTCTGCCCGTTATTTCGATGGGCAGTTCCATTAATTATACAAAGAAAAACATTTATGTTTTCCACAAGAGGCAGTACAAAACGATTCAAAATAAATTTTTGCTCGCAATATTGAAATCTTTTTTCCGATGTTCGTAAGTCCATGCGGCCAATTCCGAACGCGATTTATTATCTTACCTAATCAAAATAGACCACCGAAGTTTTAAATTAATTTTCACGACACGTTGTTTCGTTGGAATCGCCTAGACGAGCCGAATTACAACGTGAGACTCGGTGACTTAATTTTCCTTTGCCGTTTCCGGTTCCATTTCGATGCGGGTGCCGCTTTGGATCCGAATTTAGGAGAAAGTGGACCTGCCAGATTGTGACATTCAAGCTCGGAGATAGAATGAGGTGGCTCTTTAACCCGATCTTTTCGCTTGTATAAGCCACCCGAAAAAGAAAACAAAGATTTATGGAACGTATTTCAGCTTTGAAAAGCGACGAGGGTAAGAGTATGGGTCAAATCTATACAACCTAAATGTTTTCTCTTTTTTGTTTGCTTGTCAAAGGCCAACCTGCTGCTCCAATTGACGAAAAAGATTGAAAAGTTTTCTCTAAGTTCCTTAAGTCGAATTCCGAACCTATGCAGAGAAAAAAGTTACTTAAGCGGATAACAAAATTATCGCTTGTGGTCTATTTTTATTTTTGTTTCAACAGTTAGCTCGAAATGAGTGCGTGTATTCATAGGATATAGGATATATTCATAGAAATGGCCATTCCACTGAGAAGAAAAAACAAAATTTCTAAGAAATTTAGTACAGAATGACGCAAGTCACAAAGACGGCCATGTCCAACTGGCTGCCCGCGTGTCCAATGCGGCCCTTTCTGTACTTTAGTGTGGCCCGAATGCGAATTTCTGCCTTAACTAAATCGTTTTAAATTTTACGTAAATATTTTATTTTTTGAAAAGGGGACAGTTTTTATAGTAATTGAGGCACGCACATACAATCGAACGCGTGTTTTAAATGATTTTTGTTATTTATTGTCAAAACTTGCGTCCAATCTTCTACCTAAAGTCTTTTTTTCAAAATATGGCCCTCATTAAAAACTGTAATCCTAACGCGGGCCTTTTATCGCTCCAATCGCTCTTCCACTTTGACACTCTTGCGCTAGGATACCAGGTATAGGAAAAAAACTCGTCAGACTACTTAGTTCGTCTCTTTCTCCATAGGGTCGCACTGATCCGGAAGCAGAGCTCTCTTTTTCCAAAGCGAACGGGGTGGAGGTGGTCGTGGGTGGTTGCAGGAAGAATTAGTGAAGCCGCAGAAAGGCGTGGCAGGGGAACGAGGCGCTTACAAAAGGTCAGGTCGGGACTGGGAAAGGAGGCGAGTATGGGGAAAGATAAGGAAATTCCTGGCTCGTCCATACTTTTCTAGACCGGCTAGGAGGGGCGGAGGAGAATTTCTCCACACCTCAGGAAACAGGTGAGGCAAAATGGTGCCAATGCAAAAAAAAACATTTAATTGGGCCGGAAAAAGTTTAAAGGTCCATGCGGCAGTCGGCATTCGGCGAGCCGAGTTCTCGTATCCGTAAGTATATAAAGTATATATGAAAATGTTGTAATACAAAATATTAATTTTAAATAGGCAGATTCAAAATGGGAAGGGGCGATCTCCCACCCCCTCCCCCTTGGGAAATCTCAGGATCAGCCGAATAGTATATGGAAGAATGAGGTTTCATTTGCGTAGCTACTGCTTGGCGATCGACGCAACAGCGACGAGCATATCCCGGAAGAGGGCGCAGAATGAATCAGTCGTTGTTCGTCCGAGTTACGTCACAATAAAGCGCTGTTGACGCAAGAATTCGTGTGCCATACATTTTATTAAATTTATGCTTTTTGTAAGATAGAAGACTTCAGCGCCCAATTGATTCCAGAGAAGGCATTTGAGCAAGTAATGGATTAAAAGAAAGATATCCTATAGTCTTATATTTAGAGAAGATATAAATAAAATAATAGAAATTTCGACACATATGCATTTCTTTCAGCGTAAAGGTATTGAAGGATTTCAACTGCTGAAGAAATGGAGATTTGGGGACTAACAAAGATAGAGAAAATATAAGAGGGAGAAATTGCAAGGTATGGAGAGAGGGGGGAAGGTGATAAAGGGAGGAAGGAAGGAAGGAGTGGAGTTGGGTAAGGGAAGGGAGGGAGAGAGGGTTTTAGAGGGAGGGTTGTAGGAAGGAGGAAGTGGTAAAGCTCTCTATAACCAAGTGCGGTCATGTTTTTCCCCGACTTTCGCCGACAACGGGGTCAATTTATTGGTCTAACGAAGGTCACGTGATAGGGGACGCCATTATAAGATAATTATCAAGTGTATTTACCTTATTTCTATTCATTTAAATTCTCAAAATTCGATTTTTCTGATACATTCCTATTGAGTTAATACTCGGTTTGGGCCCGTAATGGCTGCCTGTGTAGCAGTCGAAAGGGGTTGCCCGTACTCGGTTATAGAGAGCTTTAGGAAGTGGGAGAAAAGAGGAAGGGCAAGAGATGGGCAGGGGGAGAGGAAGAAGGGAAGGAGGAAGGGAGGGGAGAGGAAAGGGGAGGAGGAAGGGGGAGGAAGGAGGTCGAGAGAGAAGAAGGGAAGGGGTGAGGGTAAAGCAAATGGTTGGGAATGGGTAGAAAGAAATGGTGGGCGGAGGGATCCTAGCTATTTTAGGTATAACAAATTATCTTAAGCCCTCACAAGGTATAGAATGCTCGAACTTTTTATACTTGGAGAGTTGAAAATTTTAGCGGGCCAATATTAACCTTTAACTACTGAGGTACGGTCAGTGAGACATCGCCTAAGTAATAGTCTCAAATTACCCCGCTACTTTACTTTCCATTAGTTTACATTAATACAAATAAATGAAGTGAACATTAAGTTTTTCTCTCAATCGCTTCTTGACCCTCACGACAGATTATTACCCACGAAATATCCCAGTCTAGGTATAGCTAGTGAATAAATAATAAAAAACGACAGCGGTCTGCGAGACCGCACCTAAGTAACAATATGATCATAATTTCTCTCACTAGTTAAAGGATTATGAATAAGCTCTGGTCAATGAAGTTTAGTTATATCTTAATGATAGGAAGCTTAACCTCTCCAACTTTGATTTCGCTCGCTATTTCACAGAGGAAACAACTTTTTGATTTCACCATTAATTGTTGCCTAACGTGTTCGTCACGTGAGGCATATTCATACGTGCGTTAACTTGGCCGCTTCTTTTGTATTTTCTCAATGGCCAAGAGCCAAGAGTCTTCCTTTCCGCTCTCACGAAATATCGCTACAGGTGAGCCGGCCAGAGTTGGCACTTGTTTGCTCGGAAGCAGTCAAATGTCAACTCTGGGAGGAGAGTGCTTTAGCCAATGAGACAGCGTAAAGACCGAGCCGTTAACATGGCAACGGTGCGCTATTGTCGTTGTCCCTTAACCCTGCTGTTTCACTAGTCACACATGTAATGAACGGCGACTCAGAAGGTTGGGGTAAACCGATGGTCGTAACAGCATTTGGCATCATCGCCTTCCCATCGGTGTGTCGGCAACCAGCTCTTCAGCTGCCAACTCTGGAAACTTGTCTATGCATAAAAATTTATGTCCATAACTGTTGCTTAAAATGATATCATAAAGAGTAAAGGTATTTTCTTGCAGTTCATTTGGCTTACATAAACGCCTTTGAATTGTGAATTCGTGTCTGTGATTGACCTTCCGTAATTATGAAAAATCATATTGCGACTTTTGGACGTGGTTGAAACAGTGACTTCCATTCAGCCGTAGACGAAATATGGTGCTGCGACCCAACGGCGGAACACGAAGGTCGCGTGACTCAACGGTGGTATAAGCAGGGGCGAATGTACTGATAAATTATTCTTCGTCCTTGAGTAGCTTATGACCTGACACGTTTAAACCTGGGGCGGGACCCGCAGTTTGAGAGCTTATGACGTAGACTTTCCATTCGATCGCATTGTCCGGGCACTGACCCATCTGGACTTCCTTACTTAGCAGAGGTTTATTATACGAACAGCCTTTCTCCGTGAAAATAACAACGAAATCACCTTTAGAATCGCCGGTCCTTGTCCTTTAACTACCCCGTAGGGAGCGACGCCGTAGGCGACGAGAAATGGAACTACGTGGAGATTGCGTTTATTGTTTATTCGAAATTCTTTTGTTTAGCCTGAGGTTAAAGTGGTACTGGAGATTGAAGTCGTGCGGGGCGCCTGCGGCGCCCTGCCTACACCAATGTCAGCCTCTCCATTCCAGCGGAGATTGGTTGTACGAAGCAGAGCAAACGCCGTAAAACTAAAGGTCTATGAGACACACATAGTATGTACACTACGTAGTTCCATTTTTCATCACCTACGGCGTCACTCCTTAATGGAAAATTTGTGGGTAGTTAAAGTACAAGTACCGAATCGCCTATAAATGTATCTTCGGAATTTGACGTTTGTTAAATGAATGCACTGGAAGAATCGACATCTAGAACGGATTCCACGAAGGGAATGTGTGTGAATTTGGCCAAATTTCTAGATAAACAAAACTATCCGTAATCGACGGAGATAAATAAGGGAAAACAGTCGACTTACCTTCCGATGGAATTCCGCTTCGTCGCCGTGATGTGACCGTGGCATCCGAAGATCGTTATGCCGCTTAGAGGAGATCGCCATTCCTATCCGTACGCCTTAGCATGGAACGCGCGACTGAACTTCAACAACAACCCAAGTCAGCGAAGGGGACCCTTTTTGGTAAAATTTAACCAAAGGATCCGAAACGAATTCCGAACGACGCCGCAAAGTATTTTTTGGCCCAGGTAAATGAATGGGGTTAGGAAAAACCACTGGATAGACCCTAGGGCCTAGGCGACATAGGATCGTAGCCATGGTTACCGCAAGCTCTCCTCTCCCCATAAGTTAAACCTCTACCTATCTCAAACTCCAATCTCCTTCGCGACTTCTTCCAATTATCCTCTTCCGAATGGGGTGTCAGTACCGGAGCAACTGGAAACTGCAACGCAGCTTCGAATAAAATAGAATCTTTTCTCTAGAACAGTGATTCCCAACCTTTTACCTATCATGTGCAATTTTTCAGTGCCAAAGTGACGATGCGCCACTTGGTTCTAAGAATGCAGTAAGTGGATATAAGTTTATCTAATATATAAAATTGAATATCTGTTTGTCTGTCTGTTCCCTATTAATTCCCACACCCTTTGACCTATAGGGACCAAACTTTGCAAAATGACTTCATATGACCCTACGGGTAACAGGGTACCCGGGAATCCCGACAACCACCCCGCACAGACAGACAGACGGAAATACAGCGGGACCTCATATATCGATTTGTTTTCTTTATGACGGTGTAGCCCCCGCACAGACAGACAGACGGATATACTGCGTGTCCTCATATATCGATTTGTTTTCTTTAACTTATGTGAATGAAAAGAATAAACAATATGAATTAATCATAGTATCGTAGTTTGATTTTTAAATTAAAAAAAAAACGCGTTGCTCTAAGTTTCTATAAACTCTTATTAGAAGCCCGAGCAACGCCGGGTACTTAAAGCTAGTGCAAAAATAAATCTTATCTTTAATGCGATCTATGGTTTAATTTCAATTCTGCCAACTTGTCTATATCGGGTTGTAAATTATTTGTTGCAAGTAGCAGCAGGTGTTCCAGATTAGAGTCAGCGAGTCGTGACCGTTTTTTATTTTTGATAATTTTCATGGATGAGAAAACTCGTTCACACGCGTATGTGCTTGCAAATCGACAGATGTATTACTAAATTTTCCAAGTCGTGGAAATTGATCACGAGGAAATAAAATGACTATTTTTTAAAAGTCGATCCACGACGTATAAACAATGGTGGGAAGAGAATAGAGAGGTTGATACTTTGTATGTGTCAGGTGGAATTTTCGGACACCCGAACCATCAGTCATGACGAAGTTTCCTTACAATCAGCAGTTCACTAAATTCTTCACTTTCAAACACATTCACTCGTTCAATACTCGCAAAATAAGTCGATATATTGACGTAAATATGTACAATAAAATTTTGAAATCATTCTTTTAAATCCCAGGCATATTTTATCTGTGTAAAAAAGAAATGATAAATTGTTGCAAGCGTCGTGCACCACATTTGAGAGGCAGATGCGCCAAAAGTGGCGCATGCGCCATGGGTTGGGTACCACTGCTCTAGAGCAACGGACAGAATAAAACATTCTCGTTCGCACTGCTTCAACAGCAACTCGATTTAAAAACAACCAATAGTTGCTAGCAACTTGCAGTGTTAGTCACTTGGTGAGCTCGATGTTTTTCAAACTAATTGCCTCGCGGTTCAGCGTAAGGAAAATGCTGATTCATGCCACCGTCTCCTCCCCCAACTAAGGTACAGTTATCTTTTGAATAACCTTTTTATTAAATTTGCTATAAAACACTTTAGACACTAGAAGAAAAAACATAATGATATCAAGTTCTCTGTAAGTTTTGTCATCTTCCCGACGTTAATGCTGTTAGGGTTCAAACCGTTTTCATGAGATTTCCGATACAGGTTTTTATGTTCAGCAACCCGCACGTTGAAAAACACCGATCTAATTGGCAATTTTTTTGCTTTGTCGTGCGGTCTCAACCATTTTTATTTCCCCTGATAAATGACAATCTCGAATTTTACGATAAGATATTATACGGCCAACCGTGATTTATCGTTTTTCATTCATTCATTTTGGATCGCGATGTAATCAGCGCGTTTCCGCAAAAGAGATGCGATGCAAGTTCAGGGTGGAAAAAACGGACGAACCAAATTGATGTTAGTAAAATGAAGTTGCGGTTTAGTTCAACTTGCGTTGCGGTTTAGTTCAACTTGCGTTGCGGTTTGAGGTTGCCCCAGCGTACCGACAATCGCAAACATTATTGCGTTATCCGCCGCCGAAGATGGACCCCTTGATTTAATAATATACCTTTTTTCTATAAACTCCTGCAAATCCGACGGCGATCCGATAGTGTGTGTTTATGCAACGCTATAGGCCAGTGGAGCGCAACCTTTTTACATGGCGGGCCGCATTCGTAGTTGTGAATGCTTCGGAGGGCCACATTGGAAGTCGCGAGAGCTTCGGCGAGTCGGATGTTTAGAAGTTACCAAGGGATTCTGTGGTCTCATATTAGCGAAAATCAAATATAAATAAATTAGAGTATGTTCGTTTAGTGGCGGCGGTGCGCAGAAGGCACTCTCACGGAAGGACGAGTCCATCCTTGAGGCGGGACTGCCTATAGGGGAGGCCATGTTTAGCCGTGGGCAAAAGCTACGTGACCTATTCTCCGAATTATTAGTCCGATCCCAAAATGTGCTACTGCGCATGGCTATGACGTCGACTTTCCCCTTAAAGGTTCTCCTCCCAAGTCTTTCCCTACCCCTCCCACGCGTCGCCGACTGCCACCTCTAAACAAACGAGCAATACTAGTGTTAAAGCTCCACCAGAAAAGGTCTTAAGACGATAATTATACTAAAAAAATATGAAATTGTCTATATCAAATTTTACCGAACAGCTTTTCATCATAGCTTTACGGGCCGCATAGAGTGCTGTCGAGAGCCGCATTTGGCTCGCGGGCCGCGGGTTGGGACCCTTGCTATAGATAGAGTACGTTATATATTCCAAGAAACGAAGTTATTTTATAAGTAGGTCAGTTGAAATCTATGCATCACTAGACAAACATTTTGTGCGATTATTTAACCAAAATGCATTCGAGATAAAGTTGTCAGAGAAGCCTTTGCATTTTCTGTCACTCCTTTTTGGTTAAAAATTGAAAAAAACCATGAATTCTGAGTGTTTGTGAATTGATGTTTATTTTCAATAATATTTGTTGCCTTGTTTTTAGCGCGTGTCGTTTTAGATTTCTTTCGCAAGATGTCCGCGGATGCATTAGTATTGCAGTTTTGGGGAATTGTGTTAGCGCCGCTCTGAATTTCTCGAATCATCGCTATGAAAACACAAGTTGCTATTGGGCGCCTGAAGTAGACTTGCTTTGCCCCTTGGAATTTAACGCCGAAATTGATCGTAAGTTATACCTTTTAATTTTTCGATCTGCGTTGTCTTGTCGAAATGTTTTGGTAATGCTGCAACAAAGGAATTGAAATAATAAATAGAGGAATCGTTTCATTTTCCGTTTATTGATAAGAATAAAATACAAATATTTCAAGGTTAGATTCTAGGTGTTAAAATACCTACGTATAATATACGACTTGTAAATTACATTTCGTATATACACAGTTATGACACCTTTTCTTTCAAAATCGCGTGACTAGAAAAATACCTCACTAAGCTTTTACCGACGTCATTAGTTTGTAAAATTCACTGGCTACAATAAATGAAATGTAATGAAAATGCGACATCATGACGGGATGATATTACCTTAATTAGAGAATCAAATAAAATATTACCGCTATCGAAATATAACGAATAATAAAACTTCGCATTTTCTGGGTGTTTGAAACGTTGCCAACTCATTGGAATGAAACAATGCCAACAAAAACTCTTAAAAATGTCTTTATTTTCAAAATTTCCGCTGAATCTGCGGCGGATTTGACTAGAAAGCAGTTTTATATTAATATTCAGCTTCGAAATTCCAATACGTGGCGAATTGTTGAGAACTGGCAAAGCTTTTTTTGAACAAACGCTCTTCTCTGTATGCAATCTTTTTGTTTTAAATAAATATTTTTTAAAATTGATCGCTCTTGTTTTATCTTGTCAAACGCACAACGCTGGGACAGAAAAAAACAGACTGATTGATCTCTTCGAAGTCAAACGACAAATAAAAATAGTTTTTTTTTATGACTTCGAAGAGATTTCGCTCTATTATTAATTGTTCTCTTTTTTATGACTCCTCAATCTGCCGCACAGGCAGGCTGTTGGAATTTATTCATAAGCGGCTGCAGCCGAAAAATTAAGCCTCACCAGTTGACACATGACTAAACCGATTTAAAAAACAATTATCCTCTTTAAATACGTGTTTTTTTGGTGCGAAAAACTTGCGCCAAGATCCACGGATGTAATTTTTAACTCGGGCGTATAAATGCTTCGCTGTAGTGGGTGCCAAGTGAAAAAAAATGCTTCCGCAAAAATCTCCGTAGGGCGTTAGTACTCGCCGTCGTAATCTTGCACGACGCCGTAAACGCAGTCGACCTGTGTCTCCCTGTAGCCCTGAAAAAAATGAAAGGAGAAAAAAATTGATTAAGATTGCATGAAATGATATTGCAAAAAAAGATGGAGTGTTTTCTCTACTAATTAGAGTTTAGTTAGACTAGCCGAAAGATCCTGTAATTTCGTGAAATAAGGACATTTTTCTTTTATTTAATTTATTGGCAGTTCATACGCAGAATTATAGAGCCTTCTATAATGAGCTCTGTAATTCAAGAAGAAGCCCTTAACAAGATGATCCAAACGGAACTTATGATAACTACTTCCCATTTAATTATTTATTTAATACTTATATTGGCTTTAACAGCTTTTAATCACCGCGGATATGTAGCTCTTTCTGTTCCCAAATTTTATAATCGAGCGTTATAAAATATTACAAATGCAACGGAAAACTAAACTGAACACACTTATTTGTGTGGCAAAAATAACGCGTGTATATATTAGACCAGGAGTGGCCAAACCTACTTGCCCTCGGAGCCACTTACGATGATTTTCACAAGTTCTAGAGCCTCACGACACATTCTGCTATCATAATTTTACGAACAGTAAAACATAACCTGTATTCGAAGCAATACGGATATAATTCATGTCCATTAGGCATCCCAAATACGTCTCGAGTCACACACTGAGACATTGTGTCCTGTAGAGAAAAACGTTGACACGCTCCTGCATGGAAATTTAAAAGAGCCGCATACTAGAATAAGAGAGCCGCATGGGGATTACGAGCCGCGTTTTGGTCACGTCTGTATTAGACTATACCGAAATCGAATACAACAACAATCGTTGCGATGGCAACGCTCTCGTAATGAGTTATAAAAACTTCAAAAAATCCGAAGAAATACGATCGATAAGCATAATTCTACAATAAAAATTAGAATCTACATTAACTTCTTCAGAAAATACTAAAAATCTTGCTTCGATATTACAATTCTAAGTTATTTTAATGTGTAAGAGAAAATTACCCTGCGCGATGGATTTGAGATTTTCCATGTAATTCAAATGGGAAGGGTAGTTTCTGGAATCGACCCCGGGACTTTCAATCTTCGCAGCAAGAACTATCCTCGGGAGCTCGGTTCAAGTAGCAAGAGATTTCCACCAAGTGTCATGAAAATCGGGCCATTGGTTCAAAAGTTAATAGGGGCGGACAGACGGACAGGCACAAAGACGAAACAATAAGCCAAGGGGCGCCCAATGTTTTATGGGTATAAGATCCACTTTTCTGATGGTTACCCAGTCAAGATCTTACAGTTACCCAGCCGAGATCTATTTTCCAAAAATAAAAAAATAAAAATGATAAGCACAAGAAGAACTTTTAATAAACGTTAATTAAACAAAAAATAAAATTGATATTTATAATGGCATACCATAGTTTGATCATTTTGTGGGGCTTGGTGCGCATCCGTTGATGGTGCGACCCTGCCCTAATTATTTCTCATCAGAAATTTCATATATTTTTTGAGATTTTTAGATTGCGAACGAATTATTTATTACTTCGCTTGAGATCGATTGACCGGTCGATCGCGATCAATGTCATGGACATCCATTCTGGAAAGTAGGCTAAGAAATGCTTGTCACAAGTAACTCCAGTGGCTACAAGTTTATAAAAAGCCAGATGCGCATGCTGGCACAAAGCAGCCGTCTTCAGCGGTAATTCACCGAAAATAAAATGTTTGTCTTAGGTAACTCCAATAGCCACAACAACGTTATAAAAAACCAGATGCCCATTTTGGCACAAAGCAGCCGTCTTCAGTGATTTATTTACCAAAAGTAGATTCTGCAAGATGTTGTTAAAGTACACCCGAAAATAATGACGTTAAAGGAAAAATACATTTTTTGTCTTAATGCCTGGGATTCACTATATTTATTGGATTTTGTTATATTAAGCATTAGTTACATCGTGGCCAACTATGAGTCTTAGTTTTTATAAAATGACTGATTTAGCATTATACATATGCAAGAAAAGTTTTACACTAATTTCTATCGACACGACCCAACGATGATAACGCACTTTTTCGGAATTTCTCGCCTACTGCCCAAATTATATTAATAAAGCATAATATAGAAAAGAACGACATCTACCGTCAGGATGTATAAAGAAAGGATTTAAATATGGATACCATACAGAGGTTTCAGTATTTGCGTAAAGGTTCAAATTTTTGTTTTTAAAAAGAGAAGGTTTTCGTCCAAGTATTTACTTAGTGAGTGAGGACTGGTTTCCTGGGGTAGAGTTTAGTTTTATACTTTTAATTAAGAACAGAGGGTTTTTTTAGCCTAAATATTTTATCCCTCGAGCACAATTTAATGACTATTAGGAATTATTGATAATGAGTGGAGGCTACGGCGAAGATGAAACAAAGAAAGGAAACGACTCTTGCGCCGTAATTTAATAAATAGGGTGTCGCACAAAGGCAGAGGGAGAGGAAAAAAGAAAAGGAAGGTCAAATTAAAATAAAGGAAAGAAATTAACACCCGCAGTTTTCAGGAAGACCAGGAGCAAACTTCCGACGCACGCACTCCAACACAAAAGTCAAGGGCCTCCTGACCGCAACACAACTTACAGACGCAATAACACAAACACGCGACTGACACACGCAAACGATTGAAAAATAAAAATCGTGGAAAATATGAAAATAAGTGATAAAAGTAAAATTAAATATTATTCATAACGAATCGCAAGTAGTAGTTTTCCGCAGCAGATTTTTCCTTAGGACCGGTTTTACCGTCATCATCATCTGGCGATAGGTGAGGGAGGTGTAAGGGTCCATAAAGTAACGGAGAAAAGGGGGAGGGGGAGGAAGGGGGGGGAGGGGGAGGGAGGAAGGGGGGAGGGAGGAAAGGGGAGGGGGGAAGGAAGGGGGGAACCAATATTAAACACTTCCACGAAGTCACGCCTGATAAAATAAATTATAAAATTAAATGATACAGAAACAAGAGAGGAATACCATACACCATATTTCGCGTTTTTAGCCTACTATCCAGAATGGAAATAGGCTTATAGTTTTGTTACTGTGTCTGTCTGTCTGTCCGTCCCTTCCTATTAACTTTTGGACCAATAGACCGATTTTCATGAAACCTGGTAGAAATCTCTTGCTGCATGAACCAAGCTCCCGAGGATAGTTTTTGTTTCGAAGAAATCCATCCATCGTGCAGGGTAATTTTCTCTTGCACATTAAAATATCTTAAAATTGTAATATCGGAGCGTCTTTTAAACTATTCTCTGAGGAAAGGAATAAAGATTTTAATTTTTATCGTAGAATTTTGCTTAACGGTTGTAGTTCTTAGAATTTTGCGTAAATACTGGCGACTTTGCAGTTTTTATCACTCATTACGGGAGTGTTGCCATAGCAACAATTATTGTTGGACTCAGATTCGATGTATTCTAATACGTACACGCGTTATTTTTGCTGCCCAAACACGCGTGATCAATTTAATATTCCGTTCGAATGTATGTGTAGTATTTTATAACGCTAAATTATGAAATTTGGGAACACAAAGAGCTACATATCCGCGATGACTTTAAAGCTATTATAACTATTAAATAAATGATTAAATGGAAAGTAGGCATCATAAGTTCTGTCAGGATCATCTTGTTTTTTATTTCTGATATCGTTTCAAGAGCCAAGTTCTCATCATCAGTAGGTGATTTATTCTCTAAAAGTTCGGATTTGTATAGAAAGTTTGTGGAATTTGTTTAGCTCCGTCGGCCTTGCGCGACACTCTATTTATTAAATCACGGCATAGGGGTTGTTTTCCTTTCTTATATTAGGAAGTAATTGAATTAAAGATAAGCAACAATGTGATAGCAAATGGCTGATAAATTGTAAGTCTTACAAGCCTTAGTGGATATTCATGGCAATACCCGTTTAAGTAATAATCTTAAAACGTTTAATCTAACGAAATAAAGCTTATTCTGTATTTAAAATTGTGAGTAATAATTCGCAACGCCGCCGTCTTATTTTATTTCACGTTTGCATTATAGCTTTTTTTTATTTATGGGCGTTATGAAAGCCTTCTCCGATACGGAGAAACTGTCGCATGACGTCACTTTTTTCACGATGAGATGGATCGTCGTGTGGTCAAAGGGGGGGGAAGGAGGGAGACGGGTTCGTATCCTGGTGGTCCCGGATATTCGATCCGGGACTTCCCCCGTCGCCCACTCGTGTGTGTGTGTGAGGAGAATCGAACGAGGAAGCGAGCGTCGTGAACCTTTGGCTATTTTCGCAATTCGACAGGTTAAAACGCCGGGTTTTTCCTCTTTCTTATTCACTCTTCGAATCAATGCACAATCGCCGGCGAATTCTAAAAAAAAAGAATCACCGCTCCGTTGAGTGACACGAAAGATAAAAAATGTGGGGTGCCGGTGGTGTAGTGGTTAGGACGCTGGCTGTTACTCGCCTGCTGCTCGAAAAGGCAGCGGGCACGAATCCTGCGCAAGTAGGATTTTTGCAAGGTCGCCCGGACCCCTGTTTGTGTTGTTTGAGGAGACCGCGCAAATTCGGCTGTTCCGTCCTTCGGAAGGGACGTTAAGCCGTTGGCCCCCCTGGTGTTCTTCGTTAAGAGCAGGCAAATGCCGGCACCGGGTTTTCCCTCCTCCCTTCCCCGGTTACTCATTGCATTACCTCTGAAATACCCATTTGTGCTGTAAGAGAGGCGAATTGGCTGGGCACTCAAACAAACAAAGATAAAAATGAAAGTTTAACAGTGACGACGTTGACCCGTGCGCCTCGGTAAATATTTAAGTCGCGTTTGAAACTCCTATCTCATCCATCCATTTAGCAATCACGGATTATTTCTACGCCAGAAGGAGCTATGGCAAATGAACTCTCGCGTGCCGGATTAAAATGTTGACTCGAAGTTAATGATACTGTGGCTAAATTCTTCAAGATTACCTGACAGGAGTTATGTCTGCGCGGTATGATAGAAACGTTCACATCTACCTATTAATATATTTTAAGCAGGCACTAGTCTGCCCGTTGCCTGCAATATGGATGTGTCGGCGAAAGGAGATAGGAAATAGTTCTGAAAACATTAGTTTTTATAAGCAGTATTTATAATTTAAGAAGTTAAATTATAAAAAACTTGTTTTTAAAATTAAAATCACCCGATCAAGTTATAAAATCGCAATAAAAATATATTTCTACCTTTCTTCTTGTTACTTCATTTCACTCTATAAAATGGGATTTTTTATTCTCCCTCCCTCTGTCTACGTTTCCCCTTCTCTATCTCCTTTCCTTTTCCATTTAAAAACTTTATACTCGTTTCCATGGCATCAAAATGTCTCACTGTTTTAATCTTGAAAAATTCCTGTTTCTGTTCTGGCATCAGACGAACTTTAACGTAATCTGGCATGGATTCGGATTCTCACTACGAGAAAAATACACTTAATAATACACTAATTGCAAGTTGATACATTGTAGGGTTTCTGAGATGTAAACGTTCAAATTGGTCTTATCGGATTTCCAGGTCTAAAAACCGTGTTTTCTTCAAATACAGCCCAATATAAAATATTTAAACTTAGACTAAATATTTATGATGTACATAAATTAACATAGAAATAAATTCTCTAACCACTGCTTTTCACCCCATTCAAATCGTTGCTGTTGTTTTGGAGATATACGGTCTCAAACTAGGGTGTCTAGACTTTTTGCCAGGACAGTAGTTATTTCTGTTGCACAACTGCCCAAGTTTCATGTTCGTATTTTAATTATAGCTAATTTAGCAAAGCAATGTTGTGAATGCAAACGGCAACGCGACCTATTTCTTACGAAAAAATTTTTAATTATAGAATTAATTAACTATTCCACATTTCAAGGTTTCCAGATATTTACCGATGCTTTCACGTTTATAAGTTTCATATCCTCATCTATTCCGGATTCACCTTCCGCATTGGTGTGATGCATACACGCAGATAAACTAGAAAACTAATATTTGAATATCGACAATAAATTCGCCCTTTCTGTAATTATTAGGTGTATTTTGAAATATTTGAATTATCGTTGTCATGTCTCTCGTATTTGTAGAGTCAGCTTAACATGACTTTTAATTAACTCACTCCATTCAAATATGTGTGTGACATCTATAAAAACTGTTTTTAATCCATTTTAGAGGAGAGTCTGAATCTTAACTATCTTTTTATTTAGCACTGGACCAGATTCAGATCAAAATATTGTTAATTATATCGACAAGAATTATTCACCTATAGGTTAAAATTCCAACCAAAAATTTTATTATAATCCGGAAAATCTCATTTTCCAGACTGCAAGCAATAATAAATACTAGACCTCTCTTACTATTAATTGCCTTAACTATTTCATGTATCGTTTTCCAAGATCAGCGCTTTGGCTAAACCAATGCATAAGATATGCCATGTGTTGCTCAGCACCATCTCGTATGTGATTTCGCATTAATTCTCAGATCTTCTAATCTAATTAGTGTCGCCAGAATTAACGCAGTTGTCGAATATAATTTAAGGTTTGCAAGTAGCTGCTCATCGAGATTCAGAATAAAGACAGGTGTTCACAAAGAAAACCCGTTCTCTTGCTGTTTGAAAATTCTATTTGGTAAATCGTGTAATAATTTGTGAATTACACAGCGAATGTAAGAGTAAATTAACATAAGATGAAAGATGAAGCATAAATAGCTAAGAACAAATGCCCGAAAAGAAAATATTTTTGCACAAACTTACAAATTTCTCGTCATTCAAATGCATGTATCATAAAAAGTATTAATTTAGTAAAAGATTTAAAAGCTCAACAAAAAAGAATTATCCATAAAATGTTTCTTACGAGAAAAACTTTAATTATTAACGAAGTTACTTTTTAAGGAGATGTGTGGAGTATTTATTGCAAACACTTTTGTTAAATTTTCGCTCTTCCGTTCTATGGCGGGCAGGGCCGCGCCTAGGGTGTCTGGCGCCCAGGTGCAAGATATCATCTCATGCTCATGCTAGCGAATTTTGTGGTATGAAAAAATACGACTTTTTCATCGATAGAGAGTGCAGACAAGCTGATGGATTTCTGTCGATGTATTCCAGAACGAACTGACTGAAATAGTTCGTTGCATAAATATAAAGATACACATATAATATAATATCTGCTTGAGCGAAACTCGCCGATATTTGATTAAAAGTGAATACTCTATCGCGTTTCCTTAATGAACAATCAAAAATTCCAATATTTTTGGGTTATTTTAACAATTTACAAGCCTAATTAGATGCGATATTTATTTCGAATATAAGAAAACAAAACTTCAATTATTTATGCATTCCTACATCCAAGTCCCGACTTTCGTATTTTCATTTTAAGATATTTAAAAATACAATGAAGAAGTAGATGTGAATAATTCGATTATTATTTGGATACACTGTTATGGAATTTGAATTCGACACATCTACATACGATCACCGAAATACGGCATATGGCAAAATTCACGCAATATCATGTTATATTACTCTTGTGTAACGGTGTTTGTCATTACTAAAACTCTAATTTAATAATAAAATAAAATGATTACTTTAATAGAGAATAGTATATATAAATGTATTAATTAATTTATATAAATGCAAAAAATGGTAAGACTAAGATGGTTAAGAAATAGAAAAAATAAAACTAATGATTTGCATTATATCTGATAAATTCCATTCACTAGATTTTATCGAATTTTCGATCGTATTTAAAATATACCCACTCATAGCAATTGTACTTCATTTGGTTTTTGGTCATAAAATATCTTTATTAATTTTATAGTTATTGAATAGAACTTAAAAATTCATTGCGTTTAATTTTATTTATTAAATTTTATCAAAGTATTTTCAAAAACTGTTTATAACAATCCTCAAACTCGCGCTCCTACCAAAACACTTTACTATTTCCCCACCTTTTAATGATACATACCAGAACATATATATATAATCTTATTTAGCAATCCACCCTTAACGATATTTTCGACCTACCTCTCGAACTTTTATAACTCTCCGAGTATTAGCGAAACCATCGCGGATCTATATGATGTACAAATAAGTGCGAAACCAATCGTAACCTTATATACACACACTTATTTGGAAAGTTGTTGATAAAAATAATATCTATTAGTAAAACTAGTCTACATTATCTTCTATAAGGATAAAATAAATAAATAATCGTGTAAATACACAAACACTGGCGCTGGGCTTACGGCAAATTGATCGCCTTGCCATTCTGTCTATCCTCGTTCTTCTAAATAAAGGAATCCTTTCGTATTCAAAAGATATCTTGTGTATATAAATCGATAAATTTATGTGGGCTCGATACAAGGACCAAATACAGGAGTACATTACTGTAAACTCACTCTTCAAAAATGAGTGAACATTCAATAGGGTTAATAGTTAAAATTGTTAAGATGTTATAATTATGACAGATTTAGCTGCCTATTCAAGCTATCTTTTATAACTACTTACCTACATTTTAATCAAAAACTCAAAACAACCGAGGACTTATGAGCGGAAAGCAATAACAGAATTATCGAGTAGAAACTGAAACACGTTATATGAAATATCTCCTCGATTAAATAAAGAAAATAAACACTACGTATGTGCAGTTTTCCTCTGCATGAACGATGATCTCCTCAGCTCCAAAAAGAAATTTTTTTCGCTGAACGAAGTATAGGTATTATCTTTCTATCTTCAAGTATCACACTCTTCTGTTCACACACCGTTGAGGAAAAGCGATCATTCTCCAATGAAAGCTCTATACGTCATTGACGGGAATTTAAGTTAGTTATTAACTACAAAAAAAGTAAAAGCGTCGTTTAGGAGACGTTTAAAAAACATATGATTCCTCACGTTCTCGTATCCACCACGCCATTTAATGATGTCACCGTCTCCGTCGTAACTCGAGTCTTTCTCCTCGGTGCTCTGATCGCCATGGGAACACTAAAAAGGAAGAACAAAAAGCGAAAAACACATTAAAATTTCGATCAAATCTTCGAATGCTGGCAAAATGTTTTTGAATGAGGAAATAACATTTCGACTTGCTATAAGAGAGCAGTGATGGCAAGGCATTAGCAATATGGGCTGTTTATTATGGACCGTTGTTATCAGATGCGTCCGCCATTTTGTTTTGTAATGTATCCTCCGCGGACATGCTGCGCAATTATTTTCTTCATCAATTATATTTTTCCGCTTATTTAGACATTCATTTTTGCAAAAATGAACAATTTGGAGTCCAACAATAACCATGATTTGGATTTAATCAATATGGTAGGGTTGTAAGAAAATAAAAACTATTGAATCTACATTGCACTATGTGGCTCATAAAATAAAATATATGCAACATTTAGCACCGAAATGTAATGATCCTTCGGACCTTGTACAAATACCTAAGGTCTAATAGCCACATTACGCACAAAAGCTGCAAGTAATGTTTTCTGAGGAGAAACTGCATGATAAAAATCACATTTAAGAGTTTGAAGAAAAAAAGATAATAATATGAAGACGCATAAATCCGCTCATCTAAACCAATCATTAATGAGAGATGAAGGACGTTTTGAATTGAAGATGAAGGAAATTCGTCAAGAAATGAATAATGTTGCGGAGGAAATGACGATGCGTAGATCCAGTTTAACATTCTAATTTCAAATCTGTCTGCGGAAAGTTAATTAATGATGACAAAGAGACATTTAAAGGGATGACGTAATAATGCGACGAAAATATGCCTACATCAAAAAATAGCTTCTCGATGAGTTTTTTAAAAAAGTGAAAAAATCGGGATAAATTTCCTCAGCATTTTATTTTTTAACTCATCCAAAACTTCACGATAGTTGAAAAAAATAAAAAGTGAAGAACGCCAGGAAAAACCTCGTCAAATTTATTCAGTCCAAGCGCAAAAAATAGCAAAAGACTGACATGAAAGAAAGCTTAATATATATAGTCTGAGAAAAGAACCGGTGTTAATCGTGTTAAGACGCACGTTATAGAAATCGAAGGAGAGAAACTATTAAGATAATTGAAGAGTTTTAATTGATGTCATTATCGCTTCAAGAATGTAATTAAAATAATTAAGCTAAATTTAACTGTGATCGGTACAGTGCTGTGCGGAAAATTTGACCAGGATATAGAAAGTCTATTTTAAAGTATGTACAAGCTTCAACAGAAATGGATGAGATTTTATACCATTGTTTAATACCTTAATTTTGTTTCAAATACAGACTGTCGACCTAAATTTAAAATTATTAAAAATAATAAATGATCCAAGTTATCGTTCCGTCAGAACGTTTTTCATAAACGCCACTTTTTATTTATTTTTTCATTTCCCATTTTGATCCAGTCATAGTAGAGCTGGAGCTGGTGACAGGTCAACGTGTAGTTGAATGATACTCCACCAGTATTGTGGCCGCATGGAAAACCTAACGGCGTGACGAGGAAGATTCTTAGCTTTCGGTATAGAGAAGTTTATCTTACCCTCGTGTCGTAAGGATCCACGGTGATTTCGCAGCCAGCGTCCCTCAAAACATCTTGCAACCTCGCTATATACTCGATGGCTCTGTGTAGAGTCTTCACCTTGGACACCCGCTTGCCCCTGTCGGAGGAGTATGATGGAAAAAATCACGAAAAATGTCTTCAGTAATAATTTTTATTGGAAAAACAAACAGATGTGGCCGAATCTCGATAACTCGAATTTTCTTAGCGTCGAAGTAAGTGCTTTTTCCCTCGGTGTTCATATGAGTTAGAATGAAGTTCAATCGCGCAAAGTTTCGGTAAGTGGAATTTTTTCTCCCTTCCCTTGAAATTCGAGTTATCGAGGTTAAGGTGCCACTTATGATGTCCGCTTCTTATGGATGATGTACCAACAAATTAACGAATGAAAATAGAATTAATTAGTTTCTCATGATCCTGATCAACGACATCCTTAAGCTTATGCAATCCCAGCGGCATGTTCTCCTGAGATGACGTACAGCAGGGGTCCCCAAACTACGGCCCGCGGGCCACAACCGAAAAATATGACGTGGAGTCAATTTATTTGAATAATATGGGAAAACGGCTAAGTAAAGATTGCAAATCACTGACCTATGGAAAATTTTTACCTTAGATCTTGCATTCTGAGAACTTATCTTGAAAGCCATTTTTAAAAAATCCATTTATGGAGGCGGTTCGTCATTATTCTCGCTCAGTACACCGGGTAAACTAACAGAAACGACTTGTGATCCCGGTAAAACCACCAGCGATAAAACGGCAGTTAATATAGATGAGCATTTCAGCTACAATTTAGAGGATATTGGTTGTGTTATAACGAATGCTGTTATATTGACAGTAGAACGTAAAATTACCAATGACGATGGCTGCTTTGTTTCTGAAATGCGAATTTAGTTTACTCAACGTTTTATGGCTACAGCAGTTACCTAAAACATTTATTGGTTTCAAGCTATAAGGTTAATAATCTGTTATCTGTCACCATTCCATTTGAATTAAGTGTATTTTTATTCACCCGGGTGCACATGAAGTGTTTTCAAGTGGTACTCGAAAGTATTAACGGCAATGATTTTTCTCGTCGACGTGGCATTTATTCGTAACCAAGGTTGCGGAACTATGAATCCGGTTATATAATGTTTTTAACGACAAAAGAGCATCGAATCGAAAACATTAACTTCAATATTTTCCCATGTCCCTGGAAAATGTTTCAGATACTCTGGAGTTACTCTCCACTACCGTGTGTCCTATATGCCTAACCTACTTCTTTCAATAGGTTAAAGCGGTCTATTCTATCGAGTACCTAACCTGCTTGATTATACTTTAAAAAATAACATTCGCTCCTGATATATCTTCCTCACCAATAAGATCCTCTATTGCCGTATTGAACAAATCACCACAATTGTTGGCGTTGAGTTTCTATATTCACATTACTATTAGGGTTGCAGTTTCTTTGAACTTGCTGCCTTGCGCTGACATTTTTTTAACTCCAAAATGTGGACTTTCTATTACGAATCTGTTATCAAATGGATAAAGTGAAAAGGAGTGAACGCGTAAGGAGATGGTAAAATTCCATTGGAGTTGCTATCTTAGAAATAGAATGTGCCTTCCAAGCAAACATTTATTTCAGTTGCCTCGGAATCAACGTCTAATTATACAAATATAGGAAGCGAATAGCCAAAAAATTAGCGAACTAACAACCGAATGGCGTATACCATAAAATCCTGACACAAAAACTCAATAAAATCTGTGTGTTTTCCTGAGCATTTTGCTTTGGGCTGTGATAGCGGCCGAATTTAAAAGAAAGTTTTAAGAAATTTTCAAGTCAGAACTAGCGACCGACGAAACCTATTTTCCTGTTACTTTGAACTTTTTCTTTGTCAGGAGCGTCCTTTTTTAGTTGTCGACAGCCGACGAACTCGCATTCCTTCCGCGCATTCCGAACGGCTGCCATCTCGTCGGAAAAGCATTTGCATATTTATCTTGGAATCTTTCCCAGTAAAGGCGGCCAAAATGTTACAGGGCTGGATAGAGACCCTTTGCACTTGAGCAAAGATACGCTCGATAAAAGTTTGACAAAACGATGTTATTGGTCAACTCATTAATACGGGACTTCCGAAATTAACGCAACAGCTGTAATCTCAATTAAAACTAGTTTGGTGGCTGACTATATATATTCAGGCTGATCACCAGCGACTAACTGAATATAAATCCATTTTTTCCAAACTTTTGCATGCCGTGCCAAAATCTTATTGCCGTAAAGGCCGCAGAAGCTTGATTTTGACATTTCAAACCGATTATTGTCGTTACGTTATGGGCATAACAATTTTATGGCGTATATTTGCAAGCTGAAAAATATTTATGATAAATAATGAAAGTTTGTTAGTAAAATATCATTAATGAGGTCAGGCTCAACTCGGTGGAATTTACTCATATTGAAAAAAGAAGAACTTTGTATTTCCAAAAAAAAAATTGTGGAAGTAAAAAGTTCTTCTTTTTTCAATATTTGTTAGTAAAAGTACATTTACTACCATTCTGTCCGAAGAATTAAGTTTAACTGATCAAAAAACTAATTAGTAGAATAAATTCGGCGATGAAAAAATTATTAATGATGTACGTTAAAAATGATATAAATTAGGACTGTTATTTAACTTTTGGAGCAGCCTGTGTAAAGCTGAATTCAAATTGTGGAAACAAAAATATGAACATTTGATCTATTTTACGATCTTGATTAAGGTAAACACAGCTTAGTAGTTTTGTGTCATTGACACCGACTGCTGAGGAATTTTGAATTCTTTCTTGTCAAACTTAATAGGTACACGTATTACAAAATAGGGATATTTCATAATCTGCAAAGATATCGTCATATTCTTACTTTCTCCAAATACGAATTATAGAGAAAGTATTGTTTTCATGAAAAAAATCGAATTCGAGATTTCAACGGAAATACATGTTTTACGGTCCCCTAAACACGCTTTGACTATTTTATCGATGATGTATGTCTGTCTGTGTGTGTGTGTGTGTGTGTGTGTGTGTGTGTGTGTATGTGACCGGAAAATTTTGGGCGCTCTAACTCAAAACTAATAATTCCATCAACATAAAATTTCATATTTAGCATTTGTATTAGAAAGTCAAGAAATGGTTAGTTTTTGGTAAAAATCTGTCAATTGGAAGCGAGTGACTACTCATCCGTTAAAAAAAATATTTTCTTTAATATTTGATGAATGTAAAAAAAGTACAGCAATAAAGGTTGTAGGAAATTTAACTTTCTACGACATTTGTTAGAAACATTTTTCCATATAATGCACTGTTTAAAAGATATTTTAAAAGCTATTTTTCTAGCTGCCACTATCACACTACCTACTGGCAACTATAGTAAACACTTTACACTTAGCTACGTCTTACAATTAGTAACGCCCCTTTTTATTTTCTTAATTGTTGGGGCTTCCTGGCTATATCCAATATCAGAAGGCTACGGTTTGAGTATATTTCTGTTCTTAGTAAAGTCATTAAATTTTTCTCGCAATTCCTTAAAATATTTATTATCATTTAACATATTTGGAAACTCTCGCACAGAGGTACCGAATCATTTATCTTCGTTTGATCTCAAGTTTTTCGCTTAGTCACTGGGCCCATTGCCGCCGGAAAAACAACTTATGGTTTCTCTCTGTTCTTCTGCGTATCGTATATTTTTGAAGTTATGCCCAGTTATATAAGCACCCACCCGCATTTGCACTTAAGCGAGAACGTGGCTCGTGTTCCACGTCCATATGCGCCCAAAATTTTTCAAAGTGCGATAAGGCGACAAAAAATCAAAAGTACTATGCTGGAAAAATGCGCGTTATGCAAAAAATAGTGAATTACTGATAAGTATGCTGTAGCATGTATTGCGAGAAGTATGTCGCTCTCAATTTCTCGCCCGTGTGCACGTCGCATGCACGGATTCCATGCATGTCAAACTCGAAGAGAAACCATAGCCGCATTGAAGCAATGGATGTGATAGAAGTGCCTCATTATGTTTACAGTTTTTTAAGGAGGGTCCGAGTTGTAAAAAAAATGAATTTATCTAGAAAATTGTATGTTTTTTGCCATAAAAACTATAATTTAGAGGACGTATCTACTATTACACATCAGTAACTAAGAAAAAATCTTGTCTCCTTTTCATAAAGGTAAAGTATTTATATGAAATTTACAACGATTCACTTGAGACGAAAATTTGCATTCGGGCCGCAGTTAGACACAGAAAAGGCCGCATGCGGTCCGCAGGCCGCCAGGTTGACATGCTTGGCGTATTCGCTCGATTTGGAAAATCATCTAAATATTTAAATGGCACACGCACACACACACTAAGAATTATTTCAGCCGGATACAGCTTATAATTTCTGTCTGTCCGTAAATTTTGCGACACATAACTATTTTTATTAAAAAATATGCGTCCCACAACTGACAGCGTGGACATTCTGTATTAATTGACCAGTTTGCAAGATTAGAATCTAAAAAAACACGAATCATTATATTTATGGTGCGAATTATAACATGGAAGATGAATAAGAAGTTTCAACCGGATAGCCGTTCGCAACGACCACAATGCAATGAAAATCTCGGATTTTCGTCCCATCACCTAAGTTAAGCAGTTGTACTACTCACTTTCAACACCTCTTGTAATGAATCAATCAAGAGTTTTATAATAGTTAAATCAAAACAAACTGCGCGAATTAATAGCGTAAATGGTTTTCACTTAAAATGATCGCCTTGTACATACATCCACAATGCTGCCAGTCTCACAATCAGTGAGGAGGATGAGTTCATGGCGTACCGTCAGCTATCTACTTCTCCTTCCCCGTGCCCTCGGCAACTACATCACCGCCTTGCGCCACTTTTGGCAAATGACGCATCAGTGACCAGATCATGTAGGTTAGTCGTTAAAAAAATATTTTTGTCCCAAAAATGAGAAGTTTTTTTTACTCAATTTTGATAAATTTATGGGACCAAAAATTTGTTTCCCCCCCCCCCCCCCAGGAATCCTTTCTTCGCATAATCTTGTACGAATGATTGGTAGAGTCGCTTTTGATTTCCCTAACTTTTGATGTACGAGCTATGTTTCAGGAACGCCCTCTGCTGTAAGTCGAGCACCGACTGTCCCTCTATTGCAGGAGTCTGCAAACTTTTCTAGATGGCGAGCCGCATTGGAAGTTGCGAATGCTTCGGCGGTCCCCGTTAGAGTTTATGATAGAGGTTGCATAGAGATTCAAAGGCATAATATAAGTGAAAATCAAGTTTTAATATTTTGGTGTTACAACGTCAACGTTGTAGGTCCTACGACCATAATTTCCATTGAAATGTGAAATTGTGCTGGTTAATTGTTTTTTTTTCCTCCATAGCTTCCCGGGCAGCATAAAATGCTTTTTGATGGCCACAAGTGGCTCGCGGGTGACAATTTCTGTTCTACTGCATTGTTTTCAATCTTTTATCAGGATTTAAAAAATAACATCTAGTATATCATAAAGAGATAAATAAATAAGAAATAAATGCTTTAAAACGCATAACTTATATGTGCAAATTTATGTAATTAAAAAATAATGAGATAAACTTCTGTCTATAACATGCACTTCAAAGTGGCGAATATGACGGTGGGCGAACTCTTGCTTAAAAAAAGACGACGCAATCTCTCAAAGGTTATACATATGTACTTATTATTACGCACATTGTATAGAGGAATTTCAGGTTGTGAAAACACAACTTTCCCTTTTGAAATAGTATAGTAATGCGGAACTGAAATGAAAAATTACTATAATTGATATATTCACGTACCCCTTAAAAACTCTTTCAAGTTAAACCCAGGGTTACGCGTTATCTCGGCTTAGGTAATAAATTACAACAAGCTTTATGTACTAATACACAACTTATCGGCAACAACCACAAAAAAATCAGCTCTCGTCTGATCATTAAGTTAATCATCGTTGGGCCCGGTAAGCACTTCGATGTCTTATAGAATATAAAAATTATTATTTCGCGCAATGGGCCGATCTAGGCTCTATGCTGTTTCGCCATTTAACCATTCTCTCACAACTATTTATAACAGTTTGGCGATGTTGTTACATTCAGCGCAACGTAGGATTTTTTTTCAAAAGATTACTTTGTACTGTCAAGATATAGTGGAATGTTATAAGAACCTCGTCAATTCTCCCGCATTTCTGCATTTCCCAAATGCTCGTTTACACATGAGTTCGATGAATTAACGTCCGCTCCATTTACTATTTTCGCAAGTTTAAGAACCAGAAACATGTTTGTTGATGAGCAAATAAAACAACTGAAACTGAATTAAAAAATTAAAAAGCAAAATCAGGCTCATGAAAGATTATTATTTGATCCAGAAATTTTTTGCCTGAAATGCAATTAAAACACGTTCACTTTTCATATTAAATAAAAGTCGCAGTTGTAAATAAACCGAGAATTGGGATGTACTCGGATTCAAATTATTGCCTGAGTTAATTCGAAATACATGTTTAAGTTTACTTGTTCTTCGGACTGAAAATAAGTTCAAGTTAAGAGTTAGTTTCGCGATTCGATCACTTGTTTTTGTAAATATAAATAATAATAATAATCTTATTTTGGCACTCGTTTAAATCGGTTGGAGCAAAAAATGACGTTGCACTTGAATCTGTATCCTCCATCTAGACCAGCCATTCTTAAACATAATGCAACTGTGAACCCCTCTCAAGGCAGCCGACCTAATTACGACCCCCTCTTAAGGTAGCAGACTAAATCGTGACTCCCTTAGCCCCATCCATCAATCAATAAATATAAAAATTACTACCACAATTTAAGAAAATTATAAATACTTATTTTATTTGTGCGAAAATGAATTTCATCCTAAACATATCCATACGTAAAATTTAAAAAATGAAACAAAACCTTTCGTCTTTGCGACTCCCTCTGAAGACCTTTCGCGACCCTTTCTCCCAGGAGATCGCGACTCTCATTTTGGGATCCACGGAGCCCAAGGCTCTTCAAACTAAGGCCCGCAACCCCATTTAATGTGGTCCTCGGGCCTGTTATAAGTCTTTGCCATTTTTACTAGATACAAACAATCAAGCAGTGTTGGAAAACGTTATGCGTAACGTAACGAAATAAGGAAATGATTTTTGAATAACGTAACGAAAAACGAAATTAAAATCGTTATTTTGTTTTGTTTACGCTTTTACTCTGTGACATTTCGTCGCTTATTTCCTATTTCATTTCTTTTCTTTCTCTTCCTCAGCGGTCTTATTAGCCCCATGTGCAGTCATACCGTCGTAAAATGCACCGAGGACGGGATGATTGGGGGTCTTTCTGGTCCCAAAGCGTGGCAGAGATACACCAAAGTTGTGCTCAATTAATGTCTGATTTCGATTCATATTCGGCGAAGCAAAACAAAATTTAGATAGGGCATATCGAAAGATTTCCCGGAAAAATCGAAATTTATCCATTTCGCTAAACTACGTTTTAATACGAAAATAGCTTACATTTGTATACAGGTTTCCCTCTCTTTATGCGGGTTTGCTTTATGCGAATTCGCTATTATGTGACAAACCTATTGCTACCGGAATTTCTTTTTATGCGTCTCTGATTCGCTCTTATGCGGTTACGCGGCCAGTGCAGCACAAACGAAAGAAAGTTCATTACACCACAAGGCGACCATTCAGTCTCTCATTGTCTGTTATGCTTTTTTGTATTAGTATTACAACAAAAGAGATGAGAGTGGAGAGGGTATTGTAGAGTGGAGATGAGACGGAGATTTCGTGTGATACTGTTTGAGCATACTAGAGAACTTGGGTTGGACTAAGACAGCCTTCCAGCACTTTAAACCTACATTATTATGTCACTCACAATAACGATCACTTGTACCCGTCTGCTTCCTTTTATTGTCAAGTATAATTTACAGCAGTGGTGAGCAACCTACGATCCGCGAGTCGCATGCGGCCTCCGGGAGCGTCTTATGCGGCCCGCGGAGCTATGATTAAAAAGTGACTCGTAAAATTTGACACATAAATTCATGTCATATGCATTCAAATTACGAAAATAAAACGCTTGAGTTTGAAATGTTGACCCTAAAACCATAATTTAGACTTGAATTTCACTGATATATGATATCTCAGAATATGTCGTTAACGTCCGATTCAAAGTCTAGTCAGGCCCGCCGAAGCATTGACAACTTTAAATGAGGCCCGCCGAAGAATTCGCAACCACCAATGTGGCCCGCCACGTAGAAAAGATTACTCGCCACTGATTTACAGTGTTAATCGCTTTAAGTTCGTATTTAGCGCGTAAGAAATCGTTATGGAGCGAAAGAAGAGCGTCTTGGAGGGGAATCAGTATTGCTTGTGGAACGTATCCCTATCTTTTACATGTAAATATGAGTTCTGTTTATGCAAATTCGCTTTATGCATCACATTCCTGAAGCGCAACCCCCGCATAAAGAGAGGGAAACCTGTATTCTATTTTCAAAAAGTTTTCGTGTTGATACTCTGACCCGCGAGCATAAGATTTATTAACCAAGTGGCCCACTTGCAAAAATGTTTGGAGACCCCTGATCTAGATGATATGTGAATAAATGTCCTTTATACAGTAGGGAACAAATGTAAGCTGTGAAGGTTGTAAATGCTTAGACTTCCTTAACCTTTACAGCAACTTTTCAAATTCCCGGAAAATACCAAAAACCATTTTCGATTCATACCACAGTAGAAATATTCCATCATTGACCTCACCTCTCTCCAGCCGCCCCCTCGGACAGCCCCTCCACCGGCACCGCCCTCCTCAGACGGAGGAACGCACCGTTCACCGCCTCCACCCTCCGCCTCTCCCTCGCGTTCCTCCGCGCCACCGCCATTGGAGCCTTCTCCCTGTGGGGCACGTGCCTGCAGGGTCCTCCGGCCCGCCTCGCCCTCCTCCTCCACGCCTCACCCCTCGCTCCCTGCCCCCTCTGGTGTCCATCCGTAGACCACTCTTGCATCCCTCCGCACCCCCTCCTGCCGCTCCCCGACGACTCCACCATCCGCACCTCTCCACCGCTCAGGTAACCGTAACCGGACCGACCCTCGTAGCTCATCCAGGGTCCCGGCGAGATTCGAAGCCCGTATCCAATATCCGCCGACCAGGACACAGAAAACTGACGATTTCGTATTTTTTTCCGAAATAATTTTGCGGCGAAGGGGGACACCTTTGGGTTTCTTATTCGAAGTAAATTATCATAGAAAACGTGAATCGAATCTCATTAAATTCGGGTCTCCGATTGGAATGGGAGATACTCTTACGTGCCCTGTTACCGTAACAACCAGGAAATAACTCGGATAGAGAAACGTAATTGCTATCGGATCGGTAGAAAAGGAAAAAATCGAACAGGAATTCCAAAATATATGTATATGAAAAGGGCGTTGAAGGAAACGATTCCTGAATAAGGAAACGGGAGACTTCAACGCTCGGTATGGCTCGTGCTCTCCTCGCGATTGGCTTTGAAGCGTATCGGTTGGAAATAGAGGTGGGTTGATAGTCACCCCCCAATAACCCGGAGGAGCTCCTCCCCCTCAATCCCCCCCCCCCATTCACGCCCCTCGTCGGCTCTTCTCCTGCGGACTTTTCGTGCGGATCACCCAGTCCACGCCCACGACTCCCTATATCCCTACCGATTCGCCCTATCTCCCCCTTCTTATTCCCTTCGCCTCCACCCACTTCCACCCGCATGGACCTCTTGCAGCCATCGACCCTCGCACCTGCCTCCTCCCCCATCCTCCTTCCCCCTCCCCCCCCCCCCCCACACCCTTCGGTTCAACCTGGAAACCCACGGAGGCGTTCGCACCGGCAATAAAAACCATAAATTTCATCCCACTCTGCCTGTGTGTGTTTGCGTACTTGACTAGTCTGACAAAGTAAGTGCCGTCGCCCCTGCGATTAACACGAAATTATTATCTTTCTTTTTGTGAGCTCGAAATATTGACGATCATTTACACAAAACTTGAAAGTTTTTTTTCTACGATTTGTTTCTTAGAACGCATTATCTACATTCCAAGAGTGTGTTTTTCTTCCATAGTAACAACTAGAGGAATTATTCAAATTATAACTCTCATTTATTAAATTTGCTCTAAACTTCATTCACTAAAAATGTAATTGATCAACGTATATTTGTACGGGTAAAATCATTAAAATTTCCATTTTTTTAATGTAATCCTTTCAAATTAACACGCACACTTGACAATTTTAGTGTTTATATTAAAATAACGTCTCAGCTATCACGCCTAATTTATGATCAAGGAAACAACGAAGATGAATTAGAAAATCCATTTTTATATGATTTTTTATTTACTCCAATAGGTAAGGATACTTCTATAAATGATATTTCTCCTTATTTATGTCATCCTATCCGAATTAAAATCAAAAAGGTCACAAAAATTTCATCAAATGTTAACTTGCTGGTTTTACTTGTCCTATCTGCGTCTGAATCTTATAAATTTCTCGTCTAAGTTATTCCATCCATTGATAATTGCCTGACGCTCCGCATTCCAATTTCAAATTGCTTTTATTCATTTGATTATTATCTCCTGCTAGGCCGACGTAATTGCCGTGCCAGCATTACGTAGAACGCAACACTGACTTCGATAAAATCGATTTCCTCAAATCATTCATTTTCTGACTCGAACTCTCGCAGAAGCAGGCGTTTCATTAAAATATCCGTTCACTGATAAAAATCCATAGTTTTAAAATATCGTAAAAATAAAAAATGACGTGCTTCTAGGCGCTGTTTTTGCTACCCATTTGGATCGGATTTTTACGTGAAATAGTAGTTTAAACAAATCGGGACGATAACCGTAGGTTACAAGTCGTGACGAGTGGTGCCGTGGTTGGAGCTTAGGCGACCGGCTGGAGAGTCTGCAGATGGTTTTATTGGAGAGGAATAATCATTAGCGCTGGAGGGAATGGAAATCAGTGTACATCGACACCCTGCCATTAATCGTAATTACGAAGGAGTCACCGCACGGAGGGCGGTCGTGTTTTTTTTTTTAAAGGTCCGACCACGTGATCTAACAACTGCGCCGGCTGCAATGGCTTATTCAAGCGCTCTCTTCCTATCTTGGGACCCTCATGCTTTTCACCTTGCATCTGCGCTGTTAAAAAAAAAAGAAACGGGGTTGCTTGTCGGGAGGAAGTTAAAAAAGATGAGTCAGATCTCGCGAGTGTTTCATTTTGGTCTCCTCCTTCGAAACGAAATCACGTGGTGACTTGACAGAATAATTCGCATTTCGTAGACATGGTGGTTAACCTGCACTACAAAGATAAATATCTGGATTATCCTACAAATTAAAAAATTATCTAAATAATACGCGATATATTTTCCATGCAGCATTTTAAAAAACGATCGCTCAGAACTGCGATCATTCACCGGTATAATTAATTTTCGTGGGCGCTACGGTCATACCGGAATTAAATGTTTTTATTATCACGCAATATTAAAACATTTATTGGCCAATAAAAACAATGGCAACGTCAGCGCTATTGTAGTAGAATTGAAAAAATGAAAATCCCGATTACACAGATACAAAGAATGCATCCGAGGCGCAACATATTTCTAATGTCGTGTAGCATTCATTTACATATTTAAGCTTCCCAGTGTCGACAGATAGTTCTCAAATATAAATAATCCTGAATAAAAAGAATAACATATTACAAATTGGCAATAGCAACCAGCGCAACAGAAAAATTAAATACGACGCAATATTATCAGAAGAAATTTTCACATTTAAAAAAACGGCAACTACAATTTGTCGGAAAAGACTATGAAGGATATATGTATGCAGTTATTACGTTAGTCCCAAGAAATATAATAATTAATTGAAGACGACAGAAGAAAACGCAACGATAAGCTCGAATTTGTGAAGCTAAACAACTGCTAATTAAGATGCATTCTAACGTAATATTTTTTGCTGCGACCATCACCTGAGTTTTGATTATATTTGTACTTGGAACAATTTTTGAAACGAGAAAAAAGTCTGCTATGACCGGGAATTGAACCCGGGTCTTCCACTTGCCGGGCGGATGTTCTACCCCTGAACTATCGTAGCAGAACATTTTCTCTCGTTTCTGAACACGGATGTTTTCCTTTGTGGGACGGGAACTAGCCAAGCTAGTATCAAACTGCCCCGACAGATGTCCTCGAAGAGAATCATCGAAAGAAACTCCTTCCTCTCAAATGGTATCATATTTGTACTTGCTCCAAATTTTGCATCGGAGAACTATTGTATCGACATAATTAACACTTTCATAAAACCAGAACGATAAGTAGACTTAGGAACTGTAAATGCAACTCACCTAGTATTAAAGTGCCCAAAAGATAAATAGCAGCATACAAGAACATCACCGATATCATTGTGTTAACACTCTGCTGGATAAAACAGAAATGATAAGATCTCTTTTGTTTTGTCTTTTTAAACTATCCACATATCAAATAAGTGGTATCTTCAAGTTTAAAAAATAACAGCGCCTTTTTTTTACTTTATATAAATTTATTATCATTACGTTAAGTCACAAAATAAAAAACACTATGAAAATAATTTCATTTGCGTCACGAAATATATACTGAACCTCTTATTGGTGGATTCCACTATTAACGGTAGAGAATGAGGGAGATTTTGCAATCTTTGAAGAGATGTGGCAGGGATCCCAAACTCATATCATGAGTGGACCGCACTAAATCCGCGGGCCGCGTTAAGGCACGGTAACAAATCCGCGGGCCGCATTCCATGTTAAGAACATTCTTCTGTCCCCTAACTGTATGGAGTGTTTTAGATTGGAATGAAAAATAAACAGCGGATATTTTCGGAAACGTTGATTTCATATGCTTCTTTAGTATAAAAAACATTTTATAAGAAATACATTTGGGTTTTGGCTGCATCATACTTTAAAGCAGCTTATTCCGCTAGATGCTCTACGCGGGCCGTGTGTTTTAGACTCCCGGGATATGATATATGACCTGCTGCGAGTGATAGATAAGCAAAATAATCATCAATTCTAGTAGGGGAGAAAATAATCAGTTTCTATTAGCGGGTTAAACAATCAAGATTTCAGGTGACCTAAGCCCACAGTCGGCCAAGTAGGCGAAGAAGGGATGTTTTGTCTACTTGCATCTTCAAATAATTTTCCGAACCCCCTTCTCTCTATGACACGTGAGCACGTTAAAGGTTCACATTCCTTACACTGCGTCACGGGAGACCTCCCTTTCTGGCTTATCTCTTTCCTCTTGCCCCCCAATCCGCTCCCTCCGACTTCCTTTCTGTTCGTTCGAAACGCCACCGACAGTCCTGGGTTCCATTCGGTGCATTTTTCTGTCAACTACATTCAGGCCGGGAAAAACATTTCAACCCGCGAGTTAGCGCCGACCCTATTTCCCACTCCTCTTCCAGTTCTCTTTGCCGCGTGCTTCCTCCACTATGTTAAGGGTCTGTCCCGGCCAAGTGCCCAGTTGGATGGCGCGTCCATCCACAAGGTCTTTCATTATTCTATCCACTCGCCGATAATTATCTACGTGCCTTTTTTTTCTTCCTTGAGCTGTTCCCGTCGAAGAGTATTTCATTTCCTAACGCAGTTCCTTTTTTTTAGAGTTTTCCAAAGTTTTAACGAAATATTGAGGCAATATAATGTAGACGGATGTATTAAATATGCACAGAAAAATATCTGTTAACAATGTAACGATACATATTCTTAAAATATAGCTAATAAACTCGGAAATCTCTTCGAGCAATTGCCATGAGACTGAGGCAGGATATTAAGTTGCCAGTTGTTTGCCCTCTAATTGAGAATTTAATATTTGATCGGCGATTAAAAGCACATTACGGAGAGGAATGGGGAAGTAATTTTAATATTTATAGATCGTAAAGACCGGAAATTTCAGCGAGAGTCCGTAAAATAAACCGACTTACCGATTTCAATTCGAGTCTACTTTTAGGCGGATGCAAGCGAAAATTAAAATTAAAAAGAAAAATACGAAGCATTGCTCTACAAATTCCGCATTAAACGTTTCATTAAATGTTACGAATTACATCCTAAAAAAATCGATATCCCAATAAAAATCATATCCGGATCTATATTTTCGTATTTAACAATTAACTATCACTCGAGGTTCGCAAATTTCAAAACGGATGCGTTTCTCCTCTTACTGTCCTCCACCGTCGATCTTCCCCTTTCCAATTAAATCAACCTTTTTCTAAGGATTGTAATTCATCTACGCCCCTCCCAACGTTTCAATCAATTTTTTAATTTTAATATGAAAAATAAAAAGTCGGGAAGGTGCTTTTTTTAACGAATTTGTAAACGGCTAAGTATCTTGGAAAACCTTTTAACGTTTACGATTCCACTCGACGTTAAATGATAGATTCTCACGGACCCAATGATATTGCAGCAAACCGCGCTTCCTTGTGCTTATGCCTACGACAATAGGCACGATCGCGCACGATATTCGGAGAGATTATACAAACGAAGCTAACTTTGCGCTAAAACTTAAAACATAGAAAAGGATTTTTACCATTTTTATCGATTTTTATTTATTAAATATTTTGTTTATTGAAATTTAATTTACTAAATTTACAAACTAATATTTTAATTTGGCCTTTCTGATTCAACTTTTAATTAGAAAAAAGTTAACTCTACACCTTAAAAGTATTTAACTGTATTTTTATAACTCATTACCACGTGAGCTTAAAAAGGAATTACCTCTTGTCTTGCGTAAGTAGCCCACTGTTCAACTTCACCTTCCTCTTGAAGGCAAGCCTATTGGGATCATCGATTAAAACATTCAAAATTAGTGATAATTTTACTGGCTTCAACCACTCGCCTCCAGCGAGCTATTCCCGTATAAATTGGGCAAAATTGGTATGTACTTATTTAAGAAAGCAGCTTATCGCCTATGCCTCACTTTCCGTTGCAGTTCAACTTCTCTCTCTCCAACCTTTCTCATGTTTCTCAGAATGTCTACCAGTATCGGCTAACGGAGAGCGCCATTTACCTACCGATATCATTTGCGCTGGGAATTTTTTCTTTTCGCCAGAGCTGTCCGATCTTACTCCAGCCCCCCGATTTCTCTTGATCACTCAGAGATCAAGATCTGACTCGAAAAAGTGCCAATTCGTTTGAACATCCATACCATATATCTTTCTTACGCGATCCCTGCCAAAGAGTATTTTGTGCCCAGGCATATTGCTTGTGTCTGAAGCCGGCTTCAGACATTCGTTGTTCGCCGAGTGCCGTACATTCGTGATCACTCGCCGAGTGACGAACATTCGTGATCACTGGCCGAGTGACGAGTAAATATTTTCCTCGCTACTTGCAGCTGCCTCCACACTAATCGTCCATCGCCGAATGTTCGTATTGACTCGCGGGAAAAGATGTAAGTGTCCGTAGTACTGAAATTTTGTCGATGGATTTGGACGGTGAAGACACTGTCGTTGCTGCAAGTCCCGCTTTTTTGTCATGAGCAGTATCTATCTGAAAATGAAGAAGGAAAAGAAGAAACCTCGGACAAGAAGACAAACTTGTCAATAAAATCGACGGATGAAGCCTTTATATTGTGTAACTCCATAAAAAATTAGGAGAGAATAACATTGTAAAAATTCCAATTTTTTATTATGACTAGGTCAAAGTTAAAACCGGTCGCTTTTGGTTTTTCCTGAATAAAATAGAATCTTTTACATAGTTATTTTCCCCTTCTCATTTATACACTTTACAACTGACTGACGGCACTGAGTAATGATCGGATCGGCGGATGAAAGAATGAAGTTTATTTTTCTTGAAGACAAATTTCAAATCCATGCTGAATTTGCGTAAAAATGTGATTTTAATCATAAAATTATGAAATTTTTTCGGTCTTCGACAATGAAAAATATAAACTACCCTAGCCACGAGTCCAATGCATTTCAATGGGAATTGATTTTCCATACTACAAGAGCATTGATTTAATGCTTAGACTGCATTACAATCCATTTGATTTCAGTCAACGACGTATACATACGATGATGTGATATTTTTAAATTAATTTTTTTTCCGGATACGTACTAAAAGGCATGGATGATGACACCATAATCATAACACACAAAATATCCTAATTTTCACATAAATTTTAGTGTGACCTATAGTCTATTGTCTTAATGATGATTATAGTAATTGCTTAAAAAGGGCGATCTGAGCCATGAAACTTGAAATTCGAAAACTTGAACGCGAACCAATTTCCAGAGAATTTAGAGATTCCGGATAGATGCCTTAATTTCCCAGAAAATGATAACTATTATCTTATTTAAATGGGTAGTTCAAATGCTGTCGCGTTGGTTTATTTACTAGTTTAGATGTTGGTGTATGGTGCTTATTTAAGCGCTTGCAGTATGCAAGCACCAACAACTCGTAAATCATCTTTTTATAATTTATCTGTTGCAATATAAGTCACAAAAGGCTTAATGTGCATCAAGGGATTAATTTTAATAATATTATCCATCTACCTCGATATGAACTATGCGCCTTATTGACCAGCGTAACGAATACGCTGCCCTCTAACGGGAGAAACTCAAAGGTAAGCGAAGGAATGACCGGAAGCGGAAATTACAAGTGATGTAAACAGATACTTGCAGCTTTTGTGCTGTATCACCGCAACACCTTGATTATGCAGTCTATCGTAATTTGCTGGACATTTCTGGAAACGAAGTGTGATCGGGGACTTGTCACACTCCCAGGGAAAATTAATAGGCCCGGTTAGTAGTACTTTTTTGTAAAACATTCACGTTATTTAAAATTTTATCCTTAAGCATAATCTTTGTCCAATTTTTTCGTGTGATTTGAGTGTCGCTGTAAGAAATCTCGACTTTAATTTGCGTTGATCATATTTTCAGTCGTTTGACTCTTAAGCGTTTTCACCTCCCGATCGTTTTGCTAATATTTTTGAGTGGGTGATTAAATCTATACAAATCCTGGCGTATTTAGGGTTGCCGCCTGTCCCGATTTTAGCGGGACTGTCCCGACTTTTGAATGATTTTTGGCACATGTCCCGCTTCTTTCCCGAATTGTCCCGACTTTTTCGTTCGATACATAGTAGTATTTGTTTTATTGAAAATTTATTTTTATATTTACTTTATTCACAAATATAGATTATACTACGATTGTTTACGTCTATAATATCTATTAAGTTGCCACGAATGTAATAGATACATCTTCGTATTCAGGTATAAATCCTACAGAAGTTTGTTTAAAGCGTGCTAGTAAATAGCTTGAAGTTCTAAGAAATTATAAGTCAACCAGTGATGATATTGTAACTTCAAAGAAGAAAGAACTTTTAAAATGTGTAAAATCAAACAAAAAATATAAATTTAAGATGACTTTATTGTAATTGAAATCTGATTTTATGTTAATGAGCATAGAATATGTTAATCAGTTACTTTATGTGATTCCTCATCTGTGGCAATACTTTGTTGAAGGAATTATTATTATTTAAAATAAATATTATTATGGTTGTTTAAGACTAAAATTAATGTAATTATATTGCTAATATTCTGAAGATTCATACTTTGTAAATACTTATTTAAGGAAAATTTAAATAATAAAATCTTATCAATTTTTTTTGTTTTTTCAATAGAAATTATCTGTTCGACTAACTTGTAAGGTATTGAGTTTTTACTATTGTATTTACATAATTTTAATTAATAGATTTATTTAAACTTATATTTTATAGATTTTTGTCATAATAACTAAAAAAATGAGTTATTCGGATGCGATCAGCGTTGGCAACATATACTATTTTTTGTCCCGACTTTGCTTACTTAAAAGGTATAAATGTCCCGACTTGGCTTGCTGGAAAGATGGCTACCCTAGATGTATTCCTATAAAGTAATTAAATTGGCATGGCTTGATGACCCAAACTTCTTTATATTTAGGGGGAAAATGTCTGAGAATAGATTTAGTTATGCAGTTTTATAGACAATTGTTAAGATTCTTTTATAGAATCCGAAGTTGGTCTATCACTATTTATAACGGCTGATTTTTAGCGGTAGGTTTTATGTAATTTCACGGCAATTGGAGAGACTTGTCAATTTACTTTTTGTAATGATTGTATTGTTTCGATAGTCAGTGTTTTAAGTAATCCACTTATTCACACTTGTGGGATAGTCTATTTTCCATGGTTTAATATGTAAAATTCTGATGTTCACACACCGAAACCAGTCGTGTTTTACATATATTTTGTGGAAATTAACAAAAGTTTAATATAAATAGAATGTTATTTGATGTAAAATTGTGCTTCAGAAAATAAAAAAAATTGGATTGAACTTATTTCACAATAGCGACTATTTGAAATAATTTTAGCATATGATTGATTAAAATCATTTTATAATATTAGTTTAATTGCTAGATATTGAATTGGTAGGTTTTTGATTAATTTTTCCCTAGTAAATGTCGGCAGAAGAGTGGAGAAGTCCTATTATCAATAGGTATTTCAGGACGTGATGGCTGATCAGTAATAATCTTTAACCTCTCGATTTTTTTAAGTTTATAAAAATTATTATTATAACCACTAAGGATCACTGTTACAAATTATGTAGCATCAGATTGTGCGAGAAAAGTGAATGTTATATTCACTGTGGGGCATATGGAAATTTAAACGGACTAGGTTTGGGAATTTTTTAAATAGTAAAATGTATATTTAGTATGTTGCGTCAACATAAAAAATATCAGATTCCATTCATTTGATTATTTCTTAACCCAGTTGTAATATTTAAAAAATTTGACAATTGGTTATTTTAACTATAATTTTTGCCATTCATTAGGAAAGGCAGTGATTTTCTTAGGTATGTTGAATACAAAGTGTAAAATATTTCTACACAATGCTTTTATTCTTTGTTTGAAACGCAACTTAAAAAATTATTTTATTTTTAAATTAAAAGCATTAAATACCTTCATTTAGTATAATGCAATTGTGGAGACCTCGTTATATGCAATTCCATCACGTGTTGAAATCTATTTCAAATGACCATGTGCGATTTTGGGTGGACTTAGGAATGTTGAAACATTAAAGTAGTCATCAGGTTGTCAAATGGATCTGTAAGCATATGGTTAGTAGATAAAAACTGGAATTCAATCACATTGCATAAGTACGATCAAATTTCTATCATTGCCTCTTTCAAGTACAAACATAGCTGTTTTGGGTGAATGATACATTGATTGCATTGAAGTTCGTATTGGTTATCCTATTATTCCATTCAAGCTTGAAGACTGGTTGTCTCTAATATTGATGCAACATGCTGAATCAGATTTTCTGATTTGTTTAATTGTGAACATGTTTTCCTAAAATAGAGGCAACATTTTCATAACCTTAGAGCATTCCATGAATTATAGCATATAATTGCATATGGGTAAATTCATTAAAAGCAATTATGTATTTAGTTGCTGTTTATTTGACATTAAGTCATGTAGTAATTAAATACTAGTCAGATGGTATTTCAGTTTTGAATATTATTCAACAGAAAATTATGTGTTGGAAGATTTCTAATTTGATTCTGTTGTTTCAGAGGCATGTATCCAAGTTATACTTACCTGGTGAATCTCAACTTGCTGTCTCCCACACACATGGCATTCTGGAACTGATTGTCCGCGTTCAAGAAATATTGATGGTATTATCAATGTGCATTTTGAAGTAATTTGCCTAAGATTCACTGGACTTTCTTTTACATTTGGAATTTATTAGATTGACTGTTTTTAAGTGTCACTATCGCTTGCCTTGATCCAGTGCTCAAAATGGAAAATATTACAAAACGGAATGCTAGTTTCACTAGCAGGATCAAAGTCTATGGACGCGATATTCTCATAGTGAAATAGCTGAAGACCAAAATTAAAGACCTGAATGCTGGTGTTTTTTCTCCGAAGGTCTTCAGTGTTTATAGAGGGAAATATTCCGCACACCAAATGCGTAGCTGTGGATGGGATATGATATATTTATACAGTAATTTCAGATCTATAAGAGGTGTATTTTTTGTCCAAAACATGCACTAAAATTATGCTAAATCTTGTACTATGAAGGTAGAGTTATTTAAGGTTTGGTATACACACTTGAATAACTATTCTAAGGCTGCTTTTGACAGAAAGAAAATGGGAAAGATAGTTTCATGATGACCTTACATTTAAGTTATCGTTAATGAAAATTATCGTGTTTCATATGAAGTTTGTAGCAAGAAAATAACGGCATTTCTTGTTCAACTTGTGGAATTATTTTCAGAAAGTTTTTCCCAAAACTTGTTAGGTATGATGGTATACCAAATTAATTGCAACAAAGATAATGAGCTGTATCATTCATAATTTAGTGATGTTTTCTTCAATGAACAGCACCAAAAAAGCTCCCAAAAAGGTCACAAATGATTTGTGCAAAATATGAATTGCTCTCTGTGCTCAAAATGTTTTGTTCCATTTCACACGTAAAATTTAAAATTATTTATTGTAAGATGTATCAAAATAAATTAAAAAATTGTAATAGTTATTATTATAGGTAGGCAAAAATATTTGTTAATTGAAATTGATTTTAAAATTCATTATTGTAATCATTTATTAAGTATACTGTGATAAATATGTATAATTATTTTTTTTAATTTATCATTTTATATAAAATGTAAGTTTATTTTATTTTGCAATAATAAATGTTTTTGTGTATTATGGTATTTTTTCATTCCCACAATATCCATATATTATACAATAACAATAGCAATATAAAAATAACCCAGTAATTTGAACATATATTTTCTAATAAGTGGTTGAAATATCGACCACCATTCTGTTGAGGTGCAACACTGCTGTACTGGCCAAGGTGGATGTAATGAACCGGTGGTTGACCCTATATAAGTATTACTAAAACTTTATTGAAGAAATCATTGTGCTTTTGGGATTGTTTGAGGTATAAATTGATAGTAGACAAAAAAGAATGTATGGTCATTTTTTAATTATGCCCTATATTTGACTAATCCAATTCTATGAATAATATGACATTTAAAAAGTTGGGACTGATAACCAAGTGATCAAGGTGAGATTTGGTCTAACATGAAATTAAGATTGAATCTAAAAACTCGGGTGTTATCAAAGTAAATGCATGACAAAATTGAAAATTACCACCATTTACAAGAAAATTTTCCATATTCTAAGAAATGTCACCAATACTCATTCTTTAAATTCCATTCTTTTATTCAGATAATTACTTAAAATTTAATAATTCATGATTAATTTATCTACTAGGGAAATAGTACAGGTAACTCTTGTTTTATGAACTAGTTAGGTTCCGAGAAAGCATTCATAAATCAAAAGTTCGTAAATCAAAAGATCATAAATCAAAAGTAGAATTAGCAAAATACTGTAACATGTATAAATAATAAATGGCAATTGAATATTTTCCTTAAGTTAAAACAAATCCTCTTTGTCATATCATCTCCATACAACTCTCTCCGATTAAAAAATCACGTACAATGCCGGCATTTCCCGGCAGCTAGACACCCTATACATCTTGTATTCACATATGCATATTCATATTTTTACTGTATAAATGCAAAATAAGGAAGAACGTAATAAATATTTATTTTTACCTTAACAAAGATACATAGATATTGCAGTAACATTTGCTGAGATGGCTTGAGGGTGACTGAGGTTACATGAGGGTGGTGGGATTGTCTGGATCAGTGACGAGGCTGGTGATGGTTCAGGTATAACAGATTCACCTTTCTTAAAATATGAGAGCAATGACATTTGCTATGCATTCGTCTTTTTTTCTTTTAAGATTTCTGAATAGCATGTCAATTAAGCAAGAACATTTCTCTTTACTTTTGGACTTCTTTCTAAGTCTGGATCATCTTCATCCAAAATAGCCAAACCTTCATCAATGAGTTCAAATGCTTTTGATAATCTTCTGATAGTGAGCATGTGCACTTCATTCTCAGCTGTCACTTCCTCCTCCTCCAGTTCCTCCTCCCGCTATTCACTTTCAAGTTGAATTAAATCTTCATTCGTTAAATCTTCCTGATGTGCTGCTAATAACTCTGCTACATCATCTAACTCTTGTTTTCAAATCCTCCTTTCTTTGCCAATTTCACAATTTTCTTTTTTGTTTCAATGATATCATCGTCAACACTGAACCCTTTGAAGTCCTAAATAAAATACGGACATAATTTTCGCCAAACACCATTCATACACGAACGAGGAATCTCATTCCATGCTTCGCCAATGAGCATTATTGCATCTCGGATATTAAAGCTTTTCCAAAACTCTTTTGCACTTATATTTTTCTCCTCCATTCCATTCACCATAATATATAAACTTTTTTAGATAATATGCTTTCAATGTAGCAATTACCCCCTGATCCATAGGCTGGACGTAGTGTTCAGAGGTAAAAACACAACTTTGATATGCTCTTTTAAATCTTGAATTGAAGGAGGATGTCCAGGGGCATTATCTACTAAAATTAATATCTTAAATAGAATGTTTTCTTTTTGCAGCAGGATACAAACATTTATTTTTTACTCATTTCCCGAATCCACCCAAATCACATGCACAGTGTAACAACTGTGCAGCGGAGACCCTGCAGACGGAATGTACATGACTGTCGGCTATGTAAATAAAAAATCAGTACGAATTCATAATTAACCGAGTTCGTTAAAGCAAAAATATGTAAAACAAACGTGCATAAAACGAGAGTTACCTGTAATTACATTGCCTAACTCAGCACTGCTGGCATTATTATGTCACCATTCACCCAGTATATCATCCCTCTGTTAGCTTAATTATTAATTTTAAGTAAATTCAGCAAAATAAATCATTTTCATTACTTATATTGATCAAAGGAGAGCTTACAAACTATAATTGATAAGAAACTATAGTAATTCATAAAATATATGGATATAATTATGTGATTTGCGATAAATTTAAATAATTCCTCAGGAGAACTCAGGAAAAGTCAAAATTTCAATGTGTCCACCAAAATCATTCTTCATCAGAAATTAAAAGATGAGTAATACTTAAATGGATCTTTCCAAGTTGCTAAATGTCCCGAGTTAATGACAGCATACAAAATGCAGGAATAATTTAGCAAAAAGTTTAGCAAACAATGGCCATGACGGTAAATTTGTCCCAACCATAACTTAACCAGCAGGAGGCATTAACACCATGCGTAGTAATTGGATTACGATGAGGAATAATTTTGTTTATTGCCTCGGGTATTATTTTTTGCCTAATTTTTCTGAGCATATTTTCGCAGAAGTTTGTCTCTGACAGTAGAAATAGGAAGAATTTGGCCACCTAAGGGAATTATTCCCTTTGATCCAATACCTATTTTGATACTTAATACAGTCATTCTATTAGCATCAGGTGTTACAGTAACGTGAGCTCATCATAGATTAATAGAAGGAAACCATTCACAAGGAATTCAAGGGCTATTTTTTACAGTATTATTAGGGTTCTATTTTACAGTTCTACAAGCTTATGAGTATATTGAAGCCCCATTTACAATCGCAGACTCAGTCTATGGGTCAACATTCTTTATAGCAACAGGACTTCATGGAATTCAAGGGCTTTTTTTTACAGTATTATTAGGGTTGTATTTTACAGTTCTACAAGCTTATTAGTATATTGAAGCCCCATTTACAATCACAAACTCAGTCTATGGGTCAACATTCTTTATAGCAACAGGATTTCATGGAATTCATGTAATTGTTGGAACAATATTCTTATCAGTATGTATAATTCATCATTATTTCAATCATTTCTCAGCAAATCATCATTTCGGTTTTGAAGCAGCAGTATGATATTGACATTTCGTTGATGTTGTTTGGTTATTTCTTTATATTTTAATTTACTGATGAGGTAGGTATTTATTTACTATATAAGTATATTTGACTTCCAATCAAAAGGACTGAATTTATTTCAGAATAAATAATAAATTTAATATTTTTATAAGAGCCATTTTAATTATGATTACCACTATAATTATATTAATTGCTTCATTCGTTTCAAAAAGGCCATTATTGACTGAAAATATCTCCCTTTGAATGTAGATTCGACCCATTTACAACAGCACAATTTCCCTTCACTTGATGATTTTTCTTAATTGCTGTAATCTTCTTAATTTTTTTTATAGAAATTGCCTTATTAATTCCAATAATAATAGTAATAAGAATATCAAACATTAACACTTGAATATGAATCTCAACAATCTTCATTATCATCCTATTAATTGGATTATATCACGAATGAAATCAAGGAGCATTAGAATGAGCCAACTAACAGGATAATAGTTAACTATAACAGTTGACTTGCATTCAAACAGTGTTGAATATTCAACTTATCTTAAATAAGAAGCGAATATATTGCAATCAGTTTTGGCCTGAAGTACTTGGAGTTAATAACACCCTTATTTAATCTTTAATTGAAACCAAAAAGAGGTGCATCACTGTTAATGATAAAATTGAATATAATACTCCAATTAACAGAATATGAAGTATCAAGAAAAAGCTGCTAACTTTTATCTTTAGCATTTTAATTCTGTTTATATTCTTATTTATGTAGTTGAATAAATGTTATATTTTCAATATAAAAATAAAAATTAATTTTTCATAGATAACACTTGTATTTCCCCATGTATTTCAACTGAGTGACAAATTGAATGCTTTTATTAAGAAAATGTGGCAAAAAATGGATGAAAATATTCCCAATATTGAAAATTTTTCTAGTAAAAAATGCAGACCAATCCAAAAACTGTGATAATAAATTATTTGTCATCACTCAAGGCGCATTTTGAAGGATATTTCCCAGATGAAAATCTTGAAAACAACAAATGGATAGAGGATCCTTTTCAGAGTAAACCAAGCAAAATATTTTTGGTGAGTGAAGAGGAGCAGCTCATTGATGTCTTACGACACATCATTAAAATTTATTTTCTAAAAATGAACCTTTCCTAGTTTAAGAGAAATGTTCAATTCGAGTATTTTGAACTGAGTCAGGAACCTATGCAATTACTAATTCCATTTGCTGCAACAAATTTATGTGAAACTGAGTTTTCTGCAGTTATTCAGACAAAATATAGGTCAAAGATAAATGGGAAATGCGAGTGTCGGCGTCTTAATTCATCCCACATTTTGATAAACTGTGCAGGGCTAAACAGCCTCATCCTTCTCATTAGTTAGGAATGTTGGCATAAAACTTACTGCATATATTTCCATCTGATGATTACCAAGCGTTCATTAATAGAAATGGTTTCTTTAATTAATCTTTAATTGCATTGCACCCCCTGATATCTGTCATTACGGTCACTTGAAGGGTATAACGTAAATGTAAAATTATTATTTAATTTTATTTCGGAAATGAAGAGGCGTAGAAAATTTGGAACTTAAGTATTTTCCACAGGTCCCTTACGTTGCACCATGAGTGACAGGAAATGGAATTACATTTTCCAGAGAGGCATTGTGCTACAAAGTTTGGGAACCACTGCGCTAGGTGATCAGAATACTAAAAAAAATTATTGTTTTTGCTAGGTAAAAATGCCTACTTTCAAACATCTTCAACTTCTGCCTGTACATTGAAAAATCGATTTTGAAAAAACATGTTAAAATGATTCAGAATCCAAAAACCAATGCTTCTAAAAGAATAAATATATTTATTGTAATGGATTTTGTATTGTAATGTCAACTGACACCTTTCAAGATGCAAACAAGAATATGTATCCAACATTCGACCTGATAATTACATGATCTCAAGTAGAATGCTTATTCATTCTACTTTGTAAAACAAATTTATTATTCTCACCCCCTATTCTTTCTTGGTATAACAAAAGAGAACTGGTCCAGGAAGATACAGGATATCAGCTGTGTGGAAGATTACATGTTCAGAATGACCTGCTATCTCTTGGAGTCAAGCTTCTGAAGCAAAAGAATCAAATCAGAAGTCTTGCACCACAGGATATCATTATATTTTTACTTCACTTATGTTAAATGTAAGAATGGACCTTCTGGTCTAAATTTCGCCCGAATAAAGACGATTATCTATCTATCTGGAAGATTTAAAGGAAGAAATTGAGAAAAACTATTTTACATGCATGTAAAAAAAATAGTACGTTTCTAATGATTACATCAATGAAACTATTTTTCAAGAATAATTGACTAGTATTAAACTGAAATTCAACTCATTAATCTATTCAGACCACGTGTTTGCTATTATGCTAGCATTAAATCTAATTGAAATCAATTCCAAAAACCTTCTGAATAAATTGCATAAAAGCTATCAAATATTTGTAATATAATATCAAGTTGGTTGGAAGAACTAAAAGAGCTTATAATTACCTAACTAATTAATCATTTCTAACTACCACAATAAAATCAATTTTAGAAAATGGGGCCTGATATAGCTTCAGGGTAAAATTTTTAACAATGTTAATATTTTACGAAATGTTATTACTAACCAGAGCTATAAATTCTCCATGGAAGTGCGTCACGTACACTTCACCATGATTCCTTCCCAGATGTATTATGAAATGACGTCAAACAACATGTTCCAGGACTTCTTCGATTTTCACACCTATTTGCAAGTGGCGCTTCTAGTGTGCCGTTCGTTTAGGTTTGCATTTATCTCGTGAGAGGGCAGAATATTCGCTATGATAGTCTAAAGCACGTAGTTCACATTGAGTTTTTTCGTAGATGGGCCCAATTATGAGCTTTCAAGTTTGAAAATGACAATTTAAATAATTATTTAAACAATCCTCGCTGACCATGTTCTCCGTAATATGTACTCGATCATTCAACATTTGCTATAATGGGACGATAGGCAATATCGAGGTGAAATTGATTAATTTTATCGTTAGAATTTAATTATGACAATTAAGCTATTATAACACATTATAATCTGACCATAACAATATGAAAGTCAGTTTAATCTAAAATTAAAGTTAAATTTAAGTGAGGGCCCAATTATATGTAAATTTCTCTTGCTTATTACGCACCACGTAATATGTTCTCTTTGTTTACGTTATTCTTTACCTATGCAATATAAGATTTTTGTGTTTTGACATCTGGCAATTTTTCAATTACGCTTGGTTTCCCCAATGATAAACACTTAAAGGTTTCTTAAAATGCGTTCATTTCAAACGTTAGCAAAGGACGCACGATTGGAGTAGGGTTATTCGATCAGTAATATGATTTTTCATGAGAAAAGCCAGGGGGTGTTTTGGGTGTGCAAGTCCCACGGACGCTGCCAAATATAGGGCGCAGAAAAGTTTGTTTTGTTTTTCTCCAGTAAACATAATGAACATAATACTTCTGTATGGAGTTGTTTTTTCATTTATATTTTCTCATATTTTGAGTTTTTGAGGATGAGCCCTGATTTACATGTAATAATTCTTAGAAAATAAATGTAAAATATATCGTTATAGGTAATAGCCAGTAATATGACGGGTCGAAATAATATATCAAAAATTAAGTCTTGTGGTGTTACCCTTCCCTATCTCTCATACTAAGGGCAGCCAAAGTAGCTTAGGCACATAACAATAGGTTTTCAAGCTCTATCAGTGTTATTGGTTTGCAAGGAAATATCCCATTAAAATGGCAAGATTTCCCCAAATATGTTTTAAACGTTTAACATGAGCGATTTCGAACTATAGTCTGACAAGGATGAACAGAAAAAAACTATAATTTTTTCTTTTAAAAAATTGTAGGTTAATTCTTTCTCATTTTGATCTAAAGAAATAAAACCCTGAACTTCGTAAAATCTGTGGAAATGTCCAAAGAATGGGGAATATACAAATTTTTAAAATATGCGTTTAAAAAGCTTAAAATTAATTTTGATGTACTATGCAATGATAATAGACTTCAAGATCCGAAACAATATTTCAAAGTTAATATTTTTAATGCAACGTTGGATACAATTATACAAAAATTAAAATATCGATTTAAAGAGCTTAACGAAATCGTTTGTAATTTTTCTTTTATATTTCCAAAACAATAGGAATTGCTCAATGACGATAATATATCGAAACAGACAGAAAGAATTATTATGAAGTAAAGGGATGATTTTAAGTTGAAATATCAGTTACTTTCAGTGAGACATGTTTTGGGAAAGCAAGTTTTGGAATAGCATTAGTCAAACTAGATTAAGCAGTTTATCTTTATTAGCAATTGAAAACAAGAAAATTAGATATGTCAAATAATTAACGTTTTTTCTGAGGTAAAAATAAAGAAAATGAAACTGAAATAATAAGAAAATGAATTTCCAATAATAAAATATAATTATTTTATTAAAATATCAATGTTATCATTATGGTGTTTATTTTAATTGAAAAAACGTGTAAATTGAAAAATGTATTTAATTTTTGTGTTATAATTATTGTTTACTTGTAATAAAAGTTTAGCATGTAGTTCTGGAGAGAACTAATCCACCTACTTTCCTTTCAATACAATTTTAATATATCACAAGTACATGTTTCCTAGAGTATAGGAGTGCTTTTTGTCTAATTTGCCGTAGTATAATCGTAATGTGTTTGCTTTGAAATAAAATTATTTTTCCTCATATTGTGGTAGCCCTGCTTTTTTGATCCATTCTAAACATATTCATATTCGTTTTTCATTCTATACTCACCCTACCACGAAAATTTCTTTGAAATTCATTCAGCCAATACCTTCCAAATTCATAGTTACAGAAAAATTCTAGCCTTGAAATTATGGAAGCCCTGTTTAGTCGACTTGGCTAAAATGACATTTTGGTAATTTATTTATATGAATTTAAATGTACTATATTTGGTTAAAATCCATTGGGTCAGTTCTCTGGAAATATGTGTAAAAAATATTATTTAATTTTTTACTGTGGTAGTCCTGCTCTTTAGCTCTGCTTGTAAGATGTTGATTTCATTATGGTATGTTGTAAAAATCTTATATACAAAATTTAATTGAAATCTGTTCAGCCAATTCATTCAAAATCCTTAATTACTGAAAGAGTTTAATTTGTAATTGTGGCACCCGTTTGGTTGATTCGGTTAAGATATGCTAATATGGTTTTGTATGTATGTGTGTATTATAAGTATTTAATTTGGATAAAACTGATGTGAACAGTTTAACACAAATGTGGAAAAATAATTTTTTTATTCCCTCTATTGTGGCAGCCCTGCCTTCTATGTCCATACTAAAAATCTTGATTTTGTTATTTTATGTTGCATGCCTCCTTCATACAAAATTTCATTGAAATCAGTTCAGCCTATTCCTTCCAAATTCATAATTACCAAAACGTTTAACTTTGCAATTGTGGCCCCCCTGCTTAGTCAATCCGGTTCAAATATGTCATTTTGGTCATTAATTTATGTGAAGATTCTATGTACCAAATTTAGTGGAAATCGGTTCATTCATGAACATGGGCACCCGTGGGCATTGCTACGCCACTGAAAAAAGCAATACTTGAGCAAATAAAATTGAAAAAAGTTTGTAATATTATTAATGCTATTATTTATAGTTTATGAGTTGTAAATAAAAAAATGAAAAATTATGACATTCAATTATGGCCAATTTATGTGATTCTTTTTATGTGAGTTATAATTTATCTCAATAGGTACTATTATTTAAAGTATAAAATGTAGTTGATCTTATTAATAATTGGTTTTTGCTGCCTTCTTATGCTAATAACCTGAGTTCTGGTAACACTAAATATCATGCAATGCTGTATTCTCTAATCATATCTAATAAAAAAAGCTTGTATTCTTTACATTAGTTTATTGGAACAAATATATAATAGTAATGAATAAGTCTACATATATACTTATTGTATTAACTACTGTTTTATAACTTAAATATTAACTGCAATGTTTTTCTGAAAAATACAGGCAAAGAAATAGCTGGAAACATCAAAGTACAAAAATTTTCGTCAGGTGTTCAAAATTACACATAAAGCTTGAGACTACTTAAAGATGATTGACTGCCTCAAGGAAGTAGGTACTCACTTTTTTATCCTGATTTTCACAATTTCTATTGAGGTAATTCTGTTAATTCAATGAGCATCAGGTAAATATCTTTTTTGTATTCGTCTAAGTTCCCAATGTCAAATCCTTCAGGTTACTGAAGCAACATCATTGGGACATGTTTAACTACGATTGCATAAGTTGTCAGGAGAAGCAATCAAATCTTGAGACTAGAAGAGTCTTATTGGTTGAGTCAAGAGAAATTCAAGAATAAGCACTTTCAAAAATTGAAAAAGTACTTATCATAGGTATCTCCAATAGCTATAACAAGGTTATGAAAAACTATATGCAGTTCTTTTTAGAATCTATTTTCAGTGAAACACCACTGAAGAAGGCTTCATTGTAGATGAAATGCCCACCTGGTTTTTCATAAGCTTGTTATGGCTATTGAAGATAACATAGATAAGTACTTAATTTTTCAGTTTTTAATATTGAAGGACTTATTCTTCAATTTATTTTCAGCCAGAAGATGGGCTCAAAAATTCTCTACTGAATGATTCATGAGAAACAAAAGTTACACATGTTTATAATTTATATTTTAAAAATATATATTTCTCATACAGCTATTTTTATAATTTGCATGTGTCAGTTCTTAATCTAAAAAAATTCATTCCTGAAATGATTAATACTATGTGAATGTTTGGTACACAGTTTTGTTCCATTAGTAATGATGCATGGTAAATATTATGGTTTAGTGCAAATATAGGTTATGAAACAGCACTCAGAAAACAGGTTATGAGGTCAAATTACATATGGTTTCTTCAAATTTATGTTAACAGTACAACATCTCCTAAGACCACCCCACAGAGGCCACCAACCATGTCTTTCATCAACGACATAAACACATTATGCTCTGGAACATGTTAATGGATTTATCAGAGCTAAGTGTTCCAGCACTGCTCTACAGTCAGCATCAAGATATTGCCTCAATTAGCTTCAGGACTTATCAGATAATGACTCTGTGATAATGTCTGCATAATACTCTCCAAAAACAGCACGATTGTGTGAAACAAGTCGGAGGAATGTCCCGGCCATTGACGACATCTCTTCCTGCAGAGATGACAGGCCTGGAGGTATCTGAACTGGTGCAGCTGTTGTGGAACTGATCACCTGTCCCAAAAACTCAAGCACACGAGATCCTGAAAACAAGAAAAACATTTTTATACATGTCCAGATTGTATGCCTTAATGTCACTGAAAGCTACAGAATACATACATATCAGCAAACCTGAAATCTTGTTTCTTATAAAAAAATACAATTTTGTATTTCAAATGTACTCGGTACTTTATCAGAAAAATAATCCAGTTAATCCTGTATAAATGATAAGCTGCAGTTGTTATTGCTCAAAATTTTCAAAGTTCCAATTTTAATGGCTGTTCAATTTGCAGTAATTGTGATGTTTCACCAATTTGATGACACAATCTTCCATACATTTAGTTGACGCAGAATAAGAATATGGTCTTGTTATTCTTGAGTGGCAGTTCTCTAAAATGGAGTGCTCAACTGCCCTCGTCAGTACTCCCGCATCAACTGAGATGTCTACATACCACTCAATTTCCCTTTCTCTGCAATTATTCACCAAACAGAGGAAGTGCACACTTATTAGACGACTGACTGCTATGATCTGAATTTATTTCAAGGTGTTTCAAATGCAAAGGGATCACTCATGAATAAATAAAGCTCATGCAAGTGTAATGGGAGGTTAAAAATTATGTAACCTGGCATACAAGGTATACACAGTTTCACTGATCCCTAGTGCTAATTTTGGGCAATTCTATGATACCTGCGGGCACCACTATATAGCAACCATTGACCCACAACTCAAGCAGAGTTAAAGACCAGAAAAGTACAACCCATCCTATCTAAAGTAATTCTATAATTTTACAATTATAATTCATAAATATTTTAATGTTAAGAGTAATTTGCATGAGAAATTTCTACTATAATTTAAACAAATGCATTCATTCTATGGAGATCACATGCTAGTGATAGAAATGATAGTCTTTCAATAGTAAGGTGGCAACTAAAAATACGTTTGAGAATGGCTTTAGGCATGCATTTCATTAAAAATTAACGACTCGTTGCAATGAAGCTACCTTGTAAAAAATTACTCACTTTTGTGTCAACCAGTCTTTATTATTATTATGGGTGAAATACGTATATGAAAGGCGAGAAAACACTGTAACAGGACTAATAGCAATATCAAACTAATTATATTGAATGTCGACGGTACATTTACCATAAATGAACATTATCGCGTAATACCACAGATTTGTAATTATTATCGAAAACAATGCGTCCAGAAAAACTTCATCATAGTCACATTTAAGTAACGAAACTGCTAGAAAGTATTACTTCACGACATACACAACGAATGTCACCAACTTCCATAAGAAAACGTAGAAACGCACGCATGGGGAAAAACGACGGAAAATCCCGCGCCTTAGTTACCATAGCAGATACGTTAAATTTCAATGATTCAAGACGGTATTAAACTTTAAAAAAGTAATATAAAGGCAAATAGAAAGTTATGAACCACTGCAAATAACACTCAAATCTATGTACATATATAAAATTTTAGCTACGTTTTTGGATAAAAGTACATCCTAATTGTTTAAAGGATTAATTATTTAAAGATCGAGTGATACTTGTTAATTAAGTCAATATATTATAATAATTGTAAACTGATAAAACTTCCTTAAAAGTTTCAAATTAAGGAGAATTCCCATCACTTTCGTGTTTAATAGTTTTTCCAAAATCCGCCAGATGGCAGAAATAACTATGCTGAGGAAATTTTCATATTAAAAACACCGTAGAAAGTAAAAAGACGGCGATATACGCAAAATTAATTCCTTCTACAAACAAAGGTATCAAAGGAAATAGCTTAAAATGTAGCCATAAGAATCTATAACTGATATGCTATATTACGGCAAAAAGCATGAGTCAAGAAGTACTACGCCGCTCTGTTAGAGGTCTCTGTCTCTCTCCTTCTTTGCACAATTATCATTTACATCAATAAATATTAATATAACCAATAACTGCTATTTAAACATACAAATTAACGAGTAAACATTTCTATACATCCAACATTTTAAATCGAATGTGTAAATAATTTATGAATTTGCTGTCTGAATCCAAGTTATGTAGTTAGTTAACGCACGTATATAATGTGATAGATTTTACATGATGAATAAATAAGTCTTGGTTAATTCGTGCCTTAAACTAATGAGTAAGGAAAATACAGAGCTTTGGTAACGCTTGGCTCAGCTAGCAGACCTAGCGTATTGAATTTTTGACAAGGCACAGGTCGTCCCCTTGAGCTATCTGTCTACTTACACAGTGGTTCGGGTGTAGCGATCTGCCTTAATATTAAAACCACGGTACCCTTGGGAAATTATAAATCCCTCGTAAAATAAATTACGTTGATGCTGCTCCATGAGAACGCCATACGCCATTGCTTTCCGCGAATAAAAGTTGGTAGAATGTCTAAGTAAGATGTGCAACTATGCGGCATCTATGCAGGATCCCTATTTATGTTTTTAAAAAACTATTTCGATAAATATAATTGAAATGATTCACCAATTCTACTTTAGTTAACTACGTAATAAAAATCGTACGGCCCTTTTCAATAACTTAGGGTTATTTTGCTTGCCTTTAAATTCGTAACCTCTAATTCTGCGGCATTCTTTCCTGACAATACTGAAACTTCCTTCTCATGTTGTGAAAACACAAGACTCACATGATGGTACTCAATAAGCCATGCAAGCAAGCAGGGGCGGATCCAGCAGAAACTTCCCAAAGGGGGGGGGGGGGCATCGCCTAAACTGCCCCCTCCCCCTCTGCCAACGACCATACATTTTGATTTTGAAAATCCCTACCCCCATCAGAAGAATCTTTCTTTCCTTTGTCATACAGACTTAAAATTTGGTGTAGAAACAAGGAACATTGCATGGAATAAATTTAAGAATACACCCAGTGGAGGGCAATGGGGTCGTCCAAGAGGATGACGATTGCCACTACATATAGTTTAGCCCATTGGTAACCTCAAAAGGAATTTTTTAAGTGGAAATGAAAGGTATGCAGTACCTGTGGAAATGAAGGGTAAAATATCCTACAGGTTCATGAATGGTTGTAGGTAAGACAGCATTGATGCCAAATGAATTTGATATCCAAGGTTATAATATTTTTATACTGATTTATTATGATGTGGCAAGACTGTACTGAAGTAACTTATATCTGAATTTCAATTAAATTAAAGCAAAATTTTTGATGGCTATTACAATTTATTTTATCATAATGTTTCATTTATTGTTCCTTTGGCCATTATTTTAAGCCTGACTTAGCTAGTTCTAAAGCTAAAAAAATGCAGGAGCTATTCAACTGCTTTGAAAGATTGTTTGGTAGCTGAATTCAAGTTTGTCTTACATATATCAACCTCTTCACAACTAGCCAGTAGCTCTGCTATCCAGATCAGTTTGAGCACCAGAAATTGCTCACAAAACACACTTTCAATTTTACCTCTGTAAATGGAACTGCTCTCATCAAAATATCACCATATACATTGCTGCACATATCTATGCATAATTCACAACATATACCTATATTAAGATATACAGCAATATAACCCCGAGAATTAGTAACTGAATAGTTTTCTTCTTCGTAAGTGCATGTATGTATGATTTTCACAAGATTTTCAACTCCAATTCTTTTGAAACTGCGCTCTCCTTAAATGTCTGATGGTAGTTATTTTAATTATGAGGAAGTTATCATGCATTATTTTCAAGATAACTCTGGTTCACATGGCTTTGAGATGGGAGGTGATATTTTGCTGAATAAACCTTTAACAAAACATCTGGATGCCCTTCCAGATGTCATGCTGCAATTTTACTAAAATAAACTGGATTATTGTATTATAAATTGATACCATTTTCTGATTTCAAAATAGGTTAGAATCTGAAATATAGACTTTTCATTTGTTCCTAACGATGGCTGCCATATTTGATTTCCGCAGACTTGAGGTGTCAACCTTCCATGGACTCATCCACCCTTGAAAAGTTTAATCATCGCATCACATGACAATTAAGTTAATTCTGATTGGTTTAAAATCTGATGGAGAATACTAATCTGATGGAACTCCGAGTAATTTATTAGGCTCATGTCTGGTCAAATGATCAGAAATTTTTATTTGAGGAAAATGGTATTAAGTATTTACTTTCTGAAATGCAAATATGTATCTAATAAATTATTTTAACTATCGCTATTTATATTGATTTTGTTTCTCGCAGCAGTCAGTTGTCAAGATAAACAAATTTTGAGGTAGGGGAGGGGAAGAGGAAAAAGCATTTAGCCTTGAGACAACAATCTGAGCTCAAGTTTTGACAATTACACTGTCGTCAAAGCAGGGACGGACCTAAACTTTGGGTGGGCCAGCTTGTGCTGTAGAGGGGGCCAGGATGACTGTAAAAATATTTAAGGGACACAACAAAATTTAAAAAATACAATAAAAATAATAATATGAAAAATGTTTTAACTATTTTTGCTGCACTTTTCACACAAATGGAAATTATTTATTACGACGAAAAACATGAAATACTTTAGTAATTCATTTTTACATACAGCATTCAGCAGGTGGGCCAAGAGACCTATAAAGGGAGGCCAGGGGCCCTCCTAGTTACATCCCTGCGTCAAAGTCGTTGCCGTTAAAATAAAAATATTACTCCAAAATATGTGATTTATTAATATGAGCAATTTTGAGCTGTGGGTGGAAAAAGATGGGTAGAATACGATTGTCGATAGTTAGAATAAGATGATCGTAGGTCAGTTTTTTCTAATTTTTATTTCCAAAAGAATAAAAGCCTGCATGTTGAAAAGTCCATTTTTACATTATATTATCTCTAACCGTTTCTGAGATATAAACGATTTCAAATGATCACCAACCAACAATTGTGTATTATTACAGAGATTTTGAAGTAAGTAGGTTAAAAGGGTTCAACATATTTGGGGTTCTGTTTGCATAACTGGGGCAGCAAAACGGTAAACAAGGTGACGCTAGCACTGGCAATGAAAAATGGAACTAGTATGCAGCATGGCATACACATACTCAGCCCCCGGCATACAACTACTCAGCCCTCAGCATACTCCAACTCAGCCCCTCGGGTTGGGTAATTAGTTGATTGGTTATGGTTTTCCTTCAAGTATTTCTCATCTAAGGCATAACAACCTCCTCAGCTCCCTGGGTTGGGTAAGTTTGGTTAGGTGGTATTGGTTTATTTCCATGTTCACTGCGCCCCCCTCCCTCGGGTTGGTTTTGGTGGCTTTAATCCTCATTATTGATACTTCTGTGATATTACTCGTCGTCTATGCTGTTTCATTACATACCTTGAAATGCTTCTTACATTTACGTTTGACTATTGCTTTATTGCCTTTCACCTTGTCTACCTTTGCCCCAGTTATGTGAACAGTACCATATTTGGCTGGAACCATATGCACCACAGCCTAAAACTATCTCATGAACTGATTTATTCTAGCCCCCTATTCATTCATTAATTCATTAACATGCTCCTTACAATTTGTGAGATTATGTTTAAATGATACGACTGAAGCTTATTAAATTGACTACTTACTAACTAACTGCCTTATCCTGTGCTCTGGGTTTGCAGCTTCCAGAATTTGTCCAGTCATAAGGGACTCTGCTTCACTTTCAAGTGGCTTCAGTCCATTCTGCTTCAAGGAATCTCCCACCTCCTTCTTCACCTGGTCAGCTATATTTGGCAGAACCTTTTCTAAATTCCTGTAAACAAATTTAGAAAGGATATTTATGTTAATATTAGAGATTAAAAAAATACATTTAAGTTCATATTTGACTGCCACAAGAATTACTCACCCATCATCGATTAGGAGCATGATGTGATCCTTCAATCGTGCCTTGAAAGATTGCATCCCCTGGAAAGGTGATCCAACAGCACCAGCAGTCACCAGAAGCACAGTGCCTGCAACCGTTGCTCTCAGTACTCGAACGCTCAAGTCTGAAAACCTTGACTGGTCCATCACCACTGTCTGTAAATAGGCAAAAAAAGACTGTGATAAAACTAAACAACACCAGACAAAATATTAATAGTTTTAACATGTAATTTGAAAATCTTAAGAGAATAAGATGATTTGATGGTTGAGGTTGCTATGAAATTTTCAATTAGTCTACAAAACTACACCTGATCTTAAGCCTCACCTCAGGGTACAGCTCCTCAGAATCCCAGTCAAGGAGCTCGAGATAGGCCCTAGTGAGGACTTGTGTGATGGTTGCACGAATGTTAGGACCTTTCTCGCCCTTCTCCTCAACTGCTCTGACATGCTTGCTGAGCCACTTCCGTGTAAACTCCAATCCATCTAAAACACAAAAATGGGAATTAAAGCTCAAATATCTGACAGCCATTTTATAAGCAACGACATACCATAGATATTCTAAGAAATTCGATTTCAACCAAAAGACATGCCTTCTTCTTGTGATTCTAGGAACTCTGCAAACTTCTTCTTTTCATAATCCACACTCTGAGCCATGATTTGTGGTCTAATCTGCTCAATGGCAAAGTTTGCCATGTCAAGCTTCATTAGGTCCAATGTCTATTCAAGAAAGGAGAGATTTGCATGAGTTTATGAATATGGGCCAATGGCATGATACACTATATTCATAATCTTGAGTATCTGAACAATTTTAAACTTCTATTGTAAATTGTTGATAATTGGAAATTAAATGAAAATTAAATAAGCAGGTGAAAGTAAGGTAGGAAAAAGATGCTTTACAAAACATAAAATGCAATGCATTTATTGGAATACATAGATGGTTTAAGCCTTAACTTTGTAGTATACCATCATAATGAACAAATGAAAGGAAAAACTTTAAACGTACCATTTTTTTATTATTCACAACCCAGGTTTTGATGCTTGGCAACATCCTGACAACAAGCATCGAAACCATGCATTTTGTGAATAATAAAAAGTGGTAGGTTAAAAGTTTTTCCTTTCATTAGTTCATTTATTTAGTCATCTCAAAAGTTTCAAAAGCTATACCTCCAAGATTCCCTTGAAAAGAGGAATTATCTCAGCGGTCTGCGTCAACTCACGTATCCTTTCATCTCTTACCGGTGCACACAGTTTAGCCATAAAAGAGATGATGTACTGAGCATAATGCTGAAAAAGCAATGGCAATATGATATCAAACAAAAGTAAAATTGATGTAGGAAACATTAGGAATTAAAAAAATTCAAAGATCATATTTTGACAGATAAGTACCTTGAAGTCAAGCACTTCTGCCTCTGCTTGCTGTCTGACTAAATCAATATCAAGGACTTCGGATACTTCATCCCTTATCTTGGTGTGATGTGGAAGAAGCAATGACAGCATTACCTAAAATTCAGAATTAAATATGTATGACAAGCAGTCTTGCGCTTAAGGAAATCCAGATACCGAACATGCTAGTAAGAGAGAGGCAAAAATGGATCTCAACCATCCACTGTGCAGTGGCATGACTGGAGAATATTCTAACCATATGATAGAAAGTGATAATATGATAGGCCCTGTATCCGACTTTTTCTCTCTTTCTACAAAGGTTATTGAGATAAATGGAAAATATCCTCAAAATAAAAATTGTACTCATAATTACAACTCACAGTTTTAATCTCTTGAAGAAGAATCATTGCTTGTGTGTAATTTGGAGGTGTCTCAGCCAGCTGCTCGGCCAATATGTCCCAAAATGCACGATGCATCGTTTCCTTGATTTGCTTTTGCAAACTGGATTGGGATCAAAAAAGAATTTTAAGAGCTATTAACAATTAATGTGAGTAAATACTGATTTCTACACACAGATCATAAAATATATATGATTAAGGATTTGATTGTGTGATTTTTAAATGCTCCTTCCCAATCTGTCAGAGACAGGCAAACATCAAAAATGAACCACCCCCTTTAAAGTAAATAATTCATTCATTTGACTGCCTGCCAAACACTTTTTTTAAGAGTTCCATTGCAAATGATACAGTTTCAGTTTTCTGCATTTATTTCAGATTAAATATAACAGAAAGTTCATGAAAATTTTGCTTTTTATATAGTCTGACAGAAAAGTAAACAAAAATAATGAAAGCCAATTTCACAAAACAACTTTTATTCCAATAACTAAAAATGAACAAAATGTTTATTTAAAAGAATGAAATTTTAGAATATTTATATTTTTAAATGTATCCAATGTGTTGTAGTGACCAAAGATTTACAGACTTTATCTCTTGTATGATAAATTGTCACAGCTGACTGAATGATCCCCATGCGCATGGCATGAACAGGCCCTCAGTTCTTGAAATATCTAATTATACAAATTCAATAAGAAATTATTAATTTCAGTTACCAATATAATAAAAAATACCATAATCCATGACAATTTCACACATTTTTTTGAACCAGCCTGTATGAGGTCCATCAAAAATGTGAAAATTTTCTGTTCAATATGCTCTTGTTAACAAGTTCAAACTTCATTACTAGATTATTAGAAAAATAAAAATGATCCCAAACATAAAGTAGCCTTTTCATGAAATCAAAATGGCTATGATAACAGAACTTTCACAATCAAAAGGGTAATATATTCTCTCCATTCGATTGACATAATTACATAGCTACGTGAACAAGTGACAAATAAGTTCACCTGTTCTCTGGTGGTTCCAACTTCTCCAGCTTGAAATTTCGATTGACAGCGATCTCGTGAGCGAGGGCCATGTTGGTGACCCCATCTGCAGCCTTCATTATCTCTTCGAGAGAGACAAACTTGGGAGGTGACGCAGCAGTCACACTAGGGAGAACAAAACCCCGATGGTGAGGCCTCGGAGGGGAACTGGAAGTACCTGTACGTTGCCTGCAAAATCCATGACAGATGAACAGTAAGCCATCTGGGAGAAATTTTGATAAAGGTAAAAAAGGCACCTATGAAGAATAACTGATAATGTTTCTCAACTGCACAACAGTCAGTGAACTGAGGAAAAAGGTTAATATTCTGTCCATCTCCTTGGCATACCTTATAATATGAGCTTTAAACGTATATAATGGTGGTGATAAGTTCTATGATGGACGGGAAGTGAAAGCCAATTGCAGTTTTGATAACAGATACCAACTGAATAAGAACCCATGCTCAAAAATAGACTTTTAAAGTTTTTAAAAATATTGATTGTTACAGCCATGATTAGGATATGTACTTACTGAGACAGCTTATAAACTAGAGGGTAGCATTCACTCCTTATATTTTTATCACCCACATTGCACACAATCATCGTGCAGGGCTGTTAACGTTTTAGTTTTGTTTTTCAAATCGCTTGTTTTCACCTTGTTCATCCATGTGCAAACTTTTGAAACAACAAGGAAAACTTGGAAGCTAAGATTTGCAGGATAGTTTCGACTGGTGACATACATGAACTCTATTTATGTTAGGGACCGTCTGTCTGTCCATTTGCCTTTTAGCAGGATTTTTAAAAAACCCCTTATGAACTATGAATACAGATCCATTACTATGGTAAAGTTTCGTTGTGTTTACATTGCTACAACAATAAACGCGAAGCGTAAATAGGTTCAATTTGCTTTCGAAAAGGGATCAAGATCTCATTTTAACTGCGGTGAGGTATGTTTTATATAACTTTTGATTGTTTTTAGGCTTTACATTTTGGAGGGAGAGGAGTTTGCCTGTGTATATTTCTGGCTAATCAACCTCTTGGATTATTATAGCCATATCATTTGCACAAGGAGAGAGAGAGGAGGTCGAAGATCCCGAAAATTATGTGAGCATCCTAAAAAGGGAGTTTTGGAATCTGCTTTTGCAGTTCTTTTTTTAACTTGTTTCATTTGCGCCCAAGTACGGCAGGCTCTTCATGAAGGGTGTTCAATAAAGCAATCCTGACGCTCACCGGACCAATACTAAAAAAATATATCGGGCAGCGCTCTTCACTTTCCGAGCGATAAAAGGCCAAAGAATAAATAACACCTAGATAAGCGTGAGGAAAGGGCAAATTTTCCTTGAACTCGAGGAATGCAAGGAAGTCAAAATGGACGCATGTCCTTCCGGAACTTTTCGCCCCATCAAATCGCCATGTCCTTTCTCAAGCATTCTCGGATGAGAAAATTGATTGGGAGCGAGGTGAATCCCTTTGTTTGCGAAATCGAGAGACCGCGGAAGTTTTATATCCGCCGAAAAAACTGCGGGAGACGGTCGGGGACGCAAAAATTTTAGAAGGAAAAATCATTTAATGTCTTGATGAGAAAAGAAAATCATCTTTCGAAGACAAGGTGTGAAAACCGCGTTAAAAAAGCGATCGATAGGACGAAACCTTGAAGCTTAATATCGTGCGCGTTCTAAACGGCGGATTCTCACGCGTGGAACGTGAAATGGCGACGAGATGCGAGTTTTTAGCCTTTGTTTCGCCTTTTTTTTAAACACGGTTGAGAAAGTATGACAACCTGTTGCTATGTGGCCACATCTTAATGGGAAAACCCTCGAGAAATTTTGGCATTGTTTCAGAGCGGAATATTCCCCGATATGGGCGATACGCCCTCTGCCGCCCGCTGGGAGAAGGGGGGAGGGCGTTATTAATGACATTGGGGGTCCCCGTACGAAAAGGATATTCAAAAGAGCAGTTATAACTCGAATAAAGGGAAGCACGTCGCTTTTGCTATTTTCACTTGTATTTGCACTACGTTCATTATATTCATTCATTACATCTACCACCGGTTTGATTTGCCATCAATTTTTTTGCGAGTAAAATTTATTTTTATTCTGCTAGTATTCGCGAAAGAAACGGCAAAAATATTATTTGGAAAAACATTTGAGTGCCTCCGTCAGAGACGGCTAGGAAAATCTAGTCACGGCGCAAAGCGTGCATCTAAAGTTTTTAACGGTAAATTGTAGTAAATAAAGCGCTATCTCTCACTATGACGGTGTTTGATATCTTTCCCGATTTAAAAAAAATGCATGCACTTTGTAAGCGCAACAAATATTTTTTGAAAGCGCGGGACCCTGTTCAGTAGCCTCGTTGGCACCGCCGTTTTAGATTGAATACTTCGATAACATGGTGCTTCCTGAAATGTCGCGCATACATGTTTTGGAAATTGAAAAAGCTTACATTCTCACAAAGAAATTCTCTCAAGTGATAACTTGTTGAATCGAAAATTAAAACAATTACAGGAAATCAACACATCAGAAGTTTCATTATAGCTTGTGATGGTGCTCGAGCGGAATGATTTGAATAGGAAGAGAAAGCTAAAGGGAAAGTCAAACAAAAAGTGATTTACGTGAGATCGATAACAGAATCGTTCTTCATTAATACTGCGCGCGAATAAAAATAAACTGACGTGCAGGATTAAATAACATTTAAAATGCTTCTATCCAAAGAAGCTTCTTAGATTCGACAGATAAAATATAAACCTAAGGAAACTATTATTCCATCGAGCATATTTCGCCCTTCTGGCCCAGTCTTCTTCGACTGGCACTTTTACGCAATGCGACCATGAAGTCGCGCAGGAAACGCAGTGCGTGCGCTTGCGCGCGAGTACGACCGATTAGCCGCACGAAGATAATCGAGTGTAACCACTGCCACAGTCTTAACTCGAATAATCGGGTTTAAAAATGGACTTTTTAAAAAATATAGGCACTTGTCTTGTGAGTCAAACCAAATCTTCCATTTAACACTTAAGTATATTATTGAAATCTTTTTTCAGTGAAAGTGAAAGTTTTGAATGGGATACGGAAATAAGTTACTATATAATTTGATTTGATGGTCGAGAATTTTCATTCAAAAATTTGTTGATCGTTTATTTAACTATCGAGCCTTAATGATTCACGATTATAACCGATAAAATACTACATATGTATTAAAATACATTTTCCAACCGTTTACATTAACTTACTGCTTTGAACGAGATTTTAGAGCGTGCTTGAAATGTTACCTCGACACCCTTTCGTTTAAAATCTCATATAGTTTAAACTATACACTATCAATCAAAATTTTATGATGTGCGTAACACTTAACGGTAATAATTAGATGAAATTAATGGAATGAATGGTAGTTTTCGATTACATTCGAAAATACACTTTTGATCTTCGAACTCGTAGACAACATCAACGGCGGCGTGGTCAGTAAAGTAAATGCTCTCTAATGCTAAGGTTAAGAGGTTCAAGTCCTGGCATAAATACCGGCGTGCAAATGAATTTAACCGTTGAAAAAATTGTAAAAAAATCTTGTGTTGAAATATACAATTTCAGCACCTATAACAAAATATGTTCGTTGTTTTCTATTTAAAAATCGTATGAAAGAGCTATTTATTTAATTTTATTTTTTAGAGGTAATATATGTGCATTATAAATATCGTCCTATAAAGTCATCGGCAAACGTGGCATTTTCAGTGTGAATTGATTAAAACAAATTTTTCTGAGAGAAATTTCGTTCTTAATGCAACCAACACTTTGTACATATATGCACGATACCAATTTTACGATGTATTGTTTTTTTAAAGTAGTGCATCTAAGCAGCGTATAGTAACGTTAAATGATTTTGTATTTATAGTTGTTAAATATCAGCCGGTGGTATTCAAAATAACTCACCAAACAAATTAAAAAGCACAAAATATACAACTAAAATTGACTTTAGTAGAGGAAAGACATCCATCCATTGCTATGTTCTCGTGTTTCAATTTACATCTAGGCATGGGTGCGTGTGATTACTTATTTCAGTGTTTTTAAAAGTCCTTCGCAAATGACTGAGAAGGAGCTACTTGAGAGCTAATGAGAAATAAATAAATTAAACAAATCAAGAACAAATACACCTTAAATATATATAGCAAACTTAGATAAAGCGAATGAATGAAATTTTTTAAAATAAATACAATTAAATATCTGGGTAAAAAGCGTGTATATATATATACACACACACACACAAATAAATAAATATATATATATGAGCGAAATACTTACGATTAAAAAAAAAAACAAAAAATTGCGCTGATCTCGGATGCTGGAGACGATGTAACAAAGGGCTTCTCGGAGAGCGAGGGCGACTTAAGAAAAGCGAAGGGGTTGCGGAGCAGAGGAGTGGGAAGGGGTAGAGAATGAAACAAAAGCGAACTCGAGAAGCGCAACGGGTACGGGGGAAAGTGGGCTGAGCGGGTGGTTGCTTCAAAACGCGTCGAGAGAAGCGAGGGAGTCGTAGGGAGGGGGGGGGGGCGGATGGAAGCGAAACCTCACCTCTTTCCCTTGTCCTCGTCGCTTCCAGAGGAAGATCCTTCGCTTTCGTATCGCTGTCTCGTTCCTCCATCTTTGGTCACGCCGCCCCCGGCGACGTCGACGGGCAAGCTCGCCTCCGGCCGCCCCTTTGCCCCCTCGGATCCAAGGAGTTCCCTCACGGCTGCATCTTCCGCCACCTCTTCCTCCCGTTCCTTCCTACCTCCCGCCGCCCCCTCCTCCTCTGCAGACACTTCCTTCCTCCTGTCCATGCCGTGGGGCGCCCTGGGGCAAAAAAAACAGTTGAGCGCGTCCCGGGGCGAAAGCGGTCTCGGAAATCATAGCATTCCTCGGAGGAAGGAAGAATAATAATGATGGCCTTTCTTCCGGTCGGAAAAGGAGTTCGAGGGAGAATTCTTCCGCGTTAACCGGTCAGCTGTTCCGTGAGAAAGATTCCGAAGGCGAGACGAGAGAACGGAAAGTTTTTTTGTTGTTCGTTTTCGTCCGGGTGACGCGTCGGCTGATTCACATCTTGTCTACTGATAGGTACCTTTCTCTTTATAAGGACGCGGGAAGCGAGAAGTGATGTTGATCGAAAACCACGCGACCGCGTAAATATTTTATTTAGCACGGGCCTGTGCGAGCAAGTTGTACATACATTCATACGCGCATAAAGCGCCGATTATCCGGACTAAATAGAACCCGGTGTGGTCCGGATATTCGGAACCCCGGATCTTACTGGATCGTATTTAGAACACAGTAAAAAAGTTGCTTTGCATTTTGGATATATACTTCAAAATACCACAAATGCGTTATCTAGAACAAGACGGATACATTTGTTCGGCTACGAAAGCTTGAATCGTCAAGGATACAGGAGTTACATGACGAAACATTTTCAAAAATGTACTATCGGTAAACTTCCGTAGACTGCATAAAGATTGAAGCTGAAGGGTTAAACAGGTTTTAATTTTTTGTCAACAATCTCCAGAAAAAAATTATAATTAATTATTTTGAGTCATTCCAACAAATACTTCCTCAGTTGAAATCTGCGCGTTTGTGGTTTTATGTATGCATACAAACAGACACAGCTAATCGAATCGAGATAGAGGGACGCAGACTCTGCTGCGCACATTCTCTCAGCCTCGCTGTTACGTCAATCCGATACCCAATTCCTATATATAGGTAGTTATTTTCAGAAGCGATTTTCCTCTAAAGTCTTTAATATTACTTGGCGTCCGCCGTTTGTAGCTTCGCTTGCAAAAAAGATCGAAAGAAAAGAAGCAAATAAATAATGAAAGTTGGGAAAGAAAAAAATAGTAGCGGAGTCGCAGAAACGTCTTTAAGAAAATAATTCGAGATTCCAATCGCAAATCAACTATCCTCGTAATTTATTTATATTTGCTCATAAACAGCACTTTATGGCCTTTTACGATGAGCACAATAACGCTAACAAAGACAAACACATACGTCCATGCCCTCGGCAGGATTCGAACCCGCGCCCCTAGCATTGGGAGCTAGACACGCTAACCTCCCTTCTACCAAGGTTAAAACGGTTTCCATAACGATATTACGACGCTTTTCTCCGAAGAAAATGTTTCAATGTAAATATGAAATCAAGCTATTGCACTTCGAAATACATTTTTCTTCTCATCAAAATTTTAAGGTTATGACGATGTAAAGCTCGAGGCATATTTTTTCCTTCGAGATTTTAATTGTACGCAGTTTGACCGCGCACACAAAACGAAATATAACACCCAACAAGCAAAGTCGTTGCTGTGATCATTTCATACAGCGCATTGTTTCCGAAAAGTTTAACGACACGCTGAAATTCATGGAAAGGATTCAACATGATTTTAGTGAGATTTTAGCGTCTGAGGCGAAAAAAACTACGACTGCTCCCATAAATAACTTTACCGGTGAAAAAAGTTACAATTCTTCATGGGATGGAAGCGGTACAAGACGGAATTTATTTTCATTAGTTCGTTAATTTATCTTCAGCTCATTAGCAGGCACTTACGGTGCTTTGCAATTTGATCCGGAATATATAAAAAAAACGATCAACACAATGTGTCAGTGATCGCAGTAGGATTCGAACTAGGATCACAAGGCAGGCATTCTATTCGCCCTATCTTCCGGGGTGGCGGTGCTGTTAGAGCGTTGGCCTCCCACGCAGCGGTCTCAGGTTCGAATCCGACAGAGGTCGGATTTCTACCTGGGATCGTCCCGTGTGCCTTGAGGAGACCACGCAAGTCAGCGCTCCGTCCTTCGGAAGGGACTGTGTGTATTTTTGGCTAATCAACCTCTTGAATTATTATAGCCATAACTCTTCGGAAGGGACGTTAACCAGTTGGCCCCTTTGGTGCTCTTCGTTAAGAGTAGGCTAATGCCGGCACCTGGTTTCCTTCCTGTCTGGCGTGTAAGGAATTATGGCTATAATAATAATCCAAGAGGTTGATAAGCCAGAAGTACGCACAAACAAACATTCGCCCCATCTTCCGAGTCCCGCTAACAAAGCTAAGGCATAGCTTCACTCAATTAGGAACCACAAGCGAATTAACGAACGTTTTTTTATGATTCCATTTTTCATCGCTTCCAGCGCTGGCAGCAAAAAAAAAATTTTCACCATCCCACATACGCACAATTTCTTTCATTTTTTGCGCCTCGAATGCAAGAATAAAACGCTGCACGAATACGCCGACTCAAAGCTAAATGGGATATGAGAATATGGAAATGTGATAATTACGTTCGCATTCACGAGAAAGCGACCTATCTGTCCACAGGCAAAAAAAATGGTAATCTCTTCGCGAATCCGAAAAGAGCCATCCGTGTTCTTTCTGTTTGAACGACTCGACAATCGCGAATCAACATCGCGATGGCTGACGCGCACGAGCCGAGTTGAATTCATGCGCAGTTAGTTTTTAACGGAAATCTCTCGATTCTTCCGCGCGTGGCGATTCTTAACGATTAGTCGACTCCTCGCCTCAGCCTCCGCTCGTCTGCCGGGAGGATGGGGTGGGGGGAAGGTCAACGGATGGGTGAAGGTCGCGAGTCGCGGAAATAATAACATAGGAATGCCAACAGAAAAATGAACGTCTCATTCGAATTATAGACCATTCGGGTAAAATGGACACCATTGTGCAACCCAATCGTAACAATGAAAATTTATAACAATTTTAGAATCTACTATGGCTAATACCACTGATGAGAACTGGCTGGTAGCCGGAATGAAGAAATTGTTTTTTCGAAACCTTTTTGTGGCTACTGTATATACTAGAGTGCGTACATATATGATTTTTTGAAGTACGTATTTTCATCATATGTTTTTTGCCATAAGACGACCTCGATGATTGTCTACTTAAATCATCAGAACTATAATAACTTTAAAGATTACCGACCAATTTGTTATATATATATTCCTTTAGATTTATTGCATTATTTCATTCCCAGCGAATCGCTAAAGTCTACCGTCCTACTATACGATCTCGATATCGAAATCAACTTCGGAAATATTTGACGAGGACTTCGGATTCTTTAACGGCCTCTGCTTTTGAAGCGCAAAAAAATAGTGTAACTTAATTTTTTTAACGCCTTATCTTTGGAAATTCCGATTTCGTCATTTTACGCAAAATAAACACGCCATAATTGACTCTATAAGTACATTTGTTCAAACGTGCGGACGGACAATTTCACCTTTCTCAAATATATAAGAATTGTAGGGAAAAGATAAAAATCGTATTTTATTTTCAAAAGCGCCTTAAAAATTACGTTAGCACCCACGATTCGTTTAAGGGAGATTGTTATCTCCCTTAGATGCGGCGTGAACTTTTGTCAGGATCCGTGTTTCCAAACCTCGCTTTCCCTCGAATCATCCACGTAGGATTTTTTATACGTATTTCATCGCTCCAGTTCATATCCCTTTTTCTCTTCCTTATACTTTCTCCGCCCTTTCTTGGGTGACGTATGCTCCGATGAGTCGTCTTTCCAACCGCCTCTTTCCGACCTGCTCGCAGTATTCTTCCTTCCTCAACGCCCACTCGACCATTCTCCAACGTCCCACAGGAAAACTTCTCCTTTAGACGTCGTCGATAATGAATTTAGTTCCTTCAGAGAGAGCGAGAGAGAGAGCAATTTCCGTGCAATGACACCGATTACTCACCGGTCGTTCGCATTCAGAATCTAGACACGATAAATAATTCATTTATTTAACCCTAGAACTACCAAGGGGGGCCTCCGAGGCCCACAACTTGTTTTTTCGTATGTTTCTCTTTTATAAACAAAGGAAAAGTCTGGATATTTTATTACATTGTGCAGAGACTTATGTAAAATAATTACCCGAAGTTTCTCATCAACGTATGCATATTTCAATTTTCTGCAAATTATTTAGTCATTGGCTGCATGCCTTGACACGCGGGTAGCCTAACTTACAGGGCACCATATGTGTTGAAAGCAGTGTGACGTGCGCTATTTGTTTAAACTGTTGTGTCAGATTAATCAGATTAAATAATTTTTCTAATCAATTTGTTATTATTTCTGTAAATACAATCTTACTGTGATATTAATATGAACTTGAAAACATAATGAGGAAGAATGTAAAAGAATTGTTCTAATGTAAATATTTGTCTTTGTGTACATATAATTTCAAATAAATTACTAAAATTGTATAGCTATATTCCTATGATGTTTTTAAATATATAACAATAGGTTCGAAACGTTAATATGACTTTTTATTGTATTTTAAATGGTGGGCCTCTGAGCCCCCCCTCCCACCTTGGTAGTCCATGGCAGTGAAAATCGCTTGGTAGTTCTAGGGTTAAATGAAATAAAAAACAGCCACCACTAGGGCTATAACAAGGGATTTATCGACAAAAATACGCCATTAAAAATAGAAAAATCAACTTAAAGCGACAGAACAAGCAAAGAAAAGGAGTGAATGCGGACAACATTAACAATACAAACCAACTGCGCATCATTGGAAAGGTAAAAAAGGACAGTGAGTATGGGAGCAATTAATCGCACGTTTAGGTGCGGAAAAAAGAGGGAGAGAGAGAGAGAGAGTGCATGATAGGATATGACAATTAAGGAGCGGAATAATGATGGCGAGGATTAGAATCCATCGAGGGAATGATACAGTAAAGGGCAGTCGTAGGTGTGAGGGATACGGAGGAACATCGAGAGCTCGGATAGAGGACGGAATTTAGGTAAGTGCGATACATTTCGGCTGCAAGTAGGGCGTTGAGGAACGCGGAGAGAGAAGCATGGCAGCAAGTCATTGGATCTGAATCCAACGTTCATTATCGAATGCAGGAAATTGTGAACTGAAGGTGGTTATTTAGCGCCCGAGATGCTCAACTGGCTGACTCTGCCGTTTCGTGGCCACGGGTATTTTAATGCCATCGATGTAAAATAATTAAATAGTCATACTTATTAGGCGTACAATTTAATTGAATGAAGAGTTTCAAGTAACACTGACGGAGGATCGATTTCCTCGTTTACATAATTATCTTGCAAGGGGGATTTTATTGCGCCATACCTACGAACTCGATGAAAAAACCTCTATTTGCCTTGTATTATCGGGGAGGGAGTATCATTACATTCTAGCGATTATTTATTTGACATCCCTAGTAACAGTAGGGACAATCAGCACCTCGGCAAAGACGTTTGTCGCCCGGGGAAAGACCTTAGGACACCGCCCCAAACTATAACAGTTATAGAAAGAATCATTTAATGATGCATGCCAAACAAGAGAAACGTTACATTTATTATAAAGATCTGCGCAAAAACTTAAATTAAAGGACGATATTTTTTCAAAATAATTCAAACGAAACATCGACTCGTCAAACGAGTGTCGGTACTCCCACGCAGCCAACCCGTTAGCCCCACCCATTTTTGCCGTGCTGGTGACAACTACGCCGCACGATAAAACCAGGGCTAGCGAATCTTTCGAAGTTTCCTTTTACAAAACTTAGGTTCGCGTGAAATCCCATAAACTGCCGACCAAAGTCCATCCAAAGCTCAGATAAACTATTATTGCGCACATCCTAATAAACTCTCCTTTAAGGTCGTTTCTTCCACGTTGTTAAGAGTCGCTAACGAGCCCCAAGGTTCTCTTCGGGGACTTGCGATACTAGAGCGGAATATAGTTCATATCTTTCCTTTTTTTTTTTAGCCGGAGCTCTCCTCAAATCCAATTAGTAAATGACCGCGTTATGGGTGTCGCTCTTAGCATACTTCGCCAACCACGAGAGAGAGCGTATGGCAACACTAACCCACAGTGATTAATCGAATTATTTTATTTTTCCGGGGATTCGGTGCCGAAATCGAAAGAAATAACCGGAAGTAAAATTCGGACGGTCGAAAAAATATATAAAGACGTCGACAGCGCGGAAAATTAAGACCAGCTACAATTAAAAAAAAACAAAAACCGATACGGTTGTTTTGAAAGCCTGACGGTCGAATGACGCAACGATCGACGAACATCGAAGCGCTAAGATTTTAACAAGAGTTAAGTGGCGTCATAAATGGCGGGAGATTAATTCAAATGTTCAAATTTAAATGTTCTATACCAATGGTTCCCAATTTTTTTAGTATAAGGCCCCCTTCTTAACTTTAAAAATTTCGCGGTCCCCACATGCTATAGGCTTCGGTAATTATGAATATACATAATAACAAAAAAGAAACTGATAAATTCAGTAGCCGTTGTATATAAATTCACATTTTATTCATTAAAACAATACATAAATTTAATAAATAGTACCTAATAATATCATAGATGCCATATATATATATATATATATATATATATATATATATATATATATATATATATATATATATATTCCTCATCCCAACACCTTGTTGACATCCATATATTCATTTTACCTTTCCTTTTCCGTAAGTTGTTTTATATATATATATATATATATATATATATATATATATATATATTACAACTAAGTAAATAGATATATAGTCACTCAATGAGATGGCTGGGGCTGTTTCGCAGATGTCAGAGTTCGAATGTCTGGTTGAAGCGGTGATAGTTTCAACCTTAAATCTGGTTCCACATCCAGCTTGTTTCTGTACTTTGATTTCCGCGCAACAAGCGCAGAACATCCAATTTTACAAACATATGTTGTGGGAAAAGGCATCAAGTACTTCACAGCCTCATCAGATAGTTTTGGGTACTCAGGACGAACGTTTGCATTATCCGGTAGTGAAAATCCGAAAATAAAATAACTAAATAAAACATATTTAAAAGATCTACCTTTAGATTCTAGGCTAGTGGTCGTAACCTTTCCGACGCAACGGACCACTATCGATGAAGCAGGTTTTCCGTGGACCACAAAATATCTGTAGAACCTTATAATAATCTCGTGTCTCCCCTGGCAACCCGTCGCGCCTCCCACTTTTGAGAAGCTCTGCTCGACGGTAATCTAGCGAGGCGCAGAGAGAAACAAGCTCCTGCTTGGAGCGCCAAATTCGAAGATGCGGAAATAAAAGGAAACCAAGATCCGATCGGAGAAGGAAGACTTGCTTCGAAGTTATGTGGATTTGCCGATTTTATTAAGAAATAACCTCGCGACCCCCTTGAAATAACTTCGCGGCCCCACGGGGGACCGCGGCACACAGGTTGGGAATCACCGTTCTAAACAAAAAATCTAAAAATCTACGGCCATGCTTTTTCTAATTTTAATTTGGAAAATGAAAGCCCGCGCGACAAAAATCTCTTTTTACCTGTGATCTTGCGGGAAACAGAAATTATATCCTGGAGTCGATCCCGAATCTTTTTGTGTCAGTGAGCTTTGATGCGCGATTGAAGAATTCCTGCCAAATTTCAACCTTCTACGTAGTCGGGAAGTTTGTTAAAACGCGTTTTTAAAAAAGCGTCGCACACAAAGTGACAGAATAGGAGTTTTATAATGTGGATTTGCTAAAACGCGTTTTAAAAATGCGTCCCACACAGAGTGACAGAATAGGCGTCTTATAATATGGACTTGATAAAACGCATTTTTACAAAAGCGCCACAAACAAATTGACTGAATAAGGCTTTTATATTGTAGATTTGGATCGGCTGAATGGAACCTATCGATCGTTCGATATTCTGAGCGCACGTTGGCGAAGTGAAAGATAGCGAGGAGGAAAGCGCCCTTTGGTGAACCTAATACGTCACCGCCGTGTCTAGGCGGCGGAACCGAAATCCAGACGAACGGAAAGTCCCGGTTCTCCCTTGCAGCGTGTCACGCGCCGTGACGGAGTCTCGGATTTCTCCCAATCACCGAGAGAAAAACCTCGTCGTTCGGAACCAAATGCGTCGAGTAGGGAGAAAGGAAGAGACAAGTAAGGGGTGAGCCAATCGACTGCCACGCAACGACGGCTTATCATTACGAACGATTTTGCTGAAAAATTTTTACTTCGCATTCAAAATCCGCCCACAAACTCTTGCGCCGAAATTTACGCAACCTTTTTTTCATGCGTCCTCTGTTTCTCAACCGGTGGGTCGTAAAGGAACTTGAGGTGGGTCGGGAAACATTTCTAAATAGATTGTTTTGATAATTTTTTCCATTTTTAAAAATGATTTCGCGATAAAATAGTTGAAGAACTCATGACAGTACAATGTGCGACATCTGTGGACACATGTACTATCCACTGCCTGAAGAAATTAGTACGCAGATAATAGGTGGGTTCCAAGTAAACCCTCGAAGCCTAGGTGGGACGTGCCACTAAAATGGTTGAGAAACGATGGTCTATAGGGAACAAAAAAATAAACGGGCGGCATTTTCTGCTGTTATTGTGTGCCGATAAAAATCGCTGGCAAATCATCACCGAATGACTCGATATATTAATAAATAACCTCGCTCCACGCAGATTAAGAATTAATTTATGTCGGAAGTAATTTTTTCGGGGATAGTTTTCACGAAAATTCAAATTACTATAAAGGCCATTCTGAAAAAAAAGTTTAATCGATATGAAATAATTTCTATCGGGAAATTAATCTTATAAATCCATAAATGTATCCACGAAACTGCGCATCAAATCGAAATATCTTATCACTTTGACGTGCCGATTGAGAATTTTATGTTTTTGGAAAATTTTTGATAAATTTATCAATAAAGGATTTTAAAAAACTAACAAACGGTGAAAATAAAATGTCCGACAAACATCAAAATACAGTGACTGTTTTATTTTAAGCCCTCCACGACACGAACAATAATAAAATAGAAAAATCAAAGTGGATTAAATTGAAGCCACTACCACTGAAAGAATTAACGATGTACTTAGCAAAAGCACTCAATACAACACAAAAAATACGGTTAAACAAGAATTAGCAGCAAATACATGTCAGAGTTACACCTAAAAGAATTGAAATCTCATGCCATTCGAAGTACGAAAGCGCGTAAATTTTAATCTAAGTCATACTAAACAGCCCTTTAAATTTGATTTAAAAAAAAAGAACGTAACAAACAACCATTTATTTCTTCCATCAATTTAAATCATTCTTACGAGGACTCGCAATTAATTTTTCTCGGCGAGAACACCCGTCTCATCTCTCGCGAAAGAATCTCCGTGACGGAACGACCGCCTAATAAAAAAACACCCGCAGATATAAAAAAATTTTATCTGAATAGATTAAACCTTTCAGTGCCGAGTTATAGCTACCACCGCCATAAAAACCTCGGGGAATAATACCGGGGCGGAATGAGTCACAACACCGTTATTGCAGCGCATATTCGACCTTGCCGGACAAGTTTTCTACAGCAAACGGAGTCTAACATTTTCCTCCCGTCGCAAACGCATCAAGAATAGTTTGAAGTTTGAAAAATGCAACCGACTCGGACAGTTTTATTGCCAAGATCTCAAAGGACGCTAAAACGAGATAGATAGGGAGATACGAGCAACAGAAACGCGCCCGCCCTTAAGAATTTAGGCCGAATATATTAATGGACCATGGTGGAGTTCCGGGGAATCGAAATCAGGCGGAAGGAAGTATTATTTTAGATCCAAGATGACCCAACACCCTTTAAAAGAACACGGCGCGGACGCAACTCCGAACCTTCGCCGAACGATAGTTTCGGAATCCGCCGCAACACTCGAGATAGACGGCGCTGCGAAGGAAATAGAACGTCATAAACACAACAATCCATCCGATTAAAAAAAAGAAAAGCAAAACTCGCAACGTATGTTTTGGACCGTTTTTCTTCCTGAACGCGTAAGACGCCATCTAACGGGCGTATAACGAGCGACTCCTTCAAAGCGGAGAAACGTTAAGCAAATCCGTCTTCGACCTACGCAAAAAAAAGATCGCGAATGTATTAGGTTTCCCTGGCACGTAACCCGGGAGAGCATCGACAAACGCGAGCAAAGGAAGCGAGGTTTTCAAAATAGCGAGCGGACACAAACCGCAGAGATCGATTTTCTTTTTTTCGCAATAAGATCGGCGCTGCGCGAGACAACAGAAGACGCGAAAAATTGTTCGAGCGAAATTTCTCTTCTTGTGCAACGCTCCGAGGCAGCTGAGAGCGAGGGTGGGTGGGCGGACTGGTATTAGAGGATAGGAGGAATAGAGGTGGGAAGAGGAAAAGGATAAAACGAAGGGGCGGGGATGGAGAAGAGGGGAAGAGCGATGGAGGGCAGGGGAAGAGCGATGGAGGGCAGGGGAAGAGCGATGGAGGGCAGGGGAAGAGCGGTGGAGGGGAGGGGAAGAGCGGTGGAGGGGAGGGGAAGAGCGGTGGAGGGGAGGGGAAGAGCGGTGGAGGGGAGGGGAAGAGCGGTGGAGGGGAGGGGAAGAGCGGTGGAGGGGAGGGGAAGAGCGGTGGAGGGGAGGGGAAGAGCGGTGGAGGGGAGGGGAAGAGCGGTGGAGGGGAGGGGATGTACGGTGGAGGGGGAAGAACGTGGGCAGAACTAACGCCGAGAGCGCAAAGGAAGGGGGGAAGGGGAGGTTTGGAGAAAAAAGCATGGGGGGGCGCATCGACGCACAGCGACGCCCTGCGAGTTTTTTAAGCGTCGCGCGAGCCAATTGTATCGGATATGGAAAAGGAATGAAAGGGGATTTCGAAACAAACAAACGCTCTTGTATCCTTTCTCTTTTCTTTCCTCCCTCCACTTTGCCCTTTTTAAAACATCGCGAGGATAAATATTTATATCCTCAATGCCTTCCCTCGGCACGAATAAGGCGAAAAAGGCATTAGTCTCCGAGATATGCCGGAATCGGATGTGAAAAGACCGTGTTAAGTGCAAGGATATCCCCCTCCAAGGTCTCCTAGCGACAGATCTTCCGCGGTGGATAAAACCTTTAAGGTCGACCGGATTCGAAAGATATTTTTTCAACACACGAGTCGCGAATCGAAGCGAGAGAAATATTCGAGTCATCGAATCACACGCGCAAATATTTCCGTCAAGAAAGATCGAGAGAGATAGAGAGAAGGGAAACCTCGAATTGATTCAGAACCTCGGGCAGGGAAGCGATTGGCACCGTGTAAGATAGGAACACGGAAAACTGCGACGTAAAAACCGCGCGATGCGTTGCCGACACGGATCGCGCTCGAAATTCCAAAGGCCAGCTGAAAAAAAATCGCGGAAATTATCCGCCCAAATAATGTCCGCGGCAAGGTGAAAAAAACGCGAGTGTGAATTGATCCCGTAAAACCAGCGCAGAATTTCATCACTCGGTTACCTTTCTTTCGCGAGAAAAGCCATTTTGCGCGCGTCCGCGGAGAATTCGCTTTATACGTATACATCAATAACAGGTAAACTGAAAAATTCACCTCGGACGCGTAAACATCTCAGCGAGCGGAAACTCAAAACAATGCAACTCACACTCACCTATCAGGCATTTTCCTCCGTTGCAATGTAGGACGCTTTGAAAATTAACAAAAAATAATTGTTAATTTAAAGAACTCAAAGTGCAGTTTACTTGCAGGGAGGCTAGGAGTCTTCGTTAAACGGAGAGCGTACGCTACGTTTCGTCGGTGGACGGAAACTAAGCGAATGGCTCTTGCTCTGAGGCCAGCTGATTGAAATGCGACGTTGCCACATCCAACACCAAAACATTGGTGGTGAAGACATAAAAAACGTTCACTTTTGCGCAAAAGTAATTTTAAAACCTCGAAATCAAAATAAATTATACTTCGTTGTTAACTAAAGAGAGGATGCTATATAATTAAAACTTATATTCCTATTTCTGAAAAGATTGGTATTGATGTGGCACTGTCGATAAGTGGAATCAATGCCAAGCGCCGCCTACAATCGACCAGTCAGCTGGTCGCTTACTTTGCCACCTATTCCAGGGTCGTAGGAAAACGTAAACCAAAACAGTAAGAACAAGTCTGGGGGATAAAATTTACGAGCATCGGAAATGTAATTTCTGTATAAGACTTGAAACTCGGAGTAAATTTCGCAATGCAATAACTTATTACCACTTCATTACACCCTGCGCCTTATTAAACATTTTATTAGATGCGAGCACACGTACATGTTTACAATAAAGAAAACATGTCAAGTAGCATCCGATAAGAAACTGAAACATCAAACAAACCCAGTTATAATTACGTTAGTGTAAATATCGATAACTACAATCACACAAAAAATTCTTAAGAATCAAGTTAAATATCGTGATTAAAAATAAGAAAAACTCTGCGACGAACGAACCTAGGATTTCTGCTGAAATTGAATGAGAGGATAGAAACAGCAAAAATGGTGAGTCAAACAATGAAAAGGATACAACTATGCTCCATGTGCATGAAAAATATTCCGATTGCAAAAATTTCCCCTACACGGTAATGATACAATCACTTTAGTAGTATTATCAAAGTTTCTATAATCCTGTCATCCACCATTGGTGATCTTTAAAGACACTTATCGTAGAAAAGGCCAAACAGTGGTGATAAAAAACGTACACACAAAATATTGACAAATGCCAAACAATCACAAGTTCAATGAAATCATTCACGAAAATTAACGTTTCCATGAAAAGTACAAAAACTATTGATCGTAGCAAAAAAGCAACGCCAATACATAAGAAGTAAATGAACAAAATTATCCAACACATTCTCATGAAATACACAAAAAGAATACTAGATTATATTAATAACAAAATGCGAATTTAACTACTTAAAAACACGAAACGTAGTACTTACCGAGTGTTGATGTTTTTTAACACGCTTCGATTTTTAGCTTTGTTTACAAGATTAATATGGCGTTTGTCCACCGGGGGAAGCACTTACCAACCAAAGCACTGGAAATTCATTCTGTTGGCTATCAGAGGGAAAAATTAGCGTATTTGTCGAACAAATATTACACTATGAACAAAAATAAGACAAATTATTTTCAAAATTGGCGTTAGCCTTTATTGGAACTTTCATGCGAGGAACTTTCAACATTAGAGAGAAGGTAGATACAATATTTGAAACAGCCAAACCAGTGAAACTCTCGTTAAATAAATAAGCAGACGAACAAAAAGCATTCTTTGTGTACAAAGATATTTGTTAATGTAATTACTTGCTACTATATTTAGTAGAATAAACCAACTTGCATTAATAACAAATGACGTTATACAACTCTACACTACGTACATTCTGTTGATGTATTTAAAGAAATGACATTTATTGATAAATGTAATTTATTGTAATTTCCTGGAACTATCTCAATAAAAGTAACATGAATTCCAGACAATCTCTAATTCCTATGGCATAACAAGATATTACATCATATTATTATAACAGTTTTGAAGCCCAGGTAACATCCCCTCTAAATAGTTATACATGGCGAAATTGGAAAGAACCTTTTAATTTAAGCAATGCATATTACAAGTACTTTATTCGTAGCATTCCAATTATCTTAAATAAAGTTGTAAGCATTGGAAAAGATTCTTTTCAAAGGAAGATCAAGAAGGAGGTGTGTGAGCATGGGCCTTCAGTACTCCTGTATATGGAGAATGTCTGATTCCAAAGGAGTGAGCTGGGGGTTCATCAATTTGAACCTGTAAAAGTAACAGCAGCGATGGTAGAATTAATAAGAATCGGTTCCAAGCACAAAACAACAACTTTGAACATCACTTCACAAAGCTTAACCTAATAATGGCTCTTAGATGTTGGTATTTATTAGTGAACTGTTGTACACTTGTTTGAAGCTTTACTTGAGATTTTTGCAGTCTGGCGGTAATACTTTACCTAATTCTTTACACAAAGTCACTTTCGTTATCAAACCTAGGGGTTGCTTGTGCAATATAAGGTGAATGTCGAATCCCAAAGGAATGGCTCGGTGCACTACTCTTGTTTATTGTAACCTGTGGGTGAAAGATGCATGCGGGAAAGAAGCTTTTGTTATAGTTAAGCCAAAGCCAAATATTGCGGTATTTCTTTTAACTACTGCTACCATTAGTAAAAAAATATATTTTTGTGTATCCAAGGCTTGGTTATTATTACTGTTAAAAGTGTCTCGTGTTGGTAAATAAATTGGATGTTTTTGACAACTGATGACTGGTTCCTATAGACTTTCCATCCAGTAATTTGTGAGGGATGCAGAGATTTTATTCCCTCCACTTGTAATTCCCTCCACAAATTACTTCCATATCCTCTGGACTTTGGTGTTGCGGATTTGCTGAAAGCAGTCAAATAAGTTTTTCTTACTGGTTATTGAAGTGTTCTTTCGTAATGTGTGTTTTTTTAGAAACTTTCGTATTACAGGCATATCTTGAATAATGATGACTCATTAGGACTGCCTTTGTAATGCATTAGTCCATTTTATTTACCAACATGAACCATCATCATTACTTAGAGCTACTGTAATAATTACTTGATCATATCTCAATGAAAATTACAATTTAAGGTTATCATGGTTAAAAAAATTAATAGCCATATTGAACATTTAGTTAGATCATGACAGTACATTTAATGGCAAATGTTAAATTTATTATTATGCCTTTTAATTGTAGTAGTAAATTATTTACATTTACAAAATCATATTGTATATACATAAGAATTGCAAAAAAAGTGAATAGTAAACATAAAATCATAATTAAAGTAATACTGCTGTACAATCAACTCATTTTGGCGGCTGTAATTGAATGTCAAAGAGACATTAAAATCTTACCATACCTTGCTTGCTGTCAGATAGCTGAAAATCGATGCATTATGGTGGGTTAAAATATTAGCATTATATTTGAAAGCAGTGGCAGATTATGACCCTCTGGGGCCTCTAGGTACTAAGACTTTGGAGACCTTTCCTTGTAGTTTGCAGAGATTATTGTATTAATTACTGGATTTGAAACTCTTAGAATAAGAAAACGTTATTTTTACATATTTAGTAATTTTATTTTTTATTTATTTGCTTTCAGTAATGCTGACTTTATAACAGTAAACCTAACCTAACCTTGGAGGCTCATTCATTTTTTAAATTTATTTTTTCTTTCAATAATAAGGCCTATATATGACTCACCTACGAAAGCTAAGGGAAGCCCTTAGGCACGTGCCTATTGGATAATCCGGCACTGTTTGAAAGCCCAAGTTATTCGATAGTGCAGTTTTGCTATGAGGAATCGATGATCATTAGAATTTCAGTAATTTCTAATTATATTCTCATCCAATATAACTATAAATAAAATCTTACTGGTTATAATTCTTTCTACAACAAAGATATTTTTGAAAAAATACATATAATATTTTTCAAGTAACTCAATTTTATTTTTGAATTTTGTCTTTGCTAAATTTAGAAGCAGAAATCTGTATGGATAATCAGACAATCCAATACATGAAACAATTTGATCTCTTTGAACAAAGCTGTGTAACAAGAATCAAAATAAATTCAAATCTACCATTTACGAACGAATCACTTAAATTTTGTCCTTTTCAACCCTTAATTTTGCTTTTGAGTTTAACATTGAGAAAAAATTTTGGAATCAAAAACTATTATAATTTAAAATTGGTGTAAAATTAATTTAGTTGCTTCAGTTTAGTATGTTAAAAAATTTTATAACTTCCTTTTTCCAATATCATTAATTTATTAAAACCTTCATGCTTTTTGTTTAATGAATCATATTTTCCATAAAATAATATGATGTGGAACACATGGTTACTGGCATATCAGTGATATTTATAAAAGTTTTGCACCTGTCTGTTTATGATCTCTTGTCTTCACTCTGTCGAATATGGATGATGTCCACTTGGGTATTTTTCATGATAACTTCTTATATATTTTATGTGTGCAACTGTTTTGAAATAACATGTTTCAAATAATAATTATTTTACAATTAATTATGGACTACAGCAGACCTGAAAATCAATATCTAATGCTTCATTCTAAGTTTTCAAGTATTTTTAGTGTCATGGATTTCATGATGTAAGCAAAGTACACATTTAATATTTTCAAAACAGAAATGTGAAATCTGATTTTTACCTTAAATATATTACCAAAAATTCAGAATGCGCAGTACATTGTCAATATCTCACCTTTTCGGGAGAGTGAGCACCTGGTCCTGGTTTCTGTGTCGAGTCTGACGGCATCTGATAACGAGCGCTGATGGAATAAGAGGGTGAACGACGTGACTTGTAGTGCTCGGGTGAAGATTCATTGTAGGATCCAGGCCCTGGAGTGAGTATACGATCATCTGTTAACTCCTTCTGGCGTCCAGACATGGTAAATGCTGGAGCTGCTTTCATGTTCCCTTCCTTGGTAGATCCCATGACAGGTGGGATGTTGTATACATTAGGAGCTGATGAATGACATGAATGATGATGAATGAATTAATGTAGTTTTTACTCTATTACTGACAATATGATCTCATATCTACAATATAATTCCATGTGTTTGTCTGGTTATGCAAATCCATACGCTTGATCCTAGCGTCACCAAACTAGGCATGCTATCTAATATGATCAAAAGGTTGAGCATAGTCGAGTTTTGGGGAAAAAATTTCAATCCCCCAAGTTTATCTGTCTGTGGTATGTAATACTCTTTAAATTATATCTCTGCCATTTTAGTTTCATATCCAACCAAATTTTGGATTTAGACTTACAATGATACATTGAATGGATAAAATGTGAAACATTGAAACGAAATTGGTATTTCCTGTGGCCAGCACATGACTTTCTGATAGCTAAAATTGAGAGTGAATGGAAGAACCTACCTAGGTATATGATGACTCATTTGAAAGCCTAAGTCACTCTGGCATTAGTAAACATATAAGTTTTGTATTTTTATGCGGCCAGCACGACATTTTGATACCTAAAATTGAGAGCGAATGAAAAAACCTACGAAGGTGTGTAATCACTTATTTGAAAGCTTATGGTCCTTTATCTCGATAGTACCTTGAGTTTGAATGAAAGTGTTAGCGAGTGATATGAACATGAAAAATTCGAAACTCTGAACCCAGGAAAAGCCTGGGTAATTAGCTAGTTATATATATATATATATATATATATATATATATATATATATATATATATATATATATATATATATAATTGCAGTATCGCTGCCAATCTGCATCTATGTGTCATGAGCTGGGGTGGCATTTTGTCTTTTTGTCTCAGGTGGCAGATTTACATGCAGCAGCCCTGTGTGTACATGTGTACATATATGATATAGGTAGGTTTTAAAACATAGAATGATTGAAAAGCATAATCTAATTATCATTAAAAGTGAGCATTCATTGTTGCTTGTTCAACATTTGTCAATTTTGAGTCTATATTGGAATTTAAATTATTTCCGAGGATTGTTGGCAACAAAAATTGTGTGACCCATGAAGCCTCACACTATAAATTTTAACCAATGTCATTTATTTTATATAGGCTATACTCTCATCTAATTCATTCATTTTTAATTGGAAATGTTAATTATTACTAAGCAAAGATTCATGGACTGATTAAAATTAGGAAAAGGTGATTGTCTGGGGATTATACTTAAGAGGATACCTATGGCACATGTTTTATCTCTGTAATGTTTCAAATAAAGGTTATTTTTACTGTTTTTTACTTTCTTCATATACATAGTATAGGGGAAAGTATTGTATTCATGAAAAAAATCGACTTCGAGATTTCAGCAGAAATACACGTTTTGAGGTCCCCTGAACACATTTTTACCATTTTCTCGATGATGTCTGAGTGTGTGTGTATGTGTGATAGCTTTTTGTGGGTGCTCGAACTCAAAAACTATTAATCAGGTCAATGTGAAATTTTATATTTAACATTTTTATACAAGCCTGAAGAACTGATTAGTTTTTGGTAAACATCGGTCAACCGGAAGTGGGTGTTTACTCTTGTCATATCCGTTATTTTGAGATATTTGCTTTAATATTTGATAAATGTAATAATGTATTGGAATAAACGTTGTAGAAAATTTAATTTTCTATCACCTTTGTTTGAAACATTTTTCCATATAATGCATTGTTTAAGAGATATCTTATATTTTTAGCTGCTACCACCATGCCACCTACCGACGACTATTGTTAACAATTGACGCTTAGTTACATCTTAGTAACGCTCCTTTTTCTTTTCTTAATTGTTGGAGCTTTGTGGCTATATCCAATATCAGAATGCTGTGGTTTGAGTTTATTTCTATTCTTTGTAAAGTCTAAAATTTTCACGTAGTTTCTTAAAATATTTATTATTATGTAACCCATTTGGAATTCTTAGAAATATTACAGATATGGAGAAAGTCATGTGGTGGCCACATCAGATTTTTTTATTTATGTGCACAGAATGAATGTCTTGAACTTCTTAAGTTCATTTAATGGTAAGAGTAAGTAGATTTGGTCACCTCTATTGTTTGGCATCCTGATAATACTTATGAGGGAATCAAGCATCACAATAAACTTTTAAATGACAAATGCCATATACTAGGCTGTCCTTTTACTTGCTGGTGGAGTTTTTGGGTTTCGCTGTGTTGGCGGCATTTCTGGCTCTCGACTTCATCTCCTGAAGATGCAGACTGCAATGCCTGCGAAACGTCGAGAGCCAGAAATGCCGCCAATGCAGCGAAACCTGAAAACCTCCACCAGCATTCAGCAATGCTGCGAAAGCCTTCAACTCAAATTGTCCTTTTACTTGCTAACATTCCATTCCATTTACACAGGTAGTTTTAATCTAATATCAGCTACAATTACTCTAAGACTTTGACCTGCTGTAGTATGCCGATTTTTTGTAGGTTACTTGCACAGACAGGCAGTGTATACTGAAACTGAAATATGGCTATTCTATGCTACAGTCATGACTCATAAAGGGAAGGTTTGTTTAGTGCAATTTCAATGTACCGCAATTGGCATCTCAGGGCATAAATTTTATTTTTTTGGAAAACTTAAAAAGTAAATAATATACCAGTGTGAACAAACCTAGTACTAAATACAATACTATTAAATACAATTTGTAATGCAATGTTGAGGCATCTACTACTAAGATGTTGAGTGTATATGTGTGTATTTTTGGCTAATCAATCTCTTGGATTATTATAGCCATAGCTCCTTCCACATTGAACATACAAGGGAGGAGGGAAACCCGGTGCCGGCATTAGCCTACTCTTAACAAAGAGCACCAAGGGGGCCAGCGGCTTAACATCCCTTCCGAAGGACAGAATGCTGACTTTGTGCAGTCTCCTCAAACCACACAAAACAGGGAGCCGGGTGACCTTGGAAAAAATCCTACTTTCGCAGGATTTGTGCCCGCTGCCCTTTTGAGCAGCAGGCTATTAGCAGCCAGCTTCCTAACCACTACACCACCAGCACCCTCTACTAAGATGTGGATTTTCATATTATAGTGAGGCATCAAGGAATTAAGGGTCACCATAAAGCATGTATTGTGTTTATATCTTATTATTCAATCTTACAATCTCTCTGAAAATAACTTCTAAAGTCCTCCTGCCATCAGATTTCTAGCATTTCACCAGGCACAGTGTCCCTTTTTCCGAAAACTGAAATATGGCTACTGTATAATAGATCCACAGTATCAGATATGTGACGAATGGTGGACCATCATTATATTCTGTTTATGTGGATAGTATGTGAAAAGGTTAAGAATCTCCTGCTTGAAGACATTTTCATATTTCTAATAAATATTATTCATGCTTGAAACTACTTGCCATGGTGTTTTAGCTTGTGAACAATGTTACATCATTAAAAAATGAGGAGAATGAAATTGAGTATAAAATAAATGAAAGTAGAAAATTACAGAAGTTTAATAAAGTCTTGTATTTAATGGCATGGAATTCACTCTCATTTTAAAAGTTACATTGTCTTATCATAACATATTAAGTAGTATGCCAGAACTAAAAGTTAATATGGAAATGAAGAAATGCTTGGATAAATGGGCATTTGACTTTTTATCTCCTTAAAGCACGATTGAGCAACATTTGAATAATGTGAATTTGAATGCAGAAGGCCCCCGAGTTACAAATGGGTTGCATTCAAAAAGTTTGTCTGTAAGTCTTTTGTTTGGAACTTGGAACCATAGGCAAAATTTTATAAATGATGGTTAAGTTCTTAAGCCAGTCCATAAAAGCACATTTAACACACAATTAAGCTGAAATATTTAACATTTGCAATGAATAATAGTAAAAAATAATACTGTTGCAATTATAGTTTAGTCTTTGATTATCTTCTTGATTGTCGAATGAGCAAGTAACTTAGTAAGAGTGTAAAGGACCATTGTGTCACAGAACATCTTGAAGAGGGTGGATGTGAGTGCAAGATGGCATTCATATGCCCAATTTACTAAATTATTAATACCTTATGGAGATTTGTTTATATAAGTATGGGCATTTGTCAGTCGGACCTCTTGTACATGATATTTTTTGTTTCAAATAATTCATGTAGATGTGATTTGTATTTTGCATTTCATTTTACATATTGTTTATTTTTATCTAAAATGCTAAACTTCCTAAAATATGAAGTTTCATTTTTTAGCAATAAGACTGTGATAAGATCTAGCATAATAATAATGATGAAATCATCATGAATAGTTGCAAAGAGTGGTAGTGTTACTATTTCATTGCATTTTATTTTAAAGTTAAAAAATATTGCATGTGTAAGTTGTTTGGAATTAACGATCACATTCTAAAAATAATTTCCTCTATAATTTTGGCCACCCATTAAAATAAGAAAATTAAAATTATCTTTTTAACGGAAGCTGTGAGATATCTTTTTCTATGAAACCTTTGTGTGAAATTGTACTCAAATATGTAGTTGTAATTTATATTGTTTATCTCCTAGAGTTGATAGTCAATGTTTCTAGCTTAATAAATTACTTTCCTGCAAGTAAATGCTCATGAAGTCTAGCAAACAGATTATTTACAAACCATCTTCTAATAATTTAATTTTGAAGCTTTTTAATTCCTTGGCAAGGGTGCTACTGCAGAGTACATATTTTGATAAATTATTGCTTCTAAATTGAAGCATTTATTCAAAAAAATTAGTTCTAAATTTATAACTATAAATTAGCTTCATGTGAAATTTATTATCTTGATTAACAGACTATTATTAATTTGATCTCTTGAATTCTGAAATCAGGAAAATAATCTTTTTTAATAAACTCTCCTACATTCTTATTTCAAATGGATTTTTTTGTGCACGAGTGAATTTTATTGCTTAAGTTGCTTAAATTTGGCTGTTAATTAAATATCTGTTGTGAGGTTTTCTTTATTTGATAAGCCAAACTTCAAAGTGTTGAGCATTAAAAAGGATATTTCAGTAATGGAAGGAACATTTTATGAGTATGAGTATTGTATGGACAATGAACTGCCTGTATTAAAAATGAACAATAAAGAAGTAAAATGATAAAAACTTATGATTATATGCCAAATATTGTTTGATTCAATTAGCTGAATCATAAATATCAATTATAATAGTTGATTCAGTGAGTAATAACTGAATCTCATATGATTAAATTATGGGGTATGCTGGACTCATTTGTCCTCTTTTTGCATACCACTTCAACCTAGAAATGGCTTTGTGTCCACTCTCAGCTGTTGTTCTAGACTACACTTACCATATTTGTTTTTCCTATTAGAGCCACTGACCTATAAGATGCAGCAAGAATTTAAAACAAAATATTCAGAAAATTTTCAATAGCAGTAGTTAAAATTGCCTTTTTATGAGAGCAAAAGCAGTACTGCAGCACCCTAAAATAACCAGATAAAAAGAAGTTAATTAATTTAAAACTTCATGCAGCTCCAAATGTTCTTCCAACAACCAAATACTGCATTAATAATGAAAAATTCACCTATGAATCATATATTAATGCAATATTGTGCAGCTAGTATGGGGAATTACATGGCGAGTAATGCAACATTTACTTTTGAGATTCAAGTGTGAAAATATTTACAACAATTTTGGATCTCCTGAGCCAAAAATATTACAAAACTTTCAACAATCCTTTAAAAAGTGATTGTCTTCTTTAGTTATCTTGATGATGGTTATTTAGCAACTGAATTACAAATTGTTAATTTTGTAATATGAATTTTGTATTGGATTAACTGTTTTTTCTTTCCCTTCTATTAATGGAATTTTACTATCAGCTTCTTCAGTATATGATGTTATTTCAATGAACTCAGCGCAAATTCCAGATGAATTCTTTTTAGTGAAAAAGTGATTTTTTGTTGTACAACCTATGAAGACCAAAGGCCACTGTTTCTCTCATTATACCTAACATGTCCTTATTCCATCATACCTTCAGAAGAAAGATAAATTTGGATAATTTTTTCCAAAAAAAACTGCATCTTATAGGCTGGCAAATACTGTGAATACCAATTGACAACATAATCAACCCATGTGACTCCTTTTGGACAAATAATTCTAGAGCTGGCAAACATATCTGTTGGACTCACTCTTCTGAATGAAAAATGATTTATCTTTATCTACATTATAGCCTAAATATATAAATTAGTTTCACGAACCCCAGCAGTGAAAGCCACGAATCTAAGTATTCATACTATTAATCATATTTTAATTTTTTGTTTTAAATATGATCTATATATCTTTATGTTCATAATTTACGCATTTATATACATTTAGGTATGCTAAATTTTTATGCAGTATAACATGAATTTAAATTTCTCTGAGTCAGGTAAGTATGATATAATTTAGAATTTCTTCATACCTGGTGTGTCACTAGGCTTCTCCATCTGTGTTTTGTGTCCAAAGGTGTACATTGGGGAATGATCATGGACAACCTTCTCACCCTTTTCAGGGTTATAGTCTCCTGGTGCTGGTGTCTGGTCTCCCTTCATTTCTTTGGGGCGGCCATGGAGGGTAGAAGCTGGAGGGCTGTCACGTCCTGCAAAACCAACATTTTACTTTCTTGCAACAAAGAAAAGATCCATCATGGATGCATGCCACACATTTTGTTTCATCACTTAATGAATATGTTTTTCTTTGTTTGCATTGCTAACCTTTTCTTGCTTTAAAACTGATTCCTTAAATTTATTTATAAAATTTTCTGTTGAAGTTATCGATAAAACTATCTCAGATTGCTTGATATATACCAATTATTCCTATTATTACTTCATCAATAGAGTAATATATCCATAAATATTGCATAAGAAAATGAATGAGATTGAAATGGTATTATAAGATATAATAACATTATTGCTTAACATCCTACTAATTACATTTTAAACTGAATTGAGAAACTAATACTGATACTAATATCTTCAGGTTTCTACAACTAATATTAATTGATTAAAGTAACTGAATAAGAATAAAGAAATAACAAGCATATTTAGCATTTTAAAGGTATTCTCTCCAAGATTTCCACAATGTGTAAGTTGTATTTATAAATGAAGATAAAAATAGAGTCAGTATCAAGGTAGAGCGATTTCATTTCAAAAGAAAATTTCGTAATCTCACTTAAATGAAAAAATATAAACCTTTACTTATTGAATTTAAAACATTACTTCCAAAATTTTTGCTTGAATGGAAATAATAATTTGGCCTCATAGTCTGAAAATATTTGGTTATTCAACAAGTTGTGAAATTTTATACACAAAAGGCATAAATTTTGAAGCAAATGCTTCTATTAATAAGTTTATATATTCATTAAAAATAGTAATGAAACATATTATCAAATCCTCTTCCTCAATAAAGATCTTGTGAAATATGAAAGTCATTAGCCATTGGTTTCAAAATATATGATTGAAAAAGAATCAGTATTAGATGCAAAACTCTTTTATTTATGCTACTGTATTTTGTATGCTGTTCTTAAAAATTTTGGGATCTTTTGAATATTGATAAAATATTTTTTGAGATTTATTTCATTCATCAGGTAACATTGGGGCTCAAAAAATTTTAAACTAAGAAAATTGGACACAGTGACAATTAAAAAATAATGGTTATATAAAAAAAGATTATATGATAATTAAAATTGTTAAAATATAAAAAAAAGAAAATATCAACACATATAAGTAAATTTCTTTTATGTCATTTTCCCTCCAGTTTGAAGAAATAACTACCTATGGAGGAGCGATGAAAAGGTATTTTAATAATTAAATCCCATTTTTGATTCTTTTAGAATGGGGTTGTTTTTTTATAAAAACTTACCCATTGTTTCCTCTCAGTTCTTGGCAATTAAAGCATATATAAATATTATTTTCAAATTTAACATGGAAATATAGATATAAACTTATTGTCATATGGCATATAAACTTATTAAAATCCATAGAAACGTTCTAAAATTATCACAACTCACCCTTGGAACTCAACCCAGTGACATTATACTGGCCTGGTCCAGGTCCAGGGCTGTCACTCTTGTTGTTATGCCTGCTGCCAAAGCTAAACGCTGGAGCTCGAGCAGCCTTCGAACCAGGTCCTGCACAGGAAGTAATTCAGTGAAAAACCATTGTTATCATTATTTGAAAAGTGAAATATAACATCAACAAAGAATATATTATCAGGAATTATTATGTTTTATATAATTCAGTTACAGTAGAGTCCAACTCTTTTTTTTCACTCACAGAGGAAAACATGTATTAAGTGAATATATAACTCTGTATGCTAACCTATGGATGTGGGCAGTGAAACACATGCGGGTCCAGGACTTTTGTACTCAGCTGCAATTGGACCCCTTCTTTTAGTTGGAGTCCACGGACGCTGGGTGTGTCCTCCCATTGCTCAATATTGTGTTTTCTCTCCTTCTTATTTGCTGACTCTAAGGAGAAAAAATAAATAAATTTATAGCTATTTGGCAGCTAACATCTATACTATAATTCAGAAAGTTCGTTTGGGTGTTGGTTTGTATGCTTGTCCGGCTATACAAATCCACATGGTTGATCCTAGAGCCAACAAACTTGGCATGCTATCTAATAGGACCAAAAGGAAGAGCGTAGATGGGGTTTGAAACCTGTGGGGTCTTTGGAACCTCATAGGGTCCGCAGAATAGCATTTCCATAACATTAACACAGGAGTAATATGGGAATAGAAGTAGTCATTTTGTAATATGAACATTAAAATATGACCTAGAGTCGTAAAATTAATATTGATTTACTCCTAATAATATTATTCAGGTCATACAATTTCATCTCGATCGAAGACAATCAAAAATGACATTTGAGTACGAAAATTGCGTGGATTTTTAAGCATTTTCACAGAATATCACCATAGTTACTTCAAATTGTTGGGGTTAGTTTGTTTTCATTTTAGTAGTAAAACTTAAATGTTTTTTAGAATCACAATGCCACCCAAAAAAAGCCACATTTAACTGGCAGCAAATCAGATGTGCAAAGAAAGGCTGCTTCGAAAGCATCAGAAACATCGGAACTCACAGAGAGAGACATAGAAAAACATAGATTACGACAAGAAGCAATTCAAAACTCTTTTCCAAACGAGAACAGATAGAAGCTTAGCATGTTTTAGACTATTGTTAGAAATTTAAAAAATATGTATAACTCTCTAATGTGTACACCCGCTCCACGCAACGCCGGGTAATTCTGCTAGTATACTATAATAAGTACTTAACAACTGGTTACATGTCAAATGAAAAATGAGTGTTTCCTTAATTAAAATAAAATATTCTATTCAATCCAAGTTTATGTAAAGATCTCTGCTGAATGTCTTTAAAGAGATGGGATCAATAATTTTTCTTGATTTCTTTTAAAGAGATTATGACATAACTCTAATTGATGCAAATAAAATTCTGTAGTATTAGTATTAGTGTTTTTGAGAGTATTTTGTTTTCATGAAAGAAATAAGAAGCAACAATATAGCTTAATGAAGATATATAGAATTTTTTATTATTGAAATAGTATATTATTTATACCTATAATAATAAATAAGCATTTAAGTTCACCAAATAGTGAGATAGAAGTCTTGAAAATATGCCTTTACTATGGGTGGGACACTCCTACACACCTGTGCACACATGCAATGACGTAGGCCTGGATAGTAATCATTTTACTGTCGCAATCCGAATATGTGGTCTATCACAAAGTGTGTTAAAAAAATAATGCACACTAATTCCTGAAATGGAAGTGAAGCTAATTTACCAGGGATTATAAAAAGGTAAAATAAAAATATAGGGAGGAGGGATTTCGTTATAAAGGAGCTTTGTTGCCAGAAGCTTCATTCACAGGTATGCCTGTACTCAAAATTACTTATTCTATCATAAGAACGTTTTATTAAATACCTCATTTTAATTGATGGCATGTGATTTCATGTGTAGGTATATGATGATATATTTCAATATTATATTAATATATCCTTATGCTATGTGGTTTTAAAATTGCAGTGGAAATCTTTTCAAGTTTGGAAAAATAAATATATATTCACAAAAACATTTTTTTGGAGATTTTCCTTAATGATTATGACAGCTGCGTCTATTTAAATATTTCGAAATTATTTTTTCTAACGCAGCAGTTTCCAAACTAAGTACCACGAAGACGGAATGTTTTTATTTGTTTTTCTTTTTTCCATTTTATGGATGCATATATTTAGTATAAACATTTCTTTTTGCGCAAATAAAAATAAATTTGTGTATTTTGAAATTAATACGACATGTTATAAGTATTTCATGCTTCACTGATGGGGTTAAGGAGGCCAATATAAAGTCGGCTGCCTTATGAGAGGGTCGCAGATGCATACATTTTGGGAATCGCTGGCATAACGGTCGATGTCTCAGAAATTCCCCGCCAGTATTCTAGATCTTTCGATCAAATTCCAGATCCCCATTCGTTTCGAACGTCGAGATCCCGCCCTGAAATAGCGAGAGGACGAAAAGACGGAAGTTTTTTTTTGCGCCGAGGAAGCGGATATCCGCGGGCACTGGTAGCGCGGAAGAAGTACGCGATGATAGCGTTCGCTGGATGTGTGAGAGGGAGAGAGATGGCTCAGCCGTGCCATCCGGCGCCTTGGTCCGCGACCCAAGGAATCGATCCAGATGAAGGAATCGCCAGAACGCTTAGACGTGCACGAGGAAGTTCCTTGCGGGAAGGAGGGAGGCGTGACCCGTGCCCCCTCCTCGTGACAGCTAAGGGTTTCCACCAGAAAGTACACATCCGTGCGACGTGAACGCTCTGGGACTCGTGGAAAAAGCATCTGCCATTCCCACAAACATCACGTCGAGGTTCGATAAGGAAAAAAAAAGATTCCAGAAGAAGCTTCTCGATGCGTTAAAGATATTTTTGTGCAGTATTGGACGTTTTGCTTCGATTCTAAGAGCATGCTTTTGACCAAACCATCGGAATCTACGTTACACGTTACAACTTCAAAAGTATAAGTGACACAAAAATCGAAAGAATTGGCACTAGGCACGATTTTTTACTTAGAAAACTCTCAGTACTAAAATTAAGCGCATTTTTTAGCTTATGGAAAGTTGATAGTGACCGCAAAATCAATATTTTCACCTTTATACCTGATAACCATTTGATGTAAAATATTCGGTAGGTCAAATCTGTAATATTTTTCAATTAAAATAGCATTTTATTCATAAGATTATCGCTGATATGCTGATTACATAAATTAAAAATTAATAAGAGTTTATTAGTGAAGATTTTTTCCCGAAAACCATACGTATTTTTAACAGTTGCTCTCACAATCTGGGAATAATTTTTGCTGCACTTTCTGATGCACATAACATTACATATATTTCCATCTCGCCTAATTGGGTGGATTTATTATTCTTGAGTTCATTGGTGAAACTATGAAATGCGCCGTAAAACGACTAAATAACATTCCGATATGACTCACGTGGAGCTAAACAAAGGAGTTCTGATCCATATAATTATAAATTTTACTAATATTATTCCAGTAATTTATCCTCGAGATTTTCGTTACTGACTACCATGCGTTATAAGTTCTGAACCTAAAGACAGATAAAAATGTTGCAGCCACAATAAATGAATTATTCGAGGAACCAGAATAAATTATTATTTTTGGTACGGGTGCATATTCCGGTATTACAAAGCTTATTAATTGCGAGAAGAGAGCAGCCGGTGAATGAGAAACAAAACAATACGCATTAAGGAATGGCTAAATTTATAACCATCATTTCCTCGGGCTTAATACGTTCTGACTCGTTTGTCTTTCTCAGTTTATGTAATGTAGTAAATGAATAATCTACGTTCTCATCAGATTGTATTTTTAATAATCACAAAACTGCATCGATTAAGAAAGGATGAACTTCAAGTTTAGTTTAGTTTAGCCGTAAAGTGACAAATAAATTCTTCAAATACCTGGCTGATCGAAATATACAGAACTAAATATAAATTCTAGAGATGCGTTTTACTTTAAGGGTCTTATTATACCTAGAATAACGTAGAGGAGCGAGGTGAAAAATAAATTTTCGTTTCACGTTGCACTGATTTAAAATAAAGCGGGTGACTAAGCATATAATAAGATTTAAAGCGGCTAGTGACCATTTGTCAAAACCTTTGCATGTCAAAAAGAGTTCAGCATTATAGTATTCCGACTAATTCAAAATTTATGGTCATCGATCCTTTCAGATAAGCACCCTATCAAAAAAGGCTTTTGGTTTCAGAAATATCGAATTCGAGCACGATATATATATATATATATATATATATATATATATATATATATATATATATATATATATATATATATATTCCTGGAAAAAATAAAAAACCAATCGCGAATAGTTTTGTCGAGCGAAAAAGAAAGTACGAATCGTCGCACGAAGGGACTCTTGAGGATCGATTCCAATCGGTCAAGGACCAAAAATCATGGTTCCAATAAAAATCCGTTCTTTTTTCTTGAGACCGATAAAGAGAGGGATTTGTTATATTTATAGAGGTCTCGGCATGTGGTGCACCTATTTACTCGGAGCGTGCGTCCGTTTGCCTTTTTTAAACCCGTCGCGGTTCGTCGCCTCCGCAATTTATGCCCCATTTTCGCATCCTATCCACGAATCCTAGGCGAAGCATTGGCCGGAATTCCGCATGGCAGTGCCAGTTGAAAAGGGAATAAAAAATAGACGGAGGGGAGGAGTTTGGCCTTGGACGACACGACGATGCGCCCCGGTGAAAACTTCCCACCTAAAAGGACGACAATGGGGAGCTTCGATCGCCAACAGCAACAATCCACTCTATCCACCATTTCCAGGAGATCGCGTTGATAACGTGCGGGCTGTGCTTTTATTTCATTTTTTTTTTAAAGCTTAAGTTCGAATGTCGGTGGTAGTTAGCGTAAAGAGCTATTTATATTTTTCGCGGCAAAAAAGTTTGCAATGTTCCTTTACGATGGAAAAAACTAAGCTAAATTGAAATCTGATTGACTGTTTCGGGAGAGCGTCGTCTTGCGCAAAATTATTTTTTTTAATATCGCCCATATATTTTCTGCGACTATGCGTTTAACTAATTATTCTCACAGATCCTATAGCTATAGTTGGATTGGGAGAATCAGAAGCGCGTTTAAGCTATGGTGCAGCCGTCCTCAGTGGTGGTTTATCGATAGCAGATTCTAAAAACAGGAGTTTTCCTTTTTTTTTGAATCCACCATCGGTGTATAACTTACGAGGAAGCAGATATGCTCTTCTTGTGTCCTGTCATCCTGTTTTACGGTCATTGGAGCTTTCTAAATTTTCAGATAGATTCGCGCATAAGGCTAGCAAGATAGTTTTTTTTATTATTTGATTAACATTCTCGATATAAAAATATTAGAATTGTTCCAGTATGTAAAACATCGGTTCATAAGTCATTCAGCCTTAAAAGCTATGCGCAAAGGAAAAGCCACAAAAATTCATATTCTGTTATATGGATTATATTTCTGATCTAGATAAGTGGTTTTATTTTAATAGTAACTTTAAAAGGGCACGATGGCCTGGTTTTTTAAGGACATACCTAAAATAAATGCCCGATTGACATCGTAATTTAGTATCCTCAATCTTATGCAACCCCGAAAGCATTGATTTTGACGCTGCACGCCTAAAAAAGGCATCTATCTGAATAAATATTTTAAATTAGTTCGAAGCCAACGTGTTTTCTTTAACGTACGACTTGAGATAACACCATTATCCAAAATTATTCGCCACAACCGTCGAAAGTTACATTAAAGCGCGCCACTCCGTTATCAGTCGGGACCATATTGCGTTCCTCCTCGACAGTTTAACACGAAATGACCAACAGCTGGTCATCAGGAGGAAGCCGTGTCACGAATTGTCTGGGAAAGGTCATGGCGAGGCTCTTGAGCGAACTTTTCGTCGGTCAGGTGGAGGAGGAGCGAGAGACTGTTACACGAGAACTGGTTCGCCCACGCTATCGCCTGCGACGGCGTTGCGGCGCTCGTGGTTTGACTGCGACGGTGGCGCCGCAAGAGGAGTCTTCAACCGCCGACTGCAGCCGGAAGGTAAGGACGCCTAACCAGAGACCGGAGAGTGCGACACCCGACAGCCCCAGAGGCGTTTCGTGAAGCCCACGCTCTCGTTCGTGTTGCGTGAGCGGTGGGCGTCTCGAGGCCACGGGATAGGACTCGATCGGTATGGGCGTAAACCTGGTTTCTTGCGGATCCACCTTTTACTTCCACCCACCTCCTCTCCCACCCCCTTCAACCCTCAGCCTCCATCCCTTTCCGGCGGCTGAACTATTTTAGTATCCGACACCTGATAGATTACCCGGCGGATCAAGTCTTTCCGAAGTCTTCGAGGTTAGGTGGACGGCAACTGGTTTTGTGAATTGTGAAAAACCAGAAAATCTACATCTATAAAAATCACGATGCCCGATTTCGTGCCTAGCGTGAATTTATCGATATTTTACGTCTTGACTTTCGAGAAGAGATGTATGGTGGGACTGCAAAGTGAATTTATCATTTTCTTCGATGTTATCCCAAGTTTGAGAATGTAAAAAAAAATCTCCCTTCATTTGAAATAACGGCAGATATGGGCATCTGCGCCTTTTAGAATAAATTACAAACTCGTTGGATTGTTCACAATTTCCGTAATTCATACAGCATGAAAATTTGTGGTGTGATTTGACTGAATTACATAATAAACAAAAATAAATTTGGAATAACGGACATTTTAAAAATTCCTAACATGTATCATAGTCGTGGTTAGGGATTAAATTAACTAAGTTAATATAGGTTGATCATAAATTAATTAAGTAAAAGAATCGGATGGCTACAAATTATTACCATTCTCCCATTCGTCGTTGAAACAACTTGACAAAGCATTTTCTGGTGAAATCCCGGAAGTTGAAGAACATCTCCGTAAAAGGCGATGGTTTCGCACTTGAAGTGACTGCTTTAAGTTCCCGCTCAAGCTTGTTGAGGCGCGTATTTCGCGTCATTAAAACCTTAAGATTACTGTGGTAAGCCTAGCTAAAAAAATATATATCTTTTTGCCCCTGAATAATCATTTAATTTATCTTTATGTGCCGCTCTGTCAATCTCTGTTTTTCCTTTCATCTTCTTCTCCCGTCCAACTCCATTAGAGCACATTGTTTAGTTAATTTCTGATATATTAAGCCGCTTCTTTAATGCCTTGCTGTTGTCAGTCGATTTGGCGTAGGAGTATTTAACAAACTTCCGCGCGAAATGGTGATTGGTTATGACAAATAAATGAATCCAAAGTGTCATTATGAATTCACTTCTTTCTCATTGCAGGATTCTCCAGAAATTAATTCCAACGATAGTAAAATTTACGGTATTATCGGCTTTTTTTTAAGAGCGAAGCATCCTGTTGAAAGAAGTTCAGAGACGCTGTGTGACGAAAATCAAGCGAGAAAAATATAAACAAATGCACAAGTTCCATGTAGAGAATCATAAATGTAAGAAGATAAATGATTTTTTTAAATGCCAATAGGCAAAATCTAAGAACAGCGGTTGAAAGAGCAAGAGAGTCTATACGTCATGAAATACGAAATCCATTTATCCATTTAAATCCTGAATAGATAAAGAAATATGACAAAATCTAGTAGTTAAACATTTGAATGTATACATACTAAAGAGCATAAAGGATCTCGTTAAATAATGTAGGTAAGTTGGAAGAGAAAATGACAGGGAAAATTGATGAGGGGGAGGAAGCGACAGAGTAGATTAGAAAACGAGCGAAGAAGATGGGAGAGGGGGAGGAGAAAATGAGGTAGGGGAGAAAATGGGAGGGAGGGCGGGAGGAAGAAGAGGGGCGGGATAGGGGGAAAGAAGAGGGAAGTGCGTGGATGTGTCGCTATCCTTGCCGTCCTCTCGCTCTCGCCTCGGATATCCATTTTTGGTGGCGAGGAGTGGCTTTCGTGTTATAGGAGGCGGAGGGAGAGGAGGGGGGAGGGGAGGAAGGGGAAGGGGCGTGGGAGTCTAGGAAAGGGAGGGAGAGACGAAATTGGGGTCGGCTGTGGGTGCAGGGGAAAGAGAGAGATGGAGCTTCGCGTGCCTTTTATTTTCTTTAGTTTCCGATACAAGTTGGAAGTAAGGGAGGAAGGATTAGGAGGAGAGAGGGAAGAAACGAAGGGAGGAGAGAGAGAGAGAAGGATTGAGGAGAGATGAGGGGAGATAGGAAGGTGAGGGAGGCGAGAGGGGGAAAGAAGAGGGAGAGAAGAGAGGAGAGAAGAGAAAAGAGATTAGGAGAGAGCAGAACGAAGAGAGAGGTGAGAAGAGAGAAGAGGAGAGGAGAGAGAGAAGGGGAGAGAGAGAAAGAGAGAGAAGAGAGGAGAGGGAAGAGAAGAGAGAGAGAGAAGAAAAGAGAAGGGAAGAGAGGAGAGAAAAGAGAGGAGATCAGAATGAGGAGAGAGAGGAAGAGGAGAGAGAAGAGGAGAGAGAAGATAGGAAAGAAGAGAGCAGGGAGAAAAGTGAATAGCGAGCAGTGTTGCCAGCGGCTAAAAAACAAATCCGCTAAATGGTTGTAAAACATCTCCTAGATTTAGACGAAAATAAGCTAGGGAAAGGTATTTAATCCACTTTACTTTCCTATTTTCTTTACAAATTAAGCAAACATCATTCCACAGAATTTATGTAACACTATGTATTAAACAAATAAAATGTGAACTTTCTGTAGAAGATTGAAATGAAGTATTATAGAAGATTAAAACTTTTAAAATTTTGTAAATACGTGAGCAAAAACCTCAAAATTCGTTTATAAAATAACTTAGAAAATCCTCTTAGCGGATTTTAAAAATTTTTGTACCTCAGATGATCAACGAAATAAGCTAGATCTAACGAAAAATACCTCAGATTGGCAACAATGATAGAGAGGAGGAGAAATAAGAGAAGAGAGCAGAGTGAGGAGAGAGAGAGAGAGAAGAGAGAGAGAGAGAAAGAGGAAAGAGAGGAGGAGAGAGTGGAGAAGATAGAAGAGGGGAGAGAGAAGAGGAGAAGGGAAACGATACATTTAAGAGGCGGAGTTGGAGAGTGTTTGATACAACGCGATATTCCGTTCGGATGAACTGGTGCGCCGGCTAATTGGAATTCCGATGTTGACAGCGATTGTCCCTTGAGAGAGTTTGCATCGGATTTGGCGATGGCACTTGAAAGAGCTTCGTTGTTAAAGAGGTTGGTTATTTTCCTGCCGCCGCCAACGGATGAAGCGAGCGGAGATGGCACCGCTTGCCTCTCTCTTACTCCAACGAATAAAGAGAGAAAAAAATTACGTTTTGAATTCAAAAGATTCGACGGGTGAGATAAAACCGTTTCCTAGAAACGAGGCTTAATTAACGAGATGATGACTTAGCCCAGATTGCGTCAAATCGCAGGATGGCAGCGCCTCTTGCGGCAAAAGACCATAAAGTATTCTGACCGCGCTAGATAATTCTCTATGCGATAGACACGGTGTTAGAAAGCAAAGAAAACAAAGACTCGAAGATATATAAAATCAGATTTGATCTTTTGCAAAGGAGTTACACGATAGTTTGAATTTTATGCTGACATATTTAACATATATTATTTTAAAATTATGGAAAATCGTGCCACTATTAATTGTTTAAAATAAAGTTATTCGCGCGAATAACAAGTTGGTTCAAACAGCTTTTCATAATATACTACAAATAAATTATTTTTACCCTACCCGTCATAATCTTAGCATCATTATTTCTAAGATATATTTTCGTTGAGCAATTGTTTGAATTTTGTTGTGTAACCTCCATACTGTTTACTCTCATCAAATATACTTATTGCGAATTATTCATGCTTAATTTTCTTTAAAAATATTCTGCGAATGAATAAATGCGTGAGGAATGCATTCAGAATCTGAATCTGGTAAATCTTAAGGTCGCATAGACAAGAAGTATGTCCGCGGATGGGCATGAATAATAAAGGGATTTGATGATCACCTGCGCTATTTTTATAGTGCCTTGTAGAGACAATGAAGACTATAATTAGGATTCCGCTCCGGTGATTCCGTGTCAAATCGGCTTCACCTTCTCTTACTCTATTTGGTGACTCTTTGCGTGATCACCAACTTTTTATACGATCGTTAGGCCCTTTTGTAGGGCAACATGGAATTGAAAAAATCAGGCAAAAGAATAATCGACCAACGATAGTTTTTCTGTGTGCATTTGGTAGACGAGATTGACTTAAAAAAATATTCGACTCACTCAAGTTGAGCGCAATTCAAAACTCCAAATTAGACATTTCTGTTGTCGGTATATTTGAGCTTTTAAACAAATTAAGTTATTTTCTAAATATTGTTTGCATTGAAGATTTGAATCCGTTATTATATCGATGGTTGAGAAGAGACATCTATGCGGCAGTAGAAGTAAACAGACACCAATTTCACGTTGACACAACCAGGAGCGGAACTACCCTGGAGGGACAATAGAGGGAAGCCCTGGAGTTGACCACTCCTATAGGTTAACCGCATGCATAAGTTGATCGTTTTTTTGGAACCGTAAAAGGCCTATTAATTTACACATGTTTGACTGACTCTCTTTAACTTGGCCAATTGTGTAACCTGACCACCCCCTACTTGCAATAATGGAATAGAAAGTTTGCAAGTTAATATGAAGCGAAAATAAATTGCTCAAAACGTGAGGTAATTAACCTCGCTGCAGTATACGTGGATTAAGAAGCATATGGCAGAATATTGAACGAAAACTTCAAGATGCATGAGATTAATTTTCGCGGTTGCTTGGGCTGTATCGATGGGTTTAGCCATCCTGATGTGCGTGCGCTTGTGTGAGAGAGTATGTATGCATGCATGTGTGCATGCGTGCGGAAGTGAGTGCATGAAAGAGTTTGTGTGTTGGTGCGTGTTTGTGCGAGCGTGTACATGATTATTTTATATTGTAAGCGGTTTTTGTTATTTTATTTATCCTGATAGATTTACAAGCCAAGGAGGCACAAGAGATTACAAGTTTGGAGAGACGATTATAAAATTATTTCTTGCAAGAAGGGAAAATGAACTCCAGAAAATGACAAATAGACTGGTAATGACGGATAGAAAATACGGAATGGAAATAATTACAGAATAATACAAGGTCATGCGAATATCGAGAAAAGAAGAAAACTGGATCATTAGTATTGGTGGAAATTGATATTTATTTCGATATTCAAAGACAACGATAAAAATCGCAAAAAAAGACCCGAGTTCGACTCCAGGATATAATTTATATTTTCCATAAGATAACACGTAATAAAATCGATTTATTGACGCGCAGGCTTTTAATATTTTACCAATTTAAATTATAAATAATTGATGTTAAAACTTCGGACTTGGGCTACTTTAAAGGAAAAGAAATAAATTTTCTTATTCTTAACGTCATTTTTTGTCTCCAATTCGTAATCGATAAAATTTAACGTTTAAATTATGTTCATTTGTTCAGGATTTCCAGCGATTCCAGGAAATTTCGTTTCGCCATTTTCCGAACACTAGGATAAGTGTACGACAATTTAATATGCATTTTAACTAGATTATTTTGTAAAGTAGATTTTTCGGTCATTTTATGTTTTTGTTTGTTTATACAAAAACAAATATATTTTGGTTTGTTAGCTTCCGTAGCTTAACGGTTAGTGTATTCTGCTATTAAGAAGGAGTTTGATTAATAAAAATATAAAATGCATTTATACCTAATCAAAATATAGTTTTTGCTTCCAAATTTTGAAGTTGTAGCAATGGGTAATTCACTAGTTATATTGAAAAACGAATTATGAAGGGGCCCAAATTATTTTCGCGGGAGAGTGGGCGAAAGCTCATAGATCTGCCACTGGTCGCATATTAAAAAATTAAATACTTCTGACCTAGCGAATTAGTAGTTTTCATGAAAATGGTGTCCCGGATTGTTCCCTTAACTGCCTTCGGTAAAAATTAAATTCATACGTAAAATTCAAGATTAGTCTGTACGCAAAAACGTCGCATGCTATGTGATTTCCGTTGATAAGAATTTCCACTTCTCTCCAACTGATTACAATAAACTTTTTTTTGGGTTCCGGAACGTGATCTAATTTTCATTTCTACTTACAAAAAACAAAGAAAATCTCTTCTCCGTTTATTCTTCGAAAAAATATCACTCGAAAATCTCTGCTTAGATAATCTTCCCGCAGGATTGGAAATGCTCAGACGCCTTATGTTGCGGAAGATATACTGGAAGTCGGGAGAAAGATTCTGCCTTGACTGGGAATCGAGCCCGAGTCTTCCTCTTGCCGAACGAATATTCTGCTACTGAATTATCGCCGCAGACTAATCCATATTTTTTTTTAGAATGTGGCATTTCTCTCACTTTGAGATTAGGCTAGCCGTACTAGTATCATCTTTCCGCGACATATGCCCTCCATAACAGCATGCATATAATTTATCAATAATTTGCGGTCATCTTTTATGTTTGTTGCTTTCCTCCCGTCCGTTATTTGCATTAAAATTACATTTTAATTACGTTAGGAATTTTAAGTCGCAAATTTGGTATTGGCCTGCATGTATGATTTGTCTCGCATTGTCTTCCATCCCGAAAAAAGCTATTATTATTTCTGTGGTTAGATAATATACGCATCGAATGGCACTTTAAAGTTATCATTCTATAATTTTTCTCGTATTTTTCTTTTCAGAAATGTATAACTATCCTCGTTTGCCAAAATGTATATTCTACGGAAATCGCTACGTTTGTTTATCAGTGTGTGTGTGTGTCAATATCGATCTCCCTTGCGTGCAGTGTCTGAAGGATGGCAAGCTAAGAGGGTTGGAAAATTATTGATTTGTAAATTGTGGAAAACGCGCGGTGGTGCAGAGGATGTCTTTCAGCCAGTTAGAGGAGTTCGTGAATAAAATAATATCTCGCGGTCCGCGTGTCATAAATTTCAAAAGCCTTACAATCGAATCAACAGCCATTTCAACAAATTTGAAATATTACCTTAAAACAATAAAATAAAAGAAAATATGTAGTATCCGACGAAATTCTTAGAGTTGTGTTTATAAATTGTTAATAATAAATTATTTTTAGAGAGCAAATTATATTTTTAATCACGGATTTGTGAAATTTACTTTAGGTATGTATCCTCAAATCAGTTCAACATTCATATGCTATTTAAACTATAAAGAACATGGGAAGTGCATCTACATTTATCTTTCGCTACCAATAAAAATAAAAATCCCTTTTAAGTACATTCTTATTTATGCGAAATTAAAATAGGAGCTTATATAACCACTGAATCAATTTTATTGCCAAACAAACTTAACTGAATAGGTTGGCATAGCAATATATATATATATATATATATATATATATATATATATATATATATATATATATATATATATAGCATTTAAATCACACCATTAATTCTAGAATAGGCACTTACGCATCAAAAAATGAAAAATCAAGTACCTGTCTTATGTATCTCCAATAACCATAAAATTAATGATCGTTATTGAAACAAAGGTGGACTACTCCATTAATTTTGAGTACGTGCGATCCATTTGAAATAACAGAATTTATTTTAATTGCCGAGAAATATATATAATATAAGGTGGCGATTCCTCCTAAATCCAACTGAGAATATTTGAAAATATGAAAAAAATATACTTTCCAGAAAAAAGTGCGTTTATAATATATCGAACCAGAAAATTTCTAAGAGGATCAAAAGAAACCATCCGACCCGTTACGCTCTGCTACTGCACGCTCCCTTGAGTCTATTTTTCGTGCGTGTATGTATATAAACATTTCAGCCGTGCGCAAGATAGCGAGAGAGAGAGAGAGAGCCGTCTTTCGGTGCGTGGTGGGACCTCTGAGTCACTGGGTCACGGTGGTGACCTTCAGCGTCGTTTCTCTGCTCTCGCAACGGGGCGAACCATATAAGAGGCATCCAGGCCAACGCACGGGCATGCATACATACATCCTCCGATATGCTAACGACGTCGGACGCAAGAGGATTGCGGCATTGGAACAAAGAGCGATATTGTTGAGGTCGAATCGATTTCAGGACGAGATTTTTTACCGTTTCGGAACGCTGAGAAAAAAATTTTACGTCAGCAGGCGATCGAATTTTGAGCGATGGAAAGCCTTGGCGATAAAAAGAAATTATAATTTTACGACAGATTTAATGGCGAAAAAAATACGGGCGGAAATATCGAATCGTACTTTCCTATGTTGCGTAAGAAATAATGAAAAATGTTTCTAGGAATTTTATGTACAACCAAAGTATGAATAAGGAAGCTAAGTAAAGGCCTTGAAATAGTAATTTGGGTCATTCTTCGATCAGTTTTGATTTGATTCGTGTTTTATACTCCCATCGACAAATAGATTCGTCTTTAAAATACTGGTACATCCTAGTTTATTGTGGATAACGAAGAGATTACAAGCTGCAAAACTCAACGCGGACAAATTCTTCCTCTTATAAATAAATTGAAAGTTTATTCTCCTGCACAAGTGGAAGATGTCTCGGCAGTGCTTGTTATGTGCGTGTTATGCCACGATAGTCATATTATCTTCAACAATTTTTTTACTTCTTTTTTTAAAGTATATTCCTCGTGGAAATTGCTGGCTATTAATTTCCATCAGGAAATTACGTGTTTTATTTAATTTTTTACTCTTGTGGAAAGTCTTATAAAATGATTGTATTTATTATTGCCAAAACTCGTAACATGAGGTAATACTTCTCAAAAGACCTGCTATTGCATTTAGCGTTTTTACATTTTATCAAGAAAACAATTTTTCGTACACTACACTTTCTTCTATTATATTAAGCAAAATTTATTTTTTCACCAAAATCACGAGCGAGAAAATAGCTTGTTTAGAATGATACCAGTTTCCTTGTAATAACCACAAAACCTAAAGCGGCGATGACGCAACTATATAAGTCAGGCTGTAAAAAAAAGGATAGCGATAAGAACTGCCACACGCAACTCTTTGCTCACGGCGACTCAACCAAAGAGGTATTCTGATCTTCGAGACGCTTAACATAAAACCAACGGTGCTTTTAAACTCAAGGGTTAAAGAAACTCCCCTCTCCCTTAAGTAAATGAAAAGACGCACCTGTAAGGCGTTTATTATTTCCTTTTCCATTGTTTCCATCTTTAATCGCATCTCCCTTTAGATATCACAGTACTTGCTTCTTTATCTCGTCTTTATGTTTCTCACTCTCTCACTGCATCTATTCCCATCACATATTCGCAAGCTAGATCACTTAACCTCCCGACTCAATCCTCACTCCCTCTCATCCTCTAGCTGTCTCCTTCTAAGGATTCCTCCAGAGGTCACGAGGGCGAGTGAGGAAGGGGAGGGGGAGAAAGATGGGGAAATGAGTGTGGGAGGGAGAGGAGAAAGGAAAGAGAGGAGAGAGAAAGGAGAGGAGAGAGAGGAAGGAGAGGAGAGGAGGGAAAGGAGAAGAGAGAGGGGAAGAGGAGTGAAAGGAGAGAGGAAGGATAGTGAAAGGAGAGGGGAAGGAGAGTGAAAGGAGAGAGGGAGGAGAGCGAAAGGAGAGAGGAAGGAGAGTGAAAGGAGAGAGGAGTGATGGAGAAAGCAGAGAGAGAGGAAGGAAAGTGAAAGAGGAAGGAGAGTGAAAGGAGAGAAGAATGAGGTAGAATGCAGAGAGAGTAGAGCGATAAGAGAGTACAAGGAGGAGAGGAGAGAAAGGAAATAGGATATAGAAAGGGTTAAGAAACAGTATACAGAAGAGAGAGAAAGGAGTGGGAAGCGAGAGAGAAATGAAAAGGAGAGAGTAGAGAGAGAGGAGAGAGTACAGGGAGGAGAGGGGAGAGATATAAGAGAGGATAGATAGAAAGGAGAATGGAGGAGTATACCGAAGAGAGAGTATAGAGAACGAACGAGAGAGAAAGGAGAAAATATAGATGATGTAGAGGAGAAAGTACTGGGAGGAGAGTGTAGAGAAAGAAGTTGGTGTAGAGAGAAAGGAGAAAGAAACAGTATACAGAGGAAAGAGAAAGCAATGGGGAATGAGAGAGAAATGAGAAAGAGGAGAGAGAGAAATGAGAGGAGAAAGTACAGCGAGGAGAGATGAGAGAAAGAAGAGAGTGAAGAAAGAAAGAATATACAGAGAGAATAGAGGTAAAAGAGAGGATAGCGAGAAAGGAGAGAGAGGAGAGAGTATATAGAGGATAGAGAGAGAGGAGAAAGTACAGGGAGGAGAGAAAGAAGAGGTGCTAGAGATAGAGTATACAGATGAGAGAGTAGAGGGGAAAGAGAGAAAAAGGAGATAGATGAGAGAAAAAAGAGAGGATAGAGAAAGAAAGCGTATAAAGAGGAGAGAATAGAGATAAAGGAGAGAGGAGGGAGAGAAAAAGAGAGAATAGAGAGAGAGGAGAGAGTACAGCGAGGGGAGAAAGAAGAAAGGATTAAGGAGAGAAAATAAAGATGAGAGAACGAATAAGAAAAAGAGAAAATTGAGAAGAGACAGTAAAGTGAGGAGGGAGGAGTGAAAGAAGAGGACAAACAGAGGAGATGGAAAGGAGAGAAGAGTGAGAAAGGAGAACGAAAGGGAAGGGAATAAGTATGATAGAATTAAGAGAGAAAAGAGAAAGGAGAGAGTGAAAAGAGAGAGGAGAGAGAGAATATGGAGAGAAGAGAGAATGCGGAGAGGGGAGAGAGAGAAGAAAGAGGCAGAACAGGCTAGAATTCTTCCCCCAGGAGTAGATATTTATGTAAACGAAGGGTTGCCGAGTTCGAAAACCCATCCCCGATCTCCAAAAAAGAGGATGTCTTTCCGGTTTTCAAATAGCGTAAGCGGTCTGGATGGAGATCCGTTAACGGGGCAAGTGTGGAGTTCACTTGGAGAGGTAAGAGTGCAACCTCCTCGAGGGGGGTGGAGGGGTAGGAAGCACGATTGGGGGAAGAGAGAGGGTGTCTGAGTGGCGATGTGGGTTGTTGCGCCGGTCCACGGGGCGAACGGGAGGAGGGGACGGGAGGAGGGGACGGGGGGAGGGGAGGCGGAAAGAGGAGCGGAGGAGACGCGATTTCACCGACGGCGTCGGGAGACGCCTAACATGCCGTTCAAACGGAGTCTCCAGGTATCGTTTGGCGCGAATTCGATATCGGAGGCGATGGATCGATTGTCCGTCACTCGTCGACCTCTTCCCCTCCGACCTATCCCGGCGCACGCTCTGCCCCGCGCGGCGGAATGGCGTGAATGACGCGAGGCGCAAAATAAAATAAAACAAATGAAAAAAACTCGTCCGCGAAGTCATTGCGGCCGACTTCGATTGTTCTAGAAAGGGAGGAAAGTCGTCATGTTCCTCCGATATATTAAATGCGTATCGGACGAACGAGTTTTTTTTCGGTTTTCTCGAAAAGTCGTCGATTTCATTCGAAGTGAAAGTTTTTTTGCGGTCTCGTCGGTGAAAAGAAAGTAGCCTTGCGGATAATACGTGTCGCTCGCGCGTTGCGAGGACTTGTAACGAGTCGTTTAACGAATTTTTGCCTTTCTGGTTGCTGAAAAAAGTTGTATGCTCTCGTTAGTCGATTATTGTCACATTTGAAAACTTTGGATATATTAGTGAGCTATCAATAACTAATACCTTTAAATATAGTACGCATTTCAAACCATGTAAACGACCTCAGTTGAGGAAAATTCCGATTTGGCCTAAAAATGGAACTTAAATTCTGACTCGATATTATGAAGGTTTTATTTATCATCTAATACCCCCATTGTGGGGACATTCTTGTATTTTGGATAACGTTATATATGTATTTTTACTTTCTCCATATACGAAGTATAGAGAAAGTATTGTTTTCATGAAAAAATCGAATTCGAGAATTCAACGGAAATGCATGTTTTAAGGTCCCCTGAACACGTTTTAACTATTTTCTCGATGATGTCTGTGTGTGTCTGTCTCTCTGTATGTGATAGAGTTTTGTGGGCGCTCTAACTCAAAACCTATTAATCAGGTCAACGCAAAATTTTATATTTAATAGTTTTATAAAAGTTAGAAGATTTGATTAGTTTTTGGTAAAAATCGGTCTACCGGAAGTGGGTGTTTACTCTTGTCACTTATCCGTTATTTTGAAATATTTGCTTTAATATTTGATAAATGTAAAAATGTATTGGAATATACGTTGTAGGAAATGTAATTTCTACAACCTTTGTTTGGTACATTTTTCCATATAATGCATTGTTTAAGAGATATCTTATATTTTTAGCTGCCACCACCACGCCACCTACCGAAGATTATTGTTAACAATTGACGCTTAGTTACGTCTTAATAACGCTCCTTTTTCTTTTCTTAATTGTCACCCGGAAGTAAATATTGACAACGATCTCGGAGCTGACAACATGTAATTTGCCATATAAATATGGAGAAAGTCATTTGTTGCCCACATCAGTTTATTAAAAATACATTTTTCGAAATAAAAAAAATCATAATGGCAATAACTAGCATAGATTCACTCAGAGTTAAAACGTGATTGATATGAAATAAACAATTTGTCAATTTCTTCGCGATTTCTGCAACTTCTTACGTTAAGTATTACCGGTAATATTTTCAGTTGAGAGAAAGTCATTGATTACAATGGATTACGTATTTCGGAGATTAAATTAGCATTAATTTTAATAGGGCCGAAATGGAAAAAATAACTCCATTTGCCTCAAGGTACTGAAAAAAATGAAGGACGAATAATAAGAAGCATATTACGTCATAGGGTTTGGGAAACGAATAAAAAACAGCGGCGATTGTAATTCCTGGAAATGCCTCGGTAATGACTGCTCTTGCCGCTCGATCAAAAACGAACGCCTTGGGCGCTTATTTGCATGTCATCGACAGAGAAATTCGTTACGAATGAATTGTATTTCTCTAGTCACTTTTGGTATGATGTCATTTTGCGGCATTTTCCGCTGTTCGTAAGTATTTTAAACCAAGTATATATTACGTATCTATGCCTTGAAACAGGAATTAATTCACTGAATTTGATATTCGTGCATCGACGATTTTAAATTAATTTAAAAAATCGATAATAAAGCACCCATTTTAACAGGTTAATGTGGCAATTATGGTATAATTTTTTATAATATTATACGGCATGTAATCCGCGAAAAATTACAAAAAATATGCAAAAATTCATTTTTAATTTATTCCCGCATTGCATTAATTAATAAATTATTCATTGGTAAGAGTAGACGATCAAAGGAAAAATTTATTGGGGAAATATAAGAGATTCATATTTCTCTGCCTCACGACGTTTCCTTCCAAACACACTAGTAAATTATTCGCCACAAGGAAATCAATAGTTTGCTTTATAACGTTATATAACTCCAACCATGAATTCATTGTGTTTTTACTTTCTCCATATACGTAGTATATTCATTCATAAAAAAATCGACCAAGATTTCAACGGAAATACACGTTTTGAGGTCCCCTGAACACGTTTTGACCATTTTCTCGATGATGTCTGTGTGTGTTAGTGTGTGTGTGATAGCTTTTTGTGGGTGCTCTAATTCAAAAACTATTAATCACGTCAACGCGAAATTTTATATTTAACATTTATATAAAAGTCAAAAGAACATTAGTTTTTGGTAAAACTCGGTCAATTGGAAGTGAGTGTTCACTCTTGTCACTTATTCGTTATTTTTAAATATTTACTTTAATATTGATAAATGTATAGGAATAAATGTTGTAGAAAAATTAATTTTCTACAACCTTTGTTTGAAACAATTTTCCATATAATGCATTGTTTAAGAGATATCTTATATTCTTAGCTGCCACCACCACGCCACCTAAAGACGACTATTGTTAACAATTGTCGCTTAGTTACGTCTTAGTAACGCTCCTTCTTCTTTCCTAATTGTTGGAGCTTTGTGGCTATATCCAATATCAGAAGGCTATGGTTTGAGTTTATTTCTGTTCTTTGTAAAGTCTAAAATTTTCTCGCAGTTTCTTAAAATATTTATTATTATGTAACCTATTTGGAATTTTTAGAAATATTACAGATATGGAGAAAGTCATGTGGTGGCCGCATCAGAGTTTTGCAGGATAATTTTATAGAAATCGGTAAACCTTCGATAACAAATCGATCGCCCTGGATTCAACTTATCGCCTCCGGGAATAAAATGGCCGCTTATGTGACCAAAGGACGATTCAACGACTTCCAAAGAAGCTAATCGGCCTTTTTCTATAGAGGTTAAAAAATTACTAAAATAGGAAACTTTTCGTATCACCCGATCTCACGTATCCCTTTTCTCGAAAGGATATCCATCTCCTTAGCGACGCCTTTTGGCTTGATATGCACGGAGCGATCCTTGGATCGTTCTCGAAGGTTCAATCTCCATTCAGAAAACACGCACGCGATGAATACCTAAGGAGGTAACTACGGTGACCTGGGAGGATACAATTTGCTCGGCGACCCTGATATTTTTACTAGCGCCGCACTTACTCGAGTGGGAAAGTATACCATTAGAGAAACCGGAGAAAATCTATTTGTTTTTTGCGTGCCCGAGATGAAGGAAATACATACTTTTGAGGGAACATGTTTGCACGTTTTATTTTACAAGCCACTTATAAATACCAAAGGTTAAAGATTTTTGAGGCGTTCTTAACAAAAAGTGGAAATATGAAGGCCTTATGGTCGTGTCCTGTCCGTCTGTCTGTTCGCTTGTTCGCATGTTTCATCTCCTAAACCAATGGTTTCCAAACTGTGGGGCACGAACCACGAGGGGGAGGTTAGATCGGGGGGAGGGGACGCAAATATTACGCGTATACTTGCTGTCCGTGTAGTCAGCGCCGGGGCAAGCGGGGCATCTGCCCCGGGCGTAACTAAAGAAGGGGCGCGAAAATTGTTCAAGGCAAGTTGTGCATGTCTCAAGGACGGGAGATTTCACCACTATACTTGTTCCAGATATTACGCATAAAAGAAACTATAAATTTCGATGATGCTATTGATGAGTTTGCTGCATTAAAATCACATAGAATAACTCTTTAACATAAAAATATTTTTACTTTCTGTATTTTAATTATTTATGTGTGTAATTATGTATGCAATTATATTTATAATTATGTATTTAAATTATGTAAATTGATAGTATGAAATTATATCATTTATACTTTATTTTTATTTATTTATTGTTCACCCTAAATCCATATAAGTACCAGAGAATTTTTTATGGAGGGGGCGCATATTTGGTAGTTTGCCCCGGGTGCTAAAATAAATAGTTACAGTGCTGCGGGTAGCCGTCCTAACTGTAAGACCTACAATACGCAGCCATCAAATACTAGCCCTCAATTGGCTAGGAAGTATCTGTTACCTCCTTGTTTTTCTTAAGGTGGTCATATTAATTGCAATTGTTGGTCCAGTAGGTATTGTTTATAAATTTTGACAACATGACATAGAGGGGAGGGCGCAAAGACAATTTTCTTAAGTGAGGGGGGCACGGCTTTGTAATGTTTGGAAACCGCTGTCCTAAACTATTTGGTGGATTTTAATGATGTTTGGCACCAAGAACTTTCTGGGCAAAAGAAAATAAGACAAATGAAGGAAGAATTGCGGAGCAAATTATGTAAGGCGCGTTTTTCCACCGACTGCTATCTTTACATCGGAGTAAAATATTAGCATATGCTATGTATTGTTGGTTGCTTACATTTGTAGCAGGATATATTTTTTTGGTTATTTATTCCGTTTACTCCGCAGTAGCTAATATAAGATCCACCAAGCTTTTACCGAGTCTAGCTTTTATATTGCTTAACCATATCTGAGATTTTGGTTTCTATAAATTGCAAAATTCTAGAGATACTACCAGTACAGACAGACGGACGGACGGATGGGACAAACCGAATGCAGCGATTTTTTTTATAAGTGCTTAAAATGATATAAATCTTTCGCATAACCAAGCAGGAGTGCCACCTTTACCCAAACAAAGGTGCTAGCTTAGCCCAAGCTGGGAAGCCACCTTTCTATAAATAAAAAACAAAATTTCAGCCATATATTTTAGAAAAGCCATTAGTCATATAAAAAAAGTTTCTAAGAAAAGCCGTAGAATGAGTTATTTAACATGACTAAACACTTCCTAAAGAAATCCTCTGCCTTACATGTATGCACGCATGAAGTGTCCATCTTTCTCCCCTTGTTTAAAAAAAACCCTTAACGGAAACAAAAAAAAATCGCGTTAAATTCGTGGAAAACGCTCTGTGTGCTGATTATAGAGGCAGGTAAGGTATCAAACTGACATTAAAAAGTCGCTCTTACCGTGAAAAATAGAAATTATATAGGATTCCTAGCGACGCTTCTCCAGGCAACTCATCTGAATATAACGAATGAATTGCACATCATGCTAGAATTAAAAAAAAGGTGATTTGTCCTCAGGTGCTGCATTGAACCGATCCAAGTGATTCAGCCGTTTTTTCTCCCCGACTCTTGCTATCGTGTGCGGAATGCAGAAGCTTTCTGCGCTACTTGGAGATGCAGAATATTTTTTTGTCTTTGTGCCCGAGGATCGGTAGGCATGCATATCATTCGTCTTAAAATAATAAGAGGTGGAAACTGAAGAGGATGCGGCTCGCGCCGTTGCGAAACCCGTTCACAATGGAGGGAGGTTCAATCCATGCCAATCACGCCGGTCCAGCTTTAACAGATGAAAAGCGGCGTAAACAAAACAGAGCGCTCGTCATTTGTCCTTCGTCGCCGAACCCACATTCTTCACACTCTAACACGAGGCTCAGCCTCGATTTATTCCAGACGAACGTCGAGTGCACTAGACTTCTTGGGGTTCGCATAAGCGAGGCTTTGCCTCACAATCAACCGAGATTAAAACTACAAGGAGTGATTTTAAAACTGAGATGCCAAGTTAAAAAAAATCGTTAATTAACAAGACGTCCATTTTGGGCGGATGAAAATAAATCGACAACTGTTACAGCAGTTCCCCCAGAAATTCTTTTTAAAAAAATCGACAGGAAATGAAATCGTCAAACCCCGACTTCCTCTGTTAATTGGAACTGAGATATGCACGAATAACAATAAGAAATCACGGATAACCCAAAGTATGAAATTTTATAGACGAAATTCTTTGTGACATGCAAAAAGTTGCGTAAAAACCAGTCACGCACCGTGTTCACTCGAATGAAGATGATGTCTATGCAGAACATGTAATTACTTCATTAATTATCGAGATTCATGCACCATACAATGAACTCGGAAAAAATAAAATAGTTAAGTTCGTATAATTTGGCATTAGGGTGCGGTTTGTGAGCTTAAATACATAAAGCTATAAACTGGTAAAAATACCTAAAACTGGAAGGTCTCAATTGACGCTAACAGGGAATATTGAAACACCAAATCGCCCGATTAATCCGTCTCCTGGTTAATACGCACACGGATAATCGAGGATTCACTGTATAATCTACACCGCCAACAAAGATAACATCCGTGTCAAGTCGGGTTAAGCTCGTTGGCTAAGATGTACAATGAGGAATTCCAAATCCCGTAGGCAACACTGTTCAGTGGATCTTAAGCCACCTGCTTTCCTGCATTCTTAATACTTTTACCACTCTTTACGCGAAAGAATATTTTCTGGTACTTCACGATAGAGAAAACTCCCGGAGTGAAATCAGGCAAAAGGTTAAGAGTAAGTGACGATTGAATGCATTTCCAAATGATTGAAATTTACGATCTCTCCCCGTGAAAAATCCTTTATCTCGAGTTTAAGGAATTGAAAAGTAACAAAACACTGGCTTCTAAAAGCATACGCTGGGCAGCTTCTCTATAAGATCTTTTGATTACGTCCGAGGGAAAAGGCCGACCTCAAACATCTAACGGTCACCGTCCTAATCCCGTAGAAAACGGATACATATAAGGAAAGACTTTCTCTTTTTTTGGATGCTCCTACCGATGTTATCGGTCACACCTAATTTCACCGTCCAAAGAAATGTCAGGAATTATTTTTTTACCCTTCAATCATTTTTTCGACTTTTGGGACTAGTTTATGCTGCGTCTCCATGGTACTGAAGCCGTTTCCTTACTTGGAGATTGAGGGGCCGAGTCACCAAAATATTCACCGTCCTTTCCGTCGCGAAGCTTATGATATTTGTTAGCATTTAATATAGAGGTAAAATATTTCATCATTTGTCCGACTAGGTATAATTAGTTGAAGTTCTTATGATGACAGAGGCAGTTATGAAATGAAATAGCATTCCGACCACGAAAAGAATAGGCACCAAGCATTAAAAGGATGGATATGGGACCTACAGGTATGGATATTGATAGAAAAGCCATCCTTAACTGAAAATACATATCGAACATAAACAAAACTGTAAATACATGCATTTCCCAATCAATTAAGTGTGTCAAGGATATTATCAGTGATCGAAAACTTGTAAGACGTATATTTTTGACGAAACACACACTAAATGTCCTTCAAGGACACAGAGGGTGATAACATTATTGGCACATTCGGCGACGACGACTATAGGATTCGGCAATCCAAACAATCTCCAGCAGCAACTTCACCTGTTAAATCGACTTCAATTATTTTGCGCCTCTTCCGGAAATTGTGGAAAGCTCCACTCGGCACAGCACAAAAAAATTAGCGATTTTTTCCTTTTGGTAATAAATTCTCCATTTAATCGAGTCTAGGGGTTTGCTCATCCTCCATATTTAAAGAGAACGGTATGCTAACGCGATTCAAAATCCACCATATGCAAATTATTTCATGTTTCTTTGTAGGACGTAATTCTCCCATTTAGACCAAATATAGAGATGAGCCGAGAAAATTTTCCCCTGCGTTGTTGCCCACAAAATTCTGCAAACGATGCAGTCACCCGTCGGGAGCAAAAAAAAAAACACGAAAAAAATGGCTAGACCCGGAAATCAAGACCCGTGCGTTCAGAAGCGGTCGGGAAAGAAAACGTTTACTCTCATCCTTATCCAATTGCAGACTAATGTCGGTGCCAATAGTATGTAGACCCGAGTTTGAGGCTAAATATCTCAAACACGGCTACATGGATTTCGGTAGGAGGCATATCAGCGTGTGGCATATTTAATTCCCCGTTGAATGAGGGTAGTTTTGGATTTTTTAAAGGAGTCGTTTTAGGGATGAGAATGAAAAAGGACCCCCATTTTAGAGCTCTGAGACGAATGACGTCATTTTGCCGGTTAATAATTACAAAACAGTTCGTCCGATTACAATTAAATTTTAATAGGATATGAGTCATTGTCTTACTATTACGTGTGCAAAATGTCAAATCTCTAGGTAAAGTTGTTTAAAACATTTTATTCAATTTATGAAACCGTGTTATCTCCGCAACTATAAGAGCTCGTCTCATCTTCTATAAATACATATAAACATTCGGCAACCGGAACCACCGGGGAAAGGAGAGGAATTCCTCGTTCTTTTGTTTTTATAATCAAATGCCCATTTGCATTCTTCGTGGAGGGGTTTTCACCCTCGACATCGCCTCCCTCTCGCATCCATCCACCACCCCCGCCCTTCCCCCCAATTCTCCCCCCCTTCCCTCCCTCTAAAGCATCACCACTGGAAATAGCCATAGCGGGCAACCGGTTATCTTACGAAGTTACGAGTCGCGTCGCATTCAAGAAGGAGAGAGCGTGTGGAATCCCAACCAAGGGGGTTGGTTGCATTCCCGAGGATATTTGCTCGTAAAATGGAAGCGTGAGCTAATGGCATGATCACTCTGCGTCTCGGAATGATTCCTTAATGAGTCACGTATCCTTCGTCAAATTCCGCGCGCGACGTACCAATGTAAACACGACGGACGGAGAAATGATAATGAGATGGAGCGAAATGTTGAAAGTCGCAAGGAGGTGCGAGTTTTTAATAACGATTTTTAAAAAAATGACTGCTGGTTGCTGTCGTATGGATGAGTAAGCCCGGGAGACGGTTCTGTTTTTTCCCCTGCAGATCTAAACGGAACGCTAAACTGATTATCACCGCTATTCGCCTCTTAATTCTTCCGAAAAACAAACAAATGTTTTGACTCGATGTTTTGGCTGCGATGCTCCTTATCTATAAACTAGATGAATTAGCTCGTTTAAAAAGGACTTTGTAATGAAAGAATATAAAAAAAATTATAACATTTTGATAATAAAATTATAGTATAGTAATCCTACCAAATTTGTTTGAACTGGATGAAGAAACGGCTGAGATATTGAGCGTTACGTACAGTTAGACCTCAAATGGAATACGCAGCAGCGGTTTGGGATCCATATCAGAGGGGACTCATAAACGATTTAGAAAAAATGCAGCGGCGAGCAGCTAGATTCGTGAAAAAGAATTACGATAAAAAACAGAGCGTTACGTTACTCATTGAAGAGTTGAGTTGGCCGTCGTTGAAAGATCGTAGATTAGAGGCGAGACTTAAACTTCTAGATATATATATAGGTCGGAGATATTCGTAAATGAAATGAAGGATATTATTCGAAAACCAACGTATATCGGACGGAGAGATGATGAGGACAAGATTGGCGAAATAGATAGTAGGACAGAGAGGTATAAGGAGTCCTTTTTCTCTAGGACAATACGTGACCACAATAGATAACAGTGAATAATAATTAGATAGGAACTTGGTGCGCGGCACCCCCTGCCATCCACCGTCAAGGTGACTTGCAGGGTAATATGTAGATGTAGATGAATGACCATGTGACCAATAGAATAAGCGTTTTATAGTTAAGTGATGATTTACGTTCGCTCTTGGTGATTCCTTAACTTTTCAAATTCCGATTTCGATGTATTTGGCTGACGGAAAGGAGGAGTCAAAACACGAACGAAATCGTATTTAAAAAAAGAGACCGGTTTCGGAAATCGAGTCAGATTTTTGAGCGAATGCCTAAATTACTATTTTACCGCAAGTAACGGTATTGGGAGAGTGCGGAATGGAAAGGCGCCCGTTTTGAAAAGTGTCTTTGATCGGCGAAAGTCGAAAGACGAAGCACAAAGCTACTGCGACAAAAATTGTCGATCGAAAATACGACGCATTCCTCAGAGAATCCTGAATTTGAAGAATGTAAATACATTTTGTCAATAAATAACCCCATTCACGTCGAGCACTCGAAATACATTGTCAATGTTGTCGTTGTTGTCAGTCAAAAGTGTATCGTCAAGAAATTTAATATCTGAAAAAGATTATCTAAAAAAAAAGATATTTTTTGTAATTTATGTTTGGCTATTTCTTGCGAGATGTAGAACATTTGTTGCGTCGTACACTTAATTTTTGGCTGAATTCGTCACGTGTAAACAAAGATTTGAGATAAATGCAGTAAGACGCTCTCTCGCATATACATTTTCGAGCCGGAAAATACGTCGCAGTGCACGTCTCCTCCTTGTTTGGAACGTGGCCAGTTATTGGCGTCTCTTTAAACCTTAGGAAAGCGAAATTCGAGGGTTGCATAAGTAAGAAAAAATGAAGCGAGAAAACATGTCCCGCCTGTTCTGGAGGCATACAGAAAACGAACTTCTTCGTTTGATTAATCATTTAATCAAAACACAACAAATTTCATTCATTTAATTGCCTCCACGTATCACTAATTTGCTACGTAAAACTTGTGTTATCGCGCTAGACAAAGTTATTCAAGTCACTACAGGCTCTTTGTTTTTTTTTTTAAGAGAGAACTTTTAAATATATGCCAACGTTTTTTTGGTATCCTAAACAAAACGAAAGACAAAAGCGACACTCTAGATTCGACCGAAACGTATCGCTTTCCTCCTCGGAAAAATCACGCCCTTTAGACAGTCGTTGAGGGGCGGAACACTCGCTGCCGATCGTGGCTTTGCAGGGAAAAAAATGAAACACGAAATTCCCGAGCCCAACTGCACATTCGACAAGCCTTGTTCGTTAACCGGTTCGGAACTCGCCTCTCTCATTTCACACTTCGTGTAAATACACAACCAAAAATACACTTTTTTATAGCGAGAACGACAGTCCTTTGTTTAAAAAAAAGCGAAAGGTTCACGGCCCTATTAGCAGTAGTAGAAAAAAGAGAAAAGAGTACTCACCGGTGACGGTAGCGCCAAACTCGCCGGCTTCTCGTCGACACGAAATGGACTTTCTCTCTTCGATGCTCACAGGTCGCGTGCCTTAACTGTTGTACGGGCGTATGGCGGTGCCCTCCTGCCTTATGAAACCTTCCTCCCTCCCCTCTTCTCCTCTCCCTACGTGCCGCACTCTCCCCTCTCCCCCACTCCCCCTCCTCCCCACATACATCGCTAACCCCTTCCCACTCGCTGCTGAACCGTGTGCCCATTCCACTCCAACCTCAGTTCCCATTCCACATCTCCGGCATCGAATCGAACGATTGGGTTGGCGTGCATTGCGGTGATTAACGAAGATGAAGATCCCGTTTCGACAACTGACGGCGGGGATTTTTTCGACTGGTGCTAATTTTCTCCCCGAAAAAAATATCTCGATGGATTCACGTGCCTGAGGGATGGGTGCTTCCTTTCCACGCTGGCTTATATGGGCAAAGATGATAATAATGCATTTGGCTCCGAGCTGATGATGGGACCACCCTGCCATTCCTGTTGTATCGGACGCGTTTTTTGGAGTCGATTTTGTTCTGCCTCCGCACTTGAATAGGATCGCATATTTATCGTCGGCAAACGTTGACAAATTAAAACCATCGTAAGAAACGCGAGATTTATGATCATGCGAGTGGTGATGTCGTCTGGGTATGATTTTCAATTTTTTTCAATCGTGAATCGATGAATTTTCTGTTGAATATTTTTGACGAGACAACACGTTGGGTTTTACAAAGTGAGCTTACCATCTGATGCATTCATACGTGCACAAATCAATGGAATCGCTACCATCCCGACATTCACATTTTGGTTCCGGCATTTAAATATGGACGGTTTTGCAGCGATCCAAGCAAATGCGTATGAAAACGCTGCGTCGATCGTGCAGGGAAAAAGCTACCAATCTTTGAGTAGTAATTTTTTGTCTTCAGTGGTAGTGGTAGACATCATGAAGGGTTCGATGAAAATTGATCGATTTGCTTTAAAATAGTAAATTTCCGAGACTGAAGAAACCAAGCAGCTTGCTGTTATGCGATGAATCACGACCAAATGTTTACTTTCTCAATCTCTGCAAATGTCTCTGCGAATATTGTGTATTTTCCTTTTATAAACACACAGGTGTGTTTCTGCAAGAACGCGCCATTTTTCTCAACGATGCAATACAGGGATATTATTTTCATGATCGCCTCAATTCCTTTTTTTCCATTTGGTCTGTATTTGCCAATGAACTTTAGATTCATTTTTCGCACTTATTTTTTGAGGTGGAATATTTTAAATATCTCCCGTGACTGAATGTTGATGTTGTTAAATTTTATATATTATACACTTGGAAATTTTTCGGTGGCATACACATCGATTCATATACCTATTTCCTCGCAATACTCGCGTAACATACCTCGTTCGTTTCGCGACCGCAACGACAAAATTATGACAACCGCCAGATACTGTCCATTTGTGATATCATCAATATTAACCGACCATAACAAGAAGTTAGCGCACGGAAACATTTCCTGCCGACTTCCTTCCAACAGAGCATTTAAAGGCCAGTAAAATGCTATGCCTATATATAGTATCGTCATGTTCAGCCTATAAGCCGGATACGATTGGCTAATATCCAGAATTTGTCATTTAAATTCTCCCTTAACAGAGAGAGAGAGAGGGATAGAGAAGATTAGTCTTAGAAGCTGGATACCGCAAAAAGTGAAGATTTACCCCTTCGTCGCCCCTTTATCGCTTAGCAACCGATTCGTCGCACGTCATTGTGTATATTCGATGAGAGACGGTTTGATAAGGAGCTTGCAACGCACTGCCTCCTCGTGACGTCACTGGGCGTGTGTGTGTGCGAGAGAGAGAGATAGAACAAGAAAGATGGAAAGTAATGGCGGGAGGAAAGCGAGGCGAAAAGAAGTGATCACAACCATCTCATAGCGGTTACTGCTACAGTTAAAAAAATAAAATGACAAGTGAGATACCCATACTAAAGCATGAGGAGGAAGCACGTTCTCTTAAAATGTCTAGCACGTTTTTTTCACCTCCCCTTTTTGGGAAAGAAGGAAACCCGCAAAATTGAAACGTAGATCCTTACACGACCTTCCCACCCGTGAAAACTTCATTCCTCTAGCTTCGGTAGTTTGGCCACTATACCATTTCAAAGTTTTCCAACTTTGTAGCCACCCAGCGGAAAATCTGTGAACTATCGGGAAAATTCATAGATTGGTAAGAGCCCTTTAATCCAAAAGGATTTTTTCAAATCATTCTTAAAACACTAAAGATGATTGTCCACAGACGGAAAGACCGATCGCGTTAGCACGTTTTTTTCTCTTAAGAAAACGCGCTAAGAACAAATGAAAAAAGAATTCCGGATAGAATTAACGCGTACTACTATAGGGAATCGCACGGCTGTTGTCCGCCCGTGTCTCGGAACTCCTCCCGAGATATTTACCGCCGAGTTTGCTGACACGATGGAGCGAACCCGAACGCTAAATTCCGCGCTTTTTTTGACAATTCCCGAATTTGGCTAACATGTGTTCGGACGTGGATCCCCTCCCCTTTTTTCGCCCCTTCTTCGATCACATTCGCGACGCGACTACCCCCCACCCCCTTCCTCTCTCCTTATCCTCCTCTTCCCCCTACCCCTCTCTCTTTCTCTCTCAATACGCATGCGCCGCGACGAAACGGAACGTGTGGGTGCGAACATAGTCCCGTCCCCTCCCCTCTCCCGTCCACCCTGACAATCAACAGGTCGCGAAAGGGGGAAACCGCGGTGTTTTTATTTATTCATTTTTTTGCCCCCTTCCGACTGTGGCCTGAGTCACACCCGTGCTCAGAGAATAATAAGAAATAAAAAAAATTTCTCTTCTTTTCGGACGTGAAATGGACCTATCCAAACTGTTATAATAAGAGGAAAGTTTTATTATTATTATTTTTTTTAAGTGCCGCCTTTTGAACTTCACACGAGGTCTGTCTCGTTACGAGTTTCTCCTCGGTCAAGGAGACCTTTAAAGGTTTTTATTTATTTTTTATTTACGGGCCAAGGTTCTGATCGGAGCGATCGCGCACCAGAAGGGATCGAAGGCGGACGTTTTAGGAGATCAAAGGAGGAGATTGATCTACATATATGATTTTATAACCGGAGAACGTGTGTGCAAATGTTGCCGCATGGAGAAGAATGCCGAAGATACAACGGAATAATAGGCTGAAAGACGAAGAAATACAGTAAGAAGAAGATGAGAGAAGCGAATGATAATGCAGACTATAAGAAAGAGGAATCAGATGTTACCCGAGGAGAGAAAGCGTGATTAAAGACGCGTTAGAAGGAAACATGGAAGGAAGGGAGATTGATTTGACCCTTTATTGGCGAGGTTAGACTCCGTTGGATCTCCGTCCACTAAACCTCTTGTGTCACTAAATTATGAAATACATTGTATAATGTTAATTTCTAAGGCACGGACAAGGACAAATTAAAAACAGGAGACAAAGTGAAGTGAGTAAAAACAATATCTAAAGATTAAAATACGCAGTAGGTTTACGGGAAAAATCTCAGTGACTGAGTAAAATAAGAAAACACCCTCACAGGAAGGGGGGCGAAAAAATCTGCTAAAACATAGTGTAATGCAATAATTAATAAAAGTCACAGTTTAAAATTTTGAAAAAATTTTAAAACATATCTTAAACCGTACAATTCATTTTATTTTAAATATCAATTTTCACCGTAGTCTTCTTTCTCACTTTTAAAAGAAACAGTAATACAGAATGGTATTACAGGGCTCTTAGATATGCAGACATTTTAGGCTTAAAAAGGGATAAAGATTAGGATTTGAGAACATGATGGGGAAGTGAATTCTATAATCTAGCCCCTAGTATCGTGAAGGAGTTGGTATAAGCTTCAGTTCTTTGGGTGGGGATTAGAAATTTGTCCACAAAGCGTGTTGTGAAGAAAGAGGAAGGAAAAGGAATCAGCTGATAGACGATTTGAAAGGGAAAGCGAACCATCGAGAAATGGAGAAGATTGCGGAAAGGAGGAGTATGTGGGGAATCACGTTTTACCAATAAAAAACAAGATGATCCAAGCAGAACTTATGATGCCTACTTTCCATTTAGTCATTTATTTAATACTTATATTGGCTTTAATAGCTTTAAAGTCATCGCGGATATGTGTTCCCAAATTTCATAATTTACCGTTATAAAATTCTACAAATACTTCCGAACAGAATATTTAATTGATCACGCGTATTTGTGCCGCAAAAATAAAGCGTATACGTATTAGAATATACCGAATCTGAGTCCAACAATAATTGTTGCTATGACAACACTCTCGTAATGAGTGATAAAAAGTGAAAAATCGCCAGTATTTATGCGAAATTCGAAGAAATACAATCGATAAGCAACATTATACGGTAAAAATTAGAATTTTCATTCCTTTCCTCAGAGAATAGTATAAAACTCGCTCCGATATTACAATTCTAAGATATTTTAATGTGCAAGAAAAAATTACCCTGCACAATGGATTTCAGATTTCCCATGTAGATCGAATGGTAAGGATAGTTTCTGGAATCGAACCCGGGACTTCAATCTTCGCAACAAAAACTATCCTCGGGAGCTCGACTCACGTAGGAAGAGATTTCCACCAAGTTTCATGAAAATCGGTCTATTGATTCAAAAGTTAATAGGGGGGCCAGACAGACAGACACAACGACAAAACTATAAGCCTATTAAGGTATGCTAAAAATCACAGACCTGTCTAGGGACAGACAACCTACGTTTGATGACGATAGGTTGCTGAGACGCCACCCATTATTGTGCTTTTTTGATTCGAAACAATTTTTGGGCGAATAAATTTCAATTTCCCTAAGGTTCAGACTACTTAGATCGTCGACGTGAGCTGACGTGGTCATTGAACGCCTGAGTGAAGTTGTGCGGAAAATTCGGTTGCCTTGTTTATCGATGGGTTTCTTCGATTGTTTTTCTCCCTCGGGGCAGTGTTCCGAAATCGTTTTCATTTCACGGCACACTTTTCGGGCACGCCCGATCTTTGTGGCACACTGAACCAAATTCTACGAGATTGTGTGGCATATTTTTATCACTCAGCAGCCAAAATTGGGATAAAATAATCACCTACCCTTATTAGATGGAGCGAATCGTAACTAAATAAACTACATTATTGAAAGTACCTATTTTAATATCTCACTAGGATTACGAAATAATTGAAAGATAACAAGAAGGAAGCGAGTGAGTGCTCCATAAATAGAATGCACTTAGCGTCCTTTACTATATTATATACATAGGAGCATTACACGCATAAAGTGGAAGTTTTAATCAACTGATACCTCCAGAAATCATATCTGGACAGTAAATTTTAACAAAGATATCTCATACAAAATCAATCAAAATCCGTCAAGCGGTTTAAGAGATGAAAAACGTGACAGACAGACAGACGGGACTTGCCCACAAAGGCGTTCTGTGATACTATCTCAACTATAATAAAACTGACACTCGTTCCTTCCCTATAACTCATAACGTACCGCGGTTCTACTTTAAGGGAAAGTCATCAAAATTTCATCCACTTTTTATTTTGGCCTTTAAAGACAGTTACAAATCGGGATAAATTCAGCCTTCCCCTAGTCGCCACCCTTGTATGGCATGGGGCGCACGGATTCCAGAGCGCTGGAGGAAAAACAAAAGCCGATCGATTATCTTCCTATAACATAGTGATCGGGGGGGGGAGGGGGAGGGGAGGGGGAGGGGAGGGGGAGGGGAGGGGGAGGGGAGGGGGGAGGGGAGGGGGTGGGAGAGCGAGTGAGAGTGCAAGTTTGTCGGAGAGGAAAAGAGGAAGAGATAGTAGAGTAACATAACCGTGAATGGGTCGCCGTATGTTTGTTATTCTGGGACCTAGACCATAAGAGGAGAGGAAGAGGGGTGTGCTATACGTCACGAGCCGTTTTGAAACTCCTTCCACTCCCCCACCCTCTCTCTCTCTCTCTTTTTACCCCTCTTTTCCCCACGCTTTCTCCCTCCTTCGCCCCATTACGTGTGCTTGCCCACGCGTATTCTACTCCGATGCGCGCCTCCTTTTACACGCAGTATATCCAGAGTGAGAAATATCGCGTCACGGTCAAACCCACGCTTTCAAGCTTCTAATCTCTCTTCTTTTCCTCTCTTTTAAACCTCCCGTCTCCTTTCACATTTTACTCCGCATTGCCTTCTCTTTTACTCGCGCTTTTTCCTCCTCCCCTCCGTTACGTTTGCGATGTTATTTTTTTTAAGTTTCATGCGCGACTTTATAAGAGTATAACACAACGGTTGGCAAATTTCTCCTTACTTTTTTTTGGAAAACTTCTAAAACGGAGTAATGTTGCTCATTATTTATTTATAAAAACACAGCGCAAAGGTCAATTTGCATTTGAACGTATAAGAAATATGACAACAAAGCAAATATTAACAAAGGCAGGTATTATACGGACACGCTTTCCTGCAGCATTGGCGCGCCCCGTTCCAATTCTGCGGGAAAGTGATAGTTATTGGCCGCAGACACGGCGAGGTTGGCGGTCAGGCAAATCGTATGGAGACCAGCACTCTATTCATTAATCTTATTTCTGTTACAGGATTTTCGCGCAGGTTTATCTTGTTTGCCTAGAGTTCGGTCATTTAATCTTCAATTTGAGAAGATACGTTCTTCCCATGCAATAATTTATATACAATTTATAATGATAATAGCTTAAACTTAGTCATTATAATTCTTTCAGTTGATTAGTTTCTACAGTGATAATATAATGATTAAATGCGTTTATTGGAAATCAAGTGAGTCATAACCGGGTCTTCAGTTTTATTTTTGTTGCAGGATTAGCGGTCAGGTTTAACTCGTTTATGCGCAGTGCGATCCAGTAGCGGATCCAAGGGGGTGGCGATCACCCCCTCCTCATTGTATGACCCCATTGCCCTACACTGGGTGTATTCTTAAATTCATTCCGCGCCATATTCCTTGATTCTACACCGCAGATTAAGTTTGTATGGCAAAGGGAAAGAAATATTTTGATAGGGGTAGGGATCTCAAAATAAAGGGTCGTCAGTAGAAGTAAATTCAAGAGGGGGGAGAGGCAATCGCCTCCCTCCCCACTCCCAGAGAAGTTTATAGATCCGCCTTTGGTGAGATCCTATTATATTACGAGTGATACAAGTTATCGGCAAAAAGAATTCCTAACGGAATTCATCGGATGAGATACGACTTGCTGAATCTATTACGTAAAACAAAATGCTAAAATATGATGGAGAAAATCCGATAAAGTTTTTCAAGATTGTTCACCGAGGCGTGACTTAATTTTTACTTTCTCCATATGCGCAGTATAGGGGAAAGTATTGCATTCATGAATAAAATCGACTTCGAGATCTCAACGAAAATACACGTTTTGAGGTCCCCTGAACACGTTTTGAGCATTTTCTCTATGATGTCTGTGTGTGTTAGTGTGTGTGATAGTTTTTTGTGGGTGCTCTAACTCAAAAACTATTAATCACGTCAACACGAAATTTTATATTTAACATTTTTATAAAAGTCAAAAGAACATTAGTTTTTGGTAAAAATCGGTCGACCGGAAGTGAATGTTTACTCTTGTCACATCCGTTATTTTGAAATATTCGCTTTAATATTTGATAAATATGTATTGGAATAAAAGTTGTAGGGAATTTTATATTCTACAACCTTTGTTTGATATATGTTTCCATATAATGCATTGTTTAAGAGATATCTTATATTTTTAGCTGCCACCACCACACCACCTACCGATGATTATTGTTAACAATTGACGCTTAGTTACGTCTTAATAACGCTCCTTTTTTCTTTCTTAATTGTTGGAGCTTTGTGGCTATATCCAATATCAGAAGGCTATTGTTTGAGTTTATTTTTGTTCCTTGTAAAATCTCAAATTTTCTCGCAGTTTCTTAAAATATTTATTATTATGTAACCTATTTGGAATTTTTATAAATATTACAGGTATGGAGAAAGTCATGTGGCGGCCACATCAGATTTTTTCTCTGATGCGTCCATGTCCAAAAGATTGATATGGTAACGTGAAGCTCTTGGTTTTCTCGGACGTGTAGTCATTCAAATAACATACAACCTTATTAGATATCACTTCTCGTATTTTATCAGCAAAAGCTTGTCCTGAACACGTTGCATAGGTAGTAGCTATTGTTATACGCAAAAAAGGCTTCTGTTTATCTGCATTGATTTAATGATAGCTTTGAAAATCGCACGTAACCAAAAGAGGTCATAGTATCTTATCGCCTACGCCTCAATATTTCAAGGACTATTAGATTATACATTTTCCTCTCTTTCGGGTGTGTCCCTCGATATTCCCATTCCAGTTTTGTCAAAATCGATTACTTTTTCAGCGATCGACGAAACATTATCACCTGAAAAAAGTCTCTTCGTATTATATTCCACTGTCCAGACCTATAAAAAACTAATCGTTGTAAAATGTATGCCAACTGTGTGAACGCGCTTCTGTGACAAATAATCCACATTTCAATTTCGCGCAATGGTTTCCGCTGAGACATGACCTTGCGCAACTTTATCTTTCCATTATATATTTTTTCCGGAATTCATCCGTTAATTTCAAAGACGGATTGATGTTGTGTCGCATTTTTCTTAGTTTACATCCTATCGTTTCTCAAAAGAAAAATGGCGCATTTCTATTTATTGCTATGCGATTTTCAAAAAATGAATTCGCTCAGTGATTTAAATAGAATGCCAACGCATTAGTTTTGTTCGCTCTATTCAAATTTTTAGACTGAGATATTTGCAAGGAAATAACGGACAGTTTTAATCTCGATGTTCGGTAAAGTGCTTTCGTTGATTATCACACAATCACTCGGAAAAACTCTGGAGTTTTATTCTTTTTACTTTCTCCATATACGAAGTATAGAGAAAGTATTGTTTTCATGAAAAAAATCGAATTCGAGATTTCAGCGAAAATACATGTTTTAAAGTCCCCTGAACACGTTTTGACTATTTTCTAGATGATGCCTGTGTGCCTGTCTGTCTGTCAGTCAGTCTGTCTGTCAATCTGTCTGTATGTGATAGACTTTTGTGAGCGCTCTAACTCAAAAACTATTAATCAGATCAACGCAAAATTTTATATTTAACATTTTTATAAAAGTTAAAAGATCTGATTAGGTTTTGGTAAAACTCGGTTGACCGGAAGTGGAAGTTTACTCTTGTAACTTATCCGTTATTTTGAAATATTTGCTTTAATATTTGATAAATGTAAAAATATACTGGAATAAAAGTTGTAGGAAATTTTATTTTCTACTACCTTTGTTTGACACATTTTTACATATAATGTATTGTTTAAGAGATATCTTTTATTTTTAGCTGCCACCACCACGCCACCTACCGAAGACTATTGTTACGTCTTAGTAACGCTCCTTTTTCTTTTCTTAATTGTCACCCAGAAGTAAATATTGACAACTATCCCAGAGCTAACAACATGTAATTTGCCATTATAAATATGGAGAAAGTCATGTGTTGCCCACATCAGTTTATTTCTTTAGGCTAGTCTTCGACAACAGGTCCCTGTAGGCCATCTTCCTGCAAACTTGTAAGTATAATTTAAATTTTTTTTCTATTTTGTGAGCGCTCATCTGGGCTATTTTACGGTGCACGAGTTTTTATTTTAATTCCATTCTGTACACCGTAGTCTCCAAATTTCATTTTCAACATAATCACCGATGATTCAACAGCGGTAGATTCCACATTCATTTCGACTGCTTTTCGGCCGAGTTTCAACCTTGTTTTCCCAATTTTTTTACACCTATCGGGAATACATATTTTATCAGTTTTATTCCAACAACAAGGCGACCTCTATAAATCTCTTTTGAGATTCTTTCCTTCGTCAAAACCGAAAATAAATCCTCCATTTAAAAGGAAATTCTAAGGACGCAGTTTTTTCCTTCAGAGAGATTCTAAGATATAAATTGAAATTTGAATTTGGGAGATTTCTTTTTTAATTATTTTCCCTTCTTTAGTTTGACGGCCAGTTAAGTTTCTGATTCGGTGATTACCTTGAAGTTTCTCTTAGCTTCTTTGAATTTCTTTTTAACTCGATTCCGAAAATTAACTTTATTTAATTAAATTCTCCAGATTCGGTTTTTTTGAATAATCAACATGATAAATTATGTGCTTCATGACATTTAATTTGATTTTTTTATTATGGCAACCAGTTTAGCCGTAATCACTGTGTTATCAGGAAATTCACGTCTTGTGCAAATAATATATCATCATCATCATGCTTCTGTCCGAAGACAGGTTTTAACTGAATCGCTGCCTCCATTTCTCTCTCTCCCTAGAAGCCTCTTTTATACCTCTATAAGTAGTATATCCCTGCTTTATATTATCTAATATTCCTATTCTTTTTCTCCCTCTTCCTCTTTTTCCACTAATTTTTCCTTCTAAGATCGTTCTTTGTAAACACTGTCTTCTCAATATGTGCCCTATCCAATTTGCTTTTCTTTTCCTGATTGTTTTTATTAGCATCCTATCTTCTCCCACCATTTCTAATACTTCTTCGTTTCTCTTCCTCTCTGTCCATTTCACTTTCATCATTCTTCTCCATACCCACATCTCAAAACTTTCTAAATATTTTTCCTCCTTTCTCCTTATCGTCCACGTCTCTGCACCATAAAGAGCTATGCTCCATATGTAGCATTTTGCTAATTTCTTCCTTGTTTCTAGATTTATTTTCTTGCTTGTGAGAAGCTCCTTCTTCTCGTTAAATGCTGCCTTTGCCATTGCAATCCTACTTCTGATGTCCTATGTACTACTTCCATCCTGTGCTAAAATACTGCCGAGATATTTGAAACTACTTACTTGTTCCAATTTTTGGCCATTTACCATTATATTTAATTCTTTATGTTCCTTTGAAACCACCATGACTTTCGTTTTTTCTGTATTGATCTTCATTCCATATTGTTGGCCAACCTCAACTAGTCTGTCTGTCATCCTCTGAAGCTCTTTCTCGCCTTCTGCTATTAAGCCCTGATCATCTGCGTATTTAATGGTGGTAATACTTTCACCTCCTATCTTAAATCCTTTCTCTTCCATCAACGCTTCTTCTGTTATTGTTTCTGCATACATATTAAATATCGCTGGTGAAATAGGACAACCCTGCCTCACTCCCCTCCCTATTGAAGTACTTTCTGTTTCTTCTCCTTCAATCCTGACTCTAATCTTTTGATCAAAGTAAAGGTTTTTAAGCAGTCTTTTATCTTTCCAATCTATTCCTATTTTGTTTAAAATACCCAGCATCTTATCCCATTTCACTCGGTCAAAAGCTTTCTCCCAATCTACAAAACAAAAATACATATCTTTATTGACTTCTAGCGCTCTTTCTATCATCATCCTCATACATCCTATAGCATCTCTAGTCCCCCTTCCTCTTCTAAAACCAAACTGATTATCTTGCAGCTCCTTTTCTATTTTACATTCAATTCTTTTGGTTATTATTCTGGTTAGAACTTTAGCTGTATGAGAAATTAAACTAATAGTTCTGTAATCCTTACAACGTTTTGCATTGTTCTTTTTCTCCAGTGGTACCATCACAACATCTAAAAAATCTTCAGGCCATACGCCAGTATCATATACTTGGTTAAAAAATTTTGTGAGTTGCTTAACTGCTTTAGACCCCAAAACCTTAAGAACGTCCACGGGTATATCATCACTCCCAACTGCCTTTCTTCTTTTCATGTCATCAATTGCTCTTTTAACTTCAGACTCGAGAATACTTGGTCCTAGCTGATCTTCTTCCACATCCTCTTCTTCATTTAATTCAATATTTCTTGGCTTTCCTTCTTTGTCATACAGAACCTCAATGTATTCTTTCCAGACATTCTTTACCTTGTCTGGCTCCGATACTATTTTACCACTTTTGTTCATGATTCCTTTACGTCCTATCTTTCTTGCTTTTTTCTTGAATAGTTCCCTTGCTTTGCTATACATGAGATCTGTTCTACAAATTCTTTCACATTCGACAATCTCCTCGCATTTCTCATTTATCCACTGTTCTCTGGCTTTATCTGTTTCCCTTCTTAAAGCATTATTTAACTCCTTGTACTTTCTTTGGCCTTCTTCAGTGTTTATGTTCTTCCACTTTCTCCGCTCTTCCATTTTTTGCAGCATGGCTGCTGTGATCCAGGGTTTTTTGTTTCTTTCACCCGTTATCTTTCCTACCTTCTTTTCCATTACATCTTTAATGTTGCTATGGATGTATCTCCACTCCTCATCTACATTCTTCCTATTTTCTTCATCTCTCTCCCCCAACCTTTCCTCCAGCTCAGTCATGATAGCCTCCTTGTTTTTAAGGAGTTCCTCTAAGTTCCATTTCTTGTTAACTCTTACGTTTCTCTTAACGCTCTTCAGTCTACATTGTATATTTGCCACCAAAAGGTTGTGGTCAGAATCGATATCTGCCCCTGGTAGTGTTTTCACATTTTTAATGCTATTTCTAAATCTTTCATTGACTAGTATGTAATCTATCTGGTATCGTCTCTGGTCTCCTGGGCTTCTCCATGTGTAAAGTCTCCGCTGGTGATGCTTAAACCATGTATTAGTTACAATTAATCTATTTCTATGGCAGAATTCCACAAGTTTATCCCCTCTTTCATTTCTCTTCCCTAGTCCATATTTTCCCACTATGTTATCTTCCTGTCCCTCTCCGACTACACTGTTCCAATCTCCCATTACTATGGTGGTGATCCTTCCTTTTCCCTCCTCCTCCAATATCTCCATAATCTGTTCATAGATTTCATCTACTTCGTCGTCGCCAGCATTAGTCGTTGGCATATACACTTGAATTATAAGCATTTCCACTGGCTCCATCTGAAGTTTTACGGCTATTAATCTATCATTAAATGTCACTACCTTGCTAATTCTTTCAGCTATCTCTTTTCTCATTATAATCCCCACTCCCCTTTCCTTTTTCTCCCCTCCTGAGTAAATAATCTTAAATTCGTCTGAATTTATCTCGCCTTCTCCTTCCCACCGAACTTCACTAAGACCTACTATATCTACATTATTCCTTCTCATTTCCCTTTTTATGTTCTCTAGTTTACCCCCTGAATTCATAGTCCTAACATTCCATGTGCCTATTCTTAATTTCTCACCACTTGCTTTCCTATTAATGTTAAATTTCCTCTGTGCATCCCCTAGGGTAGTCCCCACCCGGAGATCCGATTGGGGGACTATTTTACCTCCGGAATATTTTACCCCAGAAAGATCCATAGAGGTATTTCAGCTTTTCAGCCTATCATGGGAAATATAATGAGGTAGTTTCCCCTTGCTTTCCTCATCGCAGTTTCACAGAGTGATTACCCATCTGTAGCTGTTCAGATCCACATGATCACCACCTACAGAGGTACTGTGCAAGCTGCTGCCCTTGCACAGGGGGATGTAAAATTCCCAAGACTGCTTCTTAGTCTGACTCTTCCCCTCAGACCTTTCCGGCTTGGATGGTCCTACCAGGAGAATTATCTCCCGCCGGCATAGCTCTTTGGTTCGTAAGAGTACACAAACCCTCCCACCTCTGTAAGGTTATGCAGTCCTTAGGGAGGGTAAATAATATAAGAACATGAGAAAATTAGAGGGAAGGAAAGGCGTTGAGAAAACAGTGAATTTAGCACATATTGGCATTAAGTAATATAAATGGTGGGAGGAGGGAAGCTTGTGAGCGTTGAACAAATATAGCTGTAATTCGGGTGAAAATACGTATATTGGAAAAACTAAGCTGTTAAATGGTCGGAATTTGTGTTGGAGTTTTTGAGTCATGGAGAGAAAATATAAAATAATTCATTACGATATTGATTTTTATATATACCCTTGAATTTTTTAAATTTTTTTCCCATAGGGTCGAGCTTTAGTTCTCTCACATATTTGGTCATATGCTAGCATTTACTAAAGACCGGCGATGTAAACTGCCTGTTGATACAATAGTAACTGCAACAATTAAAAACAATAGGGGACATTATAAAGTTTTACAGATTTTAGATAACATCAATTTTTGTGGTTTTCCACGAAGCAACGCCTTCGTCAGCCGACTATCGATCTTTGAATCGACAGTTATCAATTGAAATTAATATCTGTCAGGCAAAAGTGAGAGTTCGTGAGTTTATAGCCATCCGATGCCGACCAAAGTACTCTCTCGCACGTGCGCCTATCAATGACACATCTTTCCTATGTTAAAACGCGCAAAATTTCCGATTTCTTCATCTCGCCTTTCATTCGAACATCCTTTGCGGTCGTTTCCCGATTCTCGGCACATAATCTCAATTTTCATTCGCACAAGGAAGTCTGGATCGCACGCGTAATGTCTTCCGGATCTCTTTCTTCGTAATTTCAATTACAGGGACACGAACCATTCTTAAAAAAATTTCAATCCCAGCATGCATCGCTCTACGCTTTTCTTCTGTTCATTTGCGGCTTTTTGAAAGTTTCTCCTCGGTAACAGGAAACCTGGCAAGATGCCTGTTTACCAGCGCACAATTTATTTAATTTTTGCTTCCATTGCGATTAAGCCTAAACTGTTGGCTGTGGAAACATAGTGGCATGAATTGCCCCACTTACTAAGACGAACGACCGGTTTTCGTGAATGGAGGAGAAAATCGAATTTCATTGATAAATTAACAAACGCTACCCATGGTATTTCATGAAAATGACTTACTCCTATATGGAATGGTGGACAATTTCCGTTGCAATTAAAAATGAAGCAATTTTCGTTTAAGCGTGCATTACCTAATAAGATAAAAAAATAGTAGGTTATGAATTCTGGAAAAAATGTTTTCCACATGGATATCTTGATTAATAGTGGAAATAGAATAGGGCGATATACGTTTTTGGGTTTTTTGCCTTTCAAAATACGAAGTCCACTATTTTCAAACAAAAAGTCTGTCCCATAAAAATTTGGGTCAAAAATTTTGCGTGTCCCACTTAATTTTTAAAAGTTTCGCTGATATAAAGGAGAGCTTCTATTAAAAATGACTGCATCAACGCTTTCCTAATCATCATTACCGGGGAAAAGACTACTAATGAATAAAAAATAACTTGGAATTTTATTTATGAAATGAAATATGCATTTATTTATATCCAAATTGCATCCAAGCGAAGGCATAGCAAGAACATCACGTATAAATTTAATGATGACAAGATGGTCCAAGCAGAACTTATTATGCCTACTTTCCATTTAATCATTTATTTAATACTTATATTGATTTTAATAGCTTTAAAATCATCGCGGATATATAGCTCTTTGTGTGCCCAAATTTTATAATTTAGCGTTATAAAATACTACAAATACATTCGAATGGAATATTTAATTAATCACGCGTATTTGTTCGGCAAAAATAAAGCGTGTACATATTAGAATATACCAAATCTGAGTCCAACAATAATTGTTGCTATGGCAACACTCTCGTAATGAGTGATAAAAACTGAAAAATCGCCAGTATTTACGCAAAATTCTAAGAAATACAATCGATAAACAAAATTATACGATAAAAATTAGAATTTTCATTTCTTTACTCAGAGAGTAGTACAAAACTTGCTCAGATATTATAATTCTAAGATATTTTAATGTGCAAGAGAAAATTACCCTGCACGATGGATTTCAGATTTCCCATGTAAATCAAATGGGAAGGATAGTTCCTAGAATCGAACCCGGAACTTCAATCTTCGCAACAAAAACTATCCTCGGGAGCTTGACCCATGTAGCAAGAAATTTCTACCAAGTTTCATGAAAATCAGTCTATTGATTCAAAAGTTAATATGGGGGACGGGCAGACAGACACAACGGCAAAACTATAAGCCTATTTCCATTCTGGAAAGTAGGCTAAAAAAAAGGTAAGGGTCCCTGAAACTACTTCTAAAGGAATGGTCTGTTTTTTTATTCCTACTTTCCCACCTTCGCGCTATGTAAATGATCTCATAACTCTAGAGTTGATTCACGGAAACTTTTTAAGGAGACGGTGAATCCACGCGTGGGTTTCAATCGCCCCCCGTCTTGAGGAAAGACAGTGGGTAAGATAATTTACGTTGATGTTCTTTATGAAAATGAGAGTGTTACGTATGATTGGATTTTGCCATCCTTTCTTTCTTCCCCTCTCTTTCCCCCTCATCTTCCTGTCTTTCTTTGTCCTCTTCCTCTCTCTTTATCTCTCCTCTTCTCCTCTTTTCCTTTCTAGTCCTCTCTCCCTCCTAATTTCGTCCTCTCTACTCCATTCTTCTGATTTATTTTCTCTAATCTATTCCTCCCTTCCACTTTAATTTTCCACTTAACTTTATTCTTTTATCTTGATTTTCTCTCCCTTCCAATCTCAACTTCTATCTCAATCTTTCTCTATCTACACTTCTCTCCCGTTTCTTTTGGTGTCCATCAATTTCCCGCTTTTGTGCTTTTATATCTTGCTTTCTTCCTCTCATATATATATATATATATATATATATATATATATATATATATATAGTGGAACTTCCATAAGTCGAACTTCAAGGGAAACAAAATATTCGCGTTATAGAAAATTCGACTTATGGAAATAAGTTTTTCTCATAGAGATTTTGCCCGATAAAATTAACTCACCTCGAGTTATGGAAAATTTGAGTTATAGACGTTCGAGTTATGGAAATTCCACGGATATATATATATATATATATATATATATATATATATATATATATATATATATATATATATATACATCCTTATTCTCTTCCATTCCATCGTTCAATATGCTTGGAAGAATATTCAAGATCACCAGTCTTTTTCAAAGAAGAATAATTTCACAATATTCTCGGAAAATTTTATTTTAATCCCTCCCTCGACAGGTGAAAAATTCATCGTTGATCATTGTAATTATTGCATCTTCTATGCGTCTACGTGTTCCATTAAGATACGTGGCCTATGAGAATGAAATGTAAAGCTCATTGAAAACACCTATATTTCGTAAAATTCGAGATTAAAAGAAACCATTGATCACAGTCACACAAATCAAGCCTGGAGTTACCCGTACAACCTTCCTAATTTCAAACAAAGACCTGCAGATAGTTAAACATCCAATATTAATTTGATATTAAATACTATAACCAATATAATCTAGATACAGTGTGTTATTTTGTCTAGATCTTGGATGTATATTATTGCGAAAGGAACATGTTTTTCAAGAAATGATATTTCATGGTCACGCGAAAAAATAAATACCTATGATTCAATTATGATCAGCATTTGCCATTGATGGGATCATTTTCACCCAAAAAATGCGAAAAAAAACCGGCCTCGAAAATTTCTCTAAAATCCCTCTCCCTCTCTCCGCCCTATTCTCCCCCCTCCCTCCATTTACTCCCTCACTCCTCCCACTTCACCACTCTCTTTACGCACTTCCTCTACATGGCCACGGGAAGGACACGAGAGTCAAAGGGAGGGGCTCCTCCCAAAACAACGAACCTCGACTGCGATATTCTTCCCATTACACGTCACAGCATCTCCTCCAGGCAGGGGCGGATCCAGAAACCTCCCAAGGGGAGGGGGATCGCCACAATTGCCTCTCTCCACTCTTGATTCCGCCTCTGCCGACGATCATGCATTTTGAAAATACCTATCCCCATCAGAATCTTTATAGCCCTTGCCATACAGACTTAATCTTCGGTGTAGAAGCAAGGTATGCTGCGCTGAATTAATTTAGGAATGCGCCCAGTGGAGGGCAATGGGATAGTCCAAGGGGAGGGCGACCGCTCCCCCCCCATTCAATCCGCCACTGCCTCCAGGAGAGAACTTTCACGCCCTCTATTCTTCTGTCACTTCTTCTGCATCAATTGCATCCTCTCTCTCGCCTCCCTCTCCAGCCTCTTTCTCCAATCGCAGCCCCTCTTACTCCAGCCACTCTCATTCTCTCCCTCTACCCGCTCTCCCTCATTTTCCACTCCTTCCTCTCACTCTCCCTGTTATTTCTCTCTTCTCCCACCGCTTGTCTCTCCCCATCCTCTTCTCTCTGACCTGTATTTTCTCTCTCTCCCTATTCTCCCTTCTATCTCCCTCCCTTTCTGTATCAGATCATCTTCTCTAATCTTTCTCTGTTGTATATCCTTTACCTCTCTTCTCTCCCTTTCTACCTTTCTCTCTCTCCATCGTTCTCATTCCCCCATTCTCTTCCTCCCTCTATCCCTTCCTCTCTCCCACCATCTCCCCCTCTCTTCTTCCCTTAATCCATCTCTCCCTCTCTTCCTCCCTCCCTTCATCTTTCTCATTCTCTCCTCCCTGCATCTTTCCCTCTCCTCCTCCTTCCTTCCATCTCCCTCCCTTCCTCTCTCCCTCCATCTCTCCCTCTCTTCCTCCCTCCCACCATCTCCCCCTCTCTTCCTTCCTCTCTCTCTCTTCCTTCCTCCCTCCCTCCATTTTTCCCTCTCTTCCTTCCTCTCTCCCTCCATCTCTCGCTCTCTTCCTTCCTCTCTCCCTCCATCTCTCCTTCTCTTCCTCCTTCCCTCCATCTCTCCATCTCTTTCTCCCTCCCTCCCTCCATCTATCTCATTCTCTCCTCCCTCCATAATTCCCTCTCCTCCTCCTTCCCTCAGCCTCTCCCTCTCTTCCTCCCTCCCTCCATCTCCCCTCTCTTCCTCCCTCCCTCCATATTCCTCATTCTCTCCTCCCTTCATCTCCCACTCTCATCCTTCCTCCCTCAATCTCTCTTTTTCTTCATATCTCCCTCCCTCCATCTTTCTCATTCTCTCCTCCATTCATTTCCCACTCTTTTCCTTCCTTCCTCCATCTCTCTTTTTCTTAATATCTCCCTCTCTCCATCTTTCTCATTATCTCTCTCCATTCATCTCTCCCTCTCTTCCTCCTTCTCTCGTCCCTCACACTCCTCATCCCCCCTCTCTTCATTATCTCTCTCTCTCTATTCATCTCTCCCTCTTTCTTTCTTTTATCCTCTCACCTCCCTCTCTCCATTCTCTCTCCCCTTCCCTAAGAAGGCCGGTGCATCATCCCGCCCCTGTTATGTCACCCGCCCTCCCTCATATAAGGCAGGACCCGCTCGTACCGAGGGCAAGCGTGGAGGAGTGCGAAGGCGGAGAGCGCGAGGGCTGAAAGGATCGAATCGACCAGCTTATCTCGACGATTTGTTCGAGTATTTCAAAACTGACGACCGGCGATTCACCACTGCCGAGGTCGTTTGCAAAGTAAATGGAAGTTTGGGAGTGGGTTTTGTATTCTTTGCTGTCCGCGTAAGACTTTTATAATGGCCTCGTCGGGATGACTCTCCTCCGAAGGTCGGAGAACGTCCATACGGACTCATCTTCGAATATTCTCGCTAATTATGTTTGCGGGACGTGATCCGGTTATAAGTAGACAGACGGAGATCTCCCGGCGGTCGAACCCTTGGACCCTCAATATTGAGCGAGATCCTTCAAGTCCTCGACTATGCGAACCCTTCCAGAGCTTACCATTCCCAGCGGGGTATTTCCTGACCGCAGGGATGGTTAAGCACAAATTAATCAAAACTTTTAAAATATATTTATGATGAGAATGCATCTCCGTTTAACACTGTACGTAGTTTTCCGACTATGCACTTCTTTTAAACGGCTTTCTAAGGCAAATATTAAGGAAGTTGATATTTTTTGCTCAGAGGTACCAACCCAGTGTTTTGTTCCCCGCGGTTTCTGCCGCATCTAAACGCTCGTATATATCACGAGGCGACATGACACCATTATGTTCCCATTCCAACCGCTATGAGTTTTAATTTCGTCTCGATTGATTTTTGCGCTTAAAACACAAAATTACGTACAGTGATAAACAGAGATGCATTCTCATCGGAAATGGATTTAAAAAGTTTTGATTAATTCGTGCTTAATCATCCCTGCAGTTAGGGGATACACCGCTGGGAAGGGTGAGCTCAGCAGGCGAGGAAGGGTTCGCACAGCCGAGGACTTGAAGGATCTTGCTCAATAATGAGGGCCCAAGGGATTGACCGCCGCGAGGTCCCCGTCTGTCTACATTTAACCCATAACCCTCCAGCGTTATTTTGGTCTTCCCCCGTTAGTCAACGTACGAATTTTCGGAAAAATTATTTTGATACAATTAAATCGTGGTTCTCCCACTTTCATGCGTGACTTGCAGTCGTATGATTTACTTATCCAAGCGATCCAAAAATGCAAGGAATTGCGAATAGGTTCTTATGGAAAGTCATAGGTAACTCATATTATCACGAGGACTTGTGAATTTTTCGCCAAATTTTGGAGAAATCGGGTAAACCATGGATATTTAATAAAATGAAAGAACATGTTTGGGTACTGGCGATTAAATTATTTGTTTTCGAGGTAACGAGTATTAATTACATCGCGAAAAGAAGGCATACCTCTAAAATAGAATGTCTGTCATATAAAAGTTCATTGCGGTAGCTGTTTTAATTTTGCCTATCACGAATAAATGTTAATTCACTTCAAACTTGTAAAAATGCGCTCAGGACTATAAATATTAAATGCAGCTTTCTGTAAAAGTACTCCAATTATCAATACAATAGTTATGATAAATAAATAAGAATTCATATATCGAAATTCATTCGTTATAGGATGCATTAGAAGGAGAATAAGATGTATCCTTAGATTTCCTAAAGAGCTAATATTAGCATTAGCGATTTATCATAGTTTTTCCGCGCAATCGAAATTTTTTTTAGAAAAAATAATATTGCCCAGCAAAATACTTTAAAACTAAGTAAATTTTCCATCGTTTGGTTGAAGTATTACTGCATAAAAGTTCTAATGGATCTGAACGGAATCTGTCCTGAAAATGCTGATATAGATTGTCCAATGTCGAGATATTCATTAAGAATTAACGCGCGACCTGATTTTTGATGAGTTTGCCCTCAGATAACGAAAAAGTGCAAGAGTCGCAAAAAAAAGTTTAGTTGTACGTAACCCAGCGTTCTACGCAAATTTATCTACATCTACATCTACATATTACCCTGCAAGTCACCTTGACGGTGGATGGCAGGGGGGTGCCGCGCACCAAGTTCCTTACTAATTATTATTCACTTATCTATTGTGGTCACGTATTGTCCTAGGGAAAAATGACTCCTTATACCTCTCTGTCCTACTATCTATTTCGCGAATCTTGTCCTCGCAAATGATCGCTTCACACAATGCGTTTCACGTGGTGCATCTTCTTCGGGCTCAGGCAACCGAAAGCTCATTGCAGCGTTCGCTGGTGGTTCGATTCGAAGGGAGTATTTTTTCGCGTACATCCGCCCACTTTTATCACCCCGAGGAATGGGCGTGGAGGTGTCTTTGGGCGAGGAGGCGTTTAAGGGGAGGGTCGCAAAGGGAAGAGGGGTGCCGGCTAGGGAGGACTGCGAGCCGTATACGGCCGTTTGCACGAGGGCCGGGCGTGGGCGTGCCGGAGCAAATTTGCAATTCGCAAGAGTTGGCACACCTGTACGAGATACGGCTTTGCCAGCCAAAAACCTCGAGTTTCCGAGACAATCTATGAAAAAGACTGGAGAAATATGCGCGAGAGAAAGAATTCTTTCGAAGGTTTCGGGAGGTGAGAATAGGAAGAGTAACCAAACGAGCAAGAAACTAATGGATATGTAAATTCAACGAATGGCCAAATTGTTATGAATTTACCATTAACTCTATACGAAGAATTCCTAATCCAAAAGATTTAATTTAACAATTAAATAAAATTTGACTCCATACTTAGCACGAGAAAATTTTTGTTCTTAACAAGTTATTGTTCGCATTTTTTGTATTTCTCCGTTAATTTCTGGGTCCAAAATAAACATTTTTTACCTTAAGACGATATTCTTCGTATGTTTGTGTTTTCTTCGTCAATATCTGGGTCCAACATTACGATAAAACTTCAAACATTTCACTTCTGAGCAGTCAATGCTTGGGAAAACGTAGAAATCCAATTTTTCTTTCGCAATACTGAAAGAAGTGCTCATTTAAGTCGTTACATTTCTCGTCTCATTCAGGATAAAATAAAACGCCAAAATGGTTTCTCAACAGCCCGAAGAAAAAGTTGCGCAAAAAGGTCGGATTCAGCTTTAAATCTCCGTCGGCGCGTATATATATATATATATATATATATATATATATATATATATATATATATATATATATATATATATAGATCTCCGTATAAGGAAGGGAAATTTTTTGTAGAGGTTAACGGGGTTCGCGTTAAAAAAAGGGAGGGGGAGAAAACTCGGTCGCGAAAGAATTAGTTCACGGCGGCGACATTTTTTGCAGGATCTTTTTTTCCATTAAACCGCGAGCATCGGAGAGACAAACACAATAATACATACGAGTGCGTAGGGATATACGAATACGCGCGTTTAAAATGTGTTTTTGAAGAGTTCGGTCTTTAAAATTGGCCCAGTTGAGTCTTCCCATTTTAATCGAAAACTTTTATATTCTTCTCTCAAACGTTATCGAGGATATATTGTTTAAAATGTCTTTAGATATCTCTCAATAAGAATTTTTTAATGCATTGGCAACGATAGCGGGAAATTCTATAAATTAATTTACAAGAAAATCATATTCCGTACGGAAAGCTCTCGCTACACAGAGGGTGATTCTTGCAACTTGGAAATTTGAATAATTTACGCAGTTGGTATCTCCAATGCCCATATGACGGTTATGAAAACTAAATGACTGATTGATTGATTGGGTTCTTCCTTTTCGAGGTCTATCGCCTAGCTTCGTTTGCCGATTGATATGGAATTGGTAGTAAGTTACAAAATGACAATAAGCAAGTAACAGGCAAAACCATAAATAAAAAATCCAAAAATAACACAAAAAATGTGACAAATGCAAAATTAAATTTAAAAAAAAAACAAATAAAAAAAATAAAATTACAATAAAACACTAGATAAATACAGAATAATGCAATTGGATAAAAACATACATTGCAATAATAAATACAAGAAATATACGCAATAAAAAATGTAAAAACGAAGATATAAAAAATATGCAATATTTTGGGGAAGAAGTGCAATTCAGCTGTAAATCCGCCATCATCAGCGGTGACTCACGGGTAGTGGATTAAAATTTTCTTTATTAAAATCTAATAAGGGTGGTTCATCTTCGAAGATGACTGCTTTGTAGCCGAAATGCGCATTTGATTTTCACATCCTTTTTACGTATTTTGGAGATACCTACTGCGTCAATTTAATTTTAGCCGCCAGTCACGAGTTCGAAACCCCCTTTCATTCAGTTAAGCAGCCGCAATACACTTCTGAAATAATAAAAATAATAATCGAAAACACACCTCATAAAAATTGTAAAGTTGGCTAAATGCTACTGGTAGACCGCAATTGTTACCTATCGAATCCTGAACGAAATTCGACCCCCGCAAACAAGAACGGGGTTGCTCCGTAAGATGCGAAGTTTATAAACAAATAAAAAACGGGTCGCGTATAAGGTTGCCGCCAATGTTTCCTCGATTCAGAAGTCTCGGAGTGATTTCAACTCTCGTTTATGCGTGCCGACGCTGCTAATATAAGAGCTACCATTGAACACCGAACTCCGTTGCGAAACGATATTTTTTTTCGCGTCGGACCTTGGGAAGGAGACGACTAAACGCACTTTCGCGGGCATTCCGGCACGAAAGGAAAGAACGCCAATTGCAAGGATTTTTGCTCGTTTTTATCGCCAATTCCTAAATGCTGGAAAACTTGGACGCGGCTGCAATAATTCTTTCTGCTCCACTTTCTTACCTCGTTATCGAGATGTTTTGCGGCGATTGAGTCTTAATCGCTGCGTTCCGCCGTCAGCTTTGGCCAGAAGTCGACGTAAAAACGAGGTTCGCGACAAGAGACGCCTTAATAATTCAATAGCGGCTTATTTCAGAAAGTTCTTACGCAAGGAATTCCGTTAAAAAATAAGGTGATGCGCATTTCAAAGGATAAAATAGTGACGCTTTTTCACCGAAGGTTTCTCCTACGGTTTATTAAATTACGACATTAAAAACATAGCCAACAAGTTGAGTGTTATCTATGAACATGCATTCTATTACTAAATTCAGTAATGTTTTGTTTTATTTCGCTATGAAGGTTTCTCCCATTAACCTGATTGGCGAACAGAGAAGTATTTGAAATTTGATAGCGTAAATGCGAAAATTTGGCTTATCTTACTTTTTATGTGTTTACACCGACTTTATATTTGGTCATTACAGCATCGTTTGTAAGTGGCATCAAAGTGAAAATGTACGCTTAAAATTTTAGATTATCATCTTTTATACCTTCAGAGATATTTACAAAAACATTTTAATGGACCCCTATCCGACGCTGTATATTTTTTGAAACTCAAATCTAAAGAGAAATAAACTGATGTGGGCAACACATGACTTTCTCAATATTTATATGGCAAATTACGATGTTAGCTCTGGGATCGTTGTCAATATTTACTTCCGGTTGACAATTAAGAAAAGAAAAAGGAACGTTACTAAGACGTAACAATAGTCTTCGGTATGTGGCGTGGTGGTGGCAGCTAAAAATATAAGATCTCTTAAACAATACATTATATGGAAAAATGTGTCAAACAAAGGTAGTAGAAAATGAAATTTCCTACAACTTTTATTCCAGTATATTTTTTACATTTATCAAATATTAAAGCAAATATTTCAAAATAACGGATAAGTGACAAGAGTAAACACCCACTTCCGGTAGACTGATTTTTACCAAAAAGTAATCTCATCTTCTAACTTTTATAAAAATGTTAAATATAAAATTTTGCGTTGATCTATTTAATAGTTTTTGAGTTAGAGCGCTCACAAATATCAATCCCATACAGACAGACTGACAGACATCATCGAGAAAATAGTCAAAACGTGTTAAGGGGACCTTAAAACATGTATTTCCGTTGAAATCCCGAATTCGAATTTTTCATGAAAATACTTCTCTATACTTCGTATATGGAGATAGTAATAAATGGCAGCAGTACAAAAAATCTACACTCCAAGTTTTGGCTCTCTAGCGTTTACGGTTTCATCTTAATTTTTGCTTAAGTAAATGCACAGACAAATAGACAGACGCCAAAGTGAAACTATAATTTAAAAAAAACACGCCAACAAAAATATAAAATCTATGAGAGGAACATCTTAGATTTTTATAAACAAAATAAATAGCGACATGAAAACACATTCGGTCCTAGGAAGTAAACACGCCTTAGGTGTTGCCATAGCAACGGTCGTAAACAAACCCGCAATCGTGCTAATTTAACGTAAAAAGGGCGAGAAAAATTGTTATCCTTATTAGTTTAAACGCTCGCCGTAAAAAGAGCAAATATAGCGATTAGATCGACTCCCGCGGAGGTGGTATTGCCGAAGTCGCGGGGATAACAAAGCGACATGATGTATACTTTCCTCCTTGACCCAATTCTCCCACGCACATCACGACATAACGAACGGCAATTCTCAGAGACGCAACTCCGATTCGAATGATCAAAACACGTTTAAAGCCTAAAGGAATTAAACTGAACGAATATCTGGCCGTGATACGGCCAACTTTTAATAATCTTGGAGAGAATGAATATTTTTTAAATCACTGCGTTTACAATTTTAGCTGGAATTTGACGGAAATTTTAATTTCTCGTAATAGTCTGCCGAAGGTAAGTTTTAATATAGCCGCTAAACTTGCTTAGAAATTATTATGCTGTACTTTTGCGAATGCTTCAGAATGCGTTTGTAAATTAGATTATTATTCAATCTAAAAATAGAATCTTCCGAGAAAGATTTTGTGGCTCGATTTTAGAAGCCTTGAGTAAAACATAAACAAGCAGGGCCATTCAGATGAAGGCCAGGTGTGTCACTTGGCCTGGGTCTCAAGTTCAAGGGGGCCCAAATTTACGTTTCAATATTCTCGCCATACTTAAATATTAACTGTGATATTGCGTGAAAATTTGATTTTTTCTCAATATTTGATACAAAAAGGATAGAGAAGCTTTTTTTAAATAAAAATATTTAAATTACATTTCACTCAGTTTTGACTGCCAGGTTTTCTCGTGCTTTTTTAATTTTTAATTACAGCCAGAGGCCTCAAAATCCGGATGTGGCCGGGGCCACCTCTTAACAGGTCTTGATTACATGCTTATTTTGTTTTCCATGATGATGTGTTTTTTCGACCCACTTCAACTTAAACGTCGAATATATTTAGATGCGGGCTAAAGTTTAAAAAAAAATACGACGTTTATTTTTAGATTTCGGGCGCGTAGACGATCGTCGCACGTACTGAGGATGTATTGCAAGGAATTGGTGGGATGCAAATTATCCGAGTTCGTCACTTACGGTAGCTCACGAAGCCACTCGAACAAAAGAAGCGGAAAGAGGTCGACACCTGCGCACGCAAGAGGAAACAAGAGAGCGCGACGAGGCGGTAACGCTCAATCATACTCAATCCTCAGTCGATGGCGAGCGCGCCGCGTCAAATAAATCTCTCGATTCAACAAAAGAGAAACGAACCGCGGAACGCGCTCGACAAGTAACCTCTCTCCGAAAAATAAGACAGTAATCAAACTTGAAGCTTTGTTCCGAACAATACCTTAAAAAAAAATTAATGGATTTTATTATCAATACAGACTATGGCGTTACCTTGGAAATGTATCGACGTATTCTCTCGACCAATCGCAAATTTTCGAAAGAGACCGGTCCTTGATGAATATGCAAGCGTTCGAAAAAAATATTCAATGCTATTTGCGGCGCAAAGTACCTTCACGTGTTATGTAAAAGCCTGTTAAAACTTTTTAACGTCCTTTGTTATTATGGAGATTTGTACTCGGTTAATACTAACCGAAACTTCGAAACGCCAAGTTTAAAAAGGTCATTAGTAATTTTTACGAATTGCGAGCAAAATATTTGCCAAGCGACATTTCCATTCGTCATGCGATGGTGGTTACTGGATCATTATAAACGAAAGTTAGAATCAAAAATAAAGTAGCTGGCTCAATTTATTTCTCGTATCGAAATAATTACAAAAATTAAACCCATTTAGAGAGAAAAGGGTTGTCTAAACACGGAATG